>CM061063.1:219353222-219732665 GCA_030762895.1 Sophora flavescens
AGTTGAATTCCCGTTACCCATGACCAATATGAGCTCGAAGTTTCCTTCGTAACTCATGGAACTTCTTCGCAGTGGCTCCGTTCCATGCCTCATTTCATAGGGAACCTCAAAGTGACTCTATTTCATTATATTCCATCCATATACTAATTCCACTCATTTAATATCCCTCTCTTTGGTGTCATTGATATAAGAGATGTCGTTTCTAGTCTATCTCTTTCTATATATATGGACAGTTTAAAAATCATTCTATAGTAGAATAGTCTAGAATTATATAGTAATTATATAGTAGATTATATAGTAGAATAGTCTGGAAATAGAAAGAGAGGTTTGCGATGATTTTGCAATCTTTGATACTGGATAATCTAGTATCCCGATGCATGAAGATAATGAATTCGGTTGTTGTGGTCGGACTCTATTATGGATTTCTGATCACATTCTCCATAGGGCCCTCTTATCCCTTCCTTCTTCGATATTGGGTTATGGAAGAGAGGACCGAGAAGAAAGCATCAGCAACAACTGGGTTTATTGCGGGACAACTCATTATGTTCATATCGATCTATTATGCGCCTTTGCATCTAGCATTGGGTAGATCTTATACAGTAACTGTAATAGTTCTACCGTATCTTTTATTTCATTTCTTGGGCAAGAATCACAAACACTTTTTTAATTATGGATACAAGAATCCAAATTCAATAAGTAATTTTAGCATTCCAAAAATATTCTTTAATAATCTTATTTTTCAGTTATTAAACCCTTTCTTACCAAGTTCAATGTTAGTCAGATTAAGATTAGCGACCATTTATATGTTTCTATATATATATATATATATATATATATATATATATATATATATATATATATATATATATATATATATATATATTCAATACAATATATTTTATGTTGGGTGAATTGTGACCTCGTACGATCGTGTCAGGTGAGCAACAGCCGCTTCATCACAATACTTACTTATGGGCTAATGGGTCACACTTTGGCCAAGTATCCTACAAAGAGACTCCCGAGAGCCAGAAGTATTAAAGGAATGGCCATAGGAATGGGTGCATCATGACATCGTAAGATGTCTCACCCGAATGAATTAGTTAGTACTAGAAATGTTAGAAAAAGTGAACAAAAAGAGTAATAAGAAGTGAAAAGGACAGAGACACTTCCCAACCAGAAAGCAAAATTCCCACTGATGGAATACTTGGTGTAAGCAAGCTCTGATATCACATCTTTGGAATAAAATCCAGTTAGAAAAGGAAATCCAATTAGAGATAAGCTGCCCTTGAGCATCATGGCATAGGTAAAAGGGAACAAGGAGGCAAGTCCCCCCCATCTTCCGCATATCTTGCTCATCTGACATGGCAAATAGACATCCACAGGAATTAGCTTATCCACGCCCCAAACAGTGCTATATGAATCGATACTGAACATCCCCCTATAATTGTATAGGCTCCCATAGCAATAACATATTTTGGTTCGGGCATTTCTCATACAATCGAACTAAAGAAGGAGCCATTTTCATAGTTACTGTGCCCGCTGTTAAAATTAGGTATGCCTGCCTAGGACTAGATCGTGGTACCAATCCATAACGATCAAAGTGGAATCATGATCTTATTAATGAAGCAAATTCAATGAAGCAACAACTGGTACCATAGAGAATCCGCCATAAACCTGATAGTCTTGACCAATTTGAAAGATCATTTAATGCAGTTGTCACTTTGAATCAATAGAGAACCTCTTTCGCCGAGTCCTAGGATGACGGAAAACATCATTGAATCGAGCGCTACCCCTTATGGTCCAAAACTCATTTTGGGGTCTTACGACACTTAGTTTGGTATGAACAACAGTCTATAACTGTCCATTTATATAAATTTTAGAAAATTGTTGTAACACCTCCCTTGGCATTACATGGTTCCATCCTTTATTTCTACTTAACACGGAAAATAATACACTTTTCGCTGGTTACTTTCGGAAAAACTTACATAAAAATAAATGTTCGCCCAACGATACTAGTATTGTAACCTTCACAGATATATAAGCAACACACACACACACACACACACACACACACACACACACACACACACATATATATATATATATATAATATCATGCATAAACTATACTAAGACCCATATAACCATGGGTCATCATAACAAAGTCATATCGTGGGTTAGAAAATATATACAGACATAGGTTCACAAAAATAGGGGTCCATCAGAGAAAGCCACTAAACAAAAACTTGGCTCTCATCATCCAGATATACAGAAAACCCCATGGAGTTAGCACAATCTCAAAAGAACTAAGCTATCAACACCTTATGACCTTTTAGATATGTCCATTGGGGAGATCTCCATGATCATCCCCAGGGTCCGACGGGTTTGGCAAAAATCCTCCCTCAGCATCAGCCTCCACAGGCTCCATTTCCTCGTTGAGAGGATCGTACTCTGGTACCTAGCCCTCAGGCTCCTCCTCGATGAGATCCGGCTCAGGAAGTGCCTCGGTGACCAGGATGTCATCATCTATACCCCCCCCCCCCGGGGCATTACATGGATAACTCTTAACTCATTTCGAAACTTAAATTAAAAGAATTTTGCAGGTTTGCTTTCGAAAAATAATTTATATAAGTACTTAAGTGTCAGAAAATGGGTATAAAATTTATTTTCACGCGGTTGTGGTAAGAACATAAACATATATATTATAAGATAATACCACCACATGTTCACCTATCACTGTATAGATTTTGGTCATGTATATAAATTGTCACGGCCCAAAAATCTACGCCGTTACCAGCGCACAGACTTACAATCCTAGCCTGGCAAGTCTATTTTCTTTAGAAACATACTTGAATACAGATCTATAATTTTTTACAAAAATCCGACAGAGTCTCCTCTGTAATTTCAACATCCCAAACAAAAACATATGCTAATATATTTATATTTTCATCCAAAAGAAAGGCTCTCTGAGTCATAAACATTATATCCAAAATAAAGGCTCTCTGAGCCATAAACATACACAGTAGCATTACTCAACGTCTTAAAAACCTACGCTGGTCGTACTATGAGACTCTTATTGAAAAGGCCTCCATGGTCATTCCAGTTACTCAACATTCTTTAAAAGTCGAGACCAATCCCTCCGATTTTGGGACAGAGAACACCTCGGCATCACCTGCAGTCATGTACCAAAGTACAACACAAGACCACACAGATATATTGCAATGGTGAGTTACCAATAGACGAGTATATACATAGCAGTTATATATTTAACATATAAACAACATCAATAATACCAAGATAACCACACATGTAATTACAGTCGTATTTACCTCTTAAGGTTTTCAGATTTAAAGATTTTACCATAGATTGTATCTTAACACTTCGGTAACCACTTTCCAACACAAATCTCCAGAGATCCTAACTTCCCTTCCTCGAGCATGATAGGCCGCGATAATTCCTATAACACAATTGTTTTGCGTTGGGTGGCCTCTCCACTGGGTCCTTTCCCCAATTGTTCTAGGATTTCGCATATCACCTAAATAATACAGAATAGTTCATGATAGAGTACATTTCGAGCAGGGTTTCCGATTTCTACATCCGAGGGTGATCCGCCCTGAATATCCATGTAGGTTTTCGAACCCGAATGTCGCTTAAGACCCAAGAACCTGTCTTTGGTCCAAACCATTTAGTTTGTCAGCTCACTCTGAGTGACACTGTGGCTCGGTAATAACAGCACGTCTGCTAGAACATCTTTCAGATATTAAATAAACTTTTAATATCAATTGAGTTTTAAACTCTCACTAAAGATTTTTCAAAATCTTTTATCAACATACTCTAGTCCGATGTCTCGGAACTCTAGGTCCTTAACATTAGGAAGGCTAGTTCAGCTTCACCGTAATTAGAATCTAGTCTGAAACCTCAGCACAGAATCTAGTCCTTTTCTGTTTCCTTTCCATTTTCCAATGAAAGCCAAAAAAATCATGTTCCCACTTTTCTGTGTTCACATATTTAATAAAAACAAGGTTTCTCATTATAATCCATGACCAACGTCACGCTTCAATCGACTTCATAATTTAACAACACGGACAAGTCACACACACACGCACACGCACACGCACACACACAAACACACACACACACACACATTCCTCAGAGAAACAGCCAGTTTCAAATCTAAGCATCATCATAACATATATATATATATAGATTCGCAGTCAATCAACATATTATAAATTATCACAAGCAATCTATAACATTAAATATATAACGGCTAGTAACTCCTCAGGCATACTCCCTTTACCTTTGTAGACCAGAAAAATATCCTTTACTCCGGTTTTCATAGTTTTCTCCCTATCCAATGAAACTTCGCAAGACTGGACGCTCACTAACAACTTGAAAACTTGTAACACACGCAAGTAACTCAACGACAACTTCCTAACATGAAGTTCATGTTTTCCCTAAACAAGCGCAATCACGAGCAAAGACCAGAGAGCGTCCAAGCACATTCAATCAGTCAAATGACATAACCACAAATTAATAATCCTCAAGACATAAAATCAGAGGAAATTATATATTTAATTTAACAAAACATAACTGATTTCTAACAAAATCATATTTGAAGTTAGGGCTCCTAAACGAAATTTTGGGGAAATCCGCAAATAAGAGAAACTTTGAAAAATCGACATAACCAATTTAAAATTAACATCATCAATTTGAGGATTTATGACTCAATTTGACAGTTTAGGTTAGGGTTTAAAAAATTGGGAATTTAGGTTTCCAATTCAATTTGGGGAAAATTAAATCTAGCCAAACAACAATGAAATTGGCTTAGGGAAACACAAATTCATAGTCCCAATTACATAAAAACAACTTTTAATTTCATATTACAGTATGAAATCAAAGAGGTAGGGTTAGGGTTTTCAAAATAAAATTGGGGGATTTTCAATCTGAGATACATGAGAGGATTTTTACTCACCCAAGGGAGAAGATGTCATGGTGGTGGCTAGGGTGGTGAGAGGCGGCTTTGGCAGTTCCGGCATGGTGGAGGCCGTGGTTTTCCTAACCATAAGAGGGGTTATGGACTGCACTTCAAAAGAATGAGAATGGGCCAAACAGAACAGAAAAGCAAAGAGCGACACAGTGGCCAGAAAGACGTACCGCGACGGCGAGGTGCAGGCAGCGCTCGTGGCGGAGATACTGAGACGCGATGGCGGAACAGACAGACGTGTGGGGAAGGAGCTGGTTCGCGGGTTCCTCTCATCCTCGCGTCGATGCCCGGCGGCCGGACGGTGGCTGCAGGTGGAGGGGCAGTGCCGGCTAGAATAGAAGGACGGGGGTGGGGTTGGTGGAGGGAAGAAGAAGTAGAAGAAGAAGGTAGCAGGAGAGGAAAACAAAAGAGAAAGGAATGAATGAGAGGGGAGTATCGGGTCTGATACCAGAAGTAGGAGAGAGAAACTCTTGTTTTTAACTTAATATTTAATATTTAGTGTTAGATATAAAAATGTGTGATAAATATTAAGCCTAAAATAAACACGTTTTTAGTTTTTGAATCTAAAAATCAATTGTGACAGATATATATTTTCAAAATTCAAATTAGAGTCAAGCTTGATAGTTGAACTGATCAACCAAGAAAATCAACAATCTAAAATTAATCTCCGATTAATTCCAAACCAGTTTATTTTTAACTCTAAAAATTAAATAGAATAAAATATGAAAATAATTTCTTTCAACCATATTATTTAAAAAAAAAAATTCTAAACAAGTAGTAATAGTGACAATAACATAACGTTATTGTCTAGTAAACGTGCATACACTGAAATAAAGCAGTGCTAACGCACTTAATAAAATCATTTTTAAACGAGTAATAAAAATTACTCAAAAAATAAACCACGTAAGAATATATTTAAAAAATGATTATCCAGATAATTACTCAATCCAAATAATATAATATAAACATATAATATTTACTATTATTGAAGAACAGTAAAAACCGGGGTGTTACATTACTACCCTACTTTAAAAAAAAATTCATGACTCGAAACTAGACATGATCTTGTAATTACTTCTCAATCCCAAGATCCCACGTTGTACTTAGCTTAGATGACTTTCGTAACTTACTAACAAAATTCATACCTATTCTTCATTCTAATTATCCTTAAAATCAAATTGATTATCCTCAATTCATACTTCCGGTCATTAACAATTTTATCTTAATCTTCTACAATGCTTGGACTCGTGCAAAGAATTACCCGTCCAAAGGTTATTTAAACTGCTTATATTTTAAATGATAAGTAGACTGGTTTTCCTTAGTAGACGAGGCTATAAATGAATACCTAAATAACTTGTTAGGTATAGCAAGTCCAAAGACTTGAAAATAAGCGCATCCATCCTGCCACGTCAGCAGACGAGTGCTATCCTTAAAATTCAGTAGACGTCCATATGCCACGTCACTGGACGGAGGTTCTCTAAGGACTTAGCAAGTCCAAAGACTTGTGTGGACGAGCGCCTCTACCATATTAGTAGACGAGCGTTTCTGTCAATTCAGTGGACGATTGCTTCTACCGCATTAGTAGATGAGCGCTTCTGCCACATCAGTGGACGAGCAGAATTAAACTCTTGTATAGATGTGTTCTTAAAACTAAGTAGATGGCTATATAGGTTCTATATGTTTGCTACCTTTAATATGAGATTTAATGCAATCTGGTCCACAATGAATTTATTTCAAATGATTGATATTTATTTCAAATGAATATTTGTTCTTACCATTTGTCTTTATTAGATTTAATGTCTTGTTTCCCTTGAGAAAACTAATAGTACTATCAAGGTAATACAAAAAGCAAATAGTACAATTGGAATTGCAAAACGATCTGTACGATGACATCTTTTTGGTGAACAAAAGATGGGTTATACACAAAGGAAGAAAGAAAGCTTTTAAGGCACAATTGCTCAGAACAGTGAGCCTCTATTTTGTGATTTTTTGATAACCAAGGATACTTTTCAACTCGCCAAAATCAAGCTATCAATCACAACGGATATCAACCATTAAATGCTATCTCTAAACGGGATTATTCAAAGTAACCGTTGAAGAACTACAAGAGCAGAAGAAGGTCACTATATAAGTAGAAGACCTCAGATACTGAAGAATAACTTTTGCAAGCCCAACTTCTGCCAATACAATTCTTGTGAAAACAAGCTCTTATTCTTTCATTCTTTCAAAAGAAAAAGTCTGTAATCTTTTAGTTTGAATACTGTTGTAATATTCAACTGATCTTAAACTGTCATACTCTCACACTTAGTGAGTTAAGAAGATCAACTTTTAAATCTCTGTGATAGAGTTAGAGCCTGAAGAGGCTTGGTAAGAAAAGAATACTTGTAGCTTGAAGAGGTGTTGAATACTTGTTATGTAATCTATTTGAATACTTTCCCTGAGCTTGTTTTCCTCTCTGGTTTTGGTACTGATTCTGGTTCTGATTCTTGGATCTAGATGGTCCTCCAACATTCCCTCTGCTATCTCTTCTCTTTTTCATCTGTTCCACTTTCCTGCATTTCTCGACCAGAGCTTGAAAATTTTTGATCTCCAGTGGCAACACTGACTCCTTGATTTCAAACCTTAATCCTCCTTCAAACTTCTCACATTTCCATTCTTCGTTCGGTTGAGCTTGGAAGAAACGGAAATACTTGGCGAGTGATTTGAACTTCGCCACGTATTCCCCAACAGTCATTTCTCTCTACTGCAGACGCGTAAATTCTTGTTCTTTCTCAATTCTAGCACTTTGAGGAAAGTACTTTTCCATCAATTGTCTGACTCCCCTCCATCAGTACTCAGCATCCCCCACGAGCAGGAACGTAGCATATTGAACTTTGACTCCTTCTCGGGATCAGCATCCCCATGAAATTGTGATGGATTATGACGCCGAAAAGTAGTCAACCCTTTTCCCTCTACAGCTTGTTCACCTCTGAGTTGTTCTTGTTGATTTTGGACATCCATAGTTGCCGTTTGTAATACGATAGCAGCTGTAACATTTTCCATTGCCTGTGCTGCATAGTCCATCCCACCAGCTCCTTTGGGATCCTCTCCTAGATTACCACAACCACCAACACGACCGCCTTTACAGGCTCTTCCATGGCCGTGTCCAAGTCCATGTCCAACTTCTGGCTCAACAACTTCCATAACTGACCTACAAGCCACAATAAGTTAAACCAAAACTAGACACTGAAACGTAAACTTACTCGTTACCACACATTACTTCTAAGAAGTAATTAAAACAAGTCTAAGTCAGAGATCACACAACATAGGCATAACAGACCTATTTCCCAAGGATTCCCGAAAGACTCGACCAGCTCTGATACCACTAATGTAACACCCCCTTGGCGCTACACGTTGAAACTAAAAGACTGAAAATAATTACGCTGGTTGCTATTGGAAAATATAATTTTCTCTATTTCTTAACTTCCTTGAAATTAGTTGTAATTTTTTTTTACTTTTTCTTTTCCTCTACGATACAACCAAACATTTATAATTAACAACCGAATACATACATACATATATATATATATATATATATATATATATATATATATATATATATATATATGCATCAATACAGTTTTACATAGGGACCTTTATATTACAGATCATTTATTAGAGTCATAACATAAGAAAACATACATAAACCAAACTTAAATAGTAGCGGTATTACTTCCCAGAAGTAAACCCAAAATAGATCCTACAGCTGGTTGTACTTAAGAAAACCATTGGAAAGTCCAACCTAGAACTCCCCGACCGCAGAAGTATCCAAGTTAGTCATCCACATGCTTCCTGTCATCAGCCTCGTCAAAGTGCAGGGAACGTATTCCCATGTATGATATAGGACTCATTTGGTTCATATGTACTCGAATATATATATATATATATATATATATATATATATATATATATATATATATATAAGCATAGTAGAAACCTAACATGAAAAGAAATAAACCAAGGGTGAGATACCAATATTGAGTTTCATTATGATAACTGCATGCACGACCCTCAAACAAACATTCATGTATACATACCATAATTATTTCCTACCAATGGGATTCACACCCGATCATCCAATCGTAATTTTTCAAAAATGCATGGCACTTAAATATCCATACTATGAGTCCTGACCTTTATTCTCCGGAGATTCCTAACTTCCCTTCTTCGAGCAATGATTAGGCTGTGATACCCTTAACACAATTGTCTCATGAGATCGGCCTCTAAATTTAGGCCCGGCTCCAATTGTTCAGGGAATATCACATTGGAGCACCTAAAATAATATTGGAATAGTTCCCTATTTAGTACATTCGAGCCGGGTAACCAAATTCCACGACCTGAGGTTGCAAGGCCCCAAGTATTCACTGGATTTTTGAAGCCTGAATGTCCATAAGACCTAAAGACCCCAGAATTTATCTTTGGTCCGTAACTAACCAATTTACCCAATTCACCCTTTGTGAAATTGTAGCTCGATACCCAAGGCATGCCTGCCCAAAATGGCATGTTTTCCATACTTTGCATGTAAAACCCTTTGTTATCTTAGTTGTTCTTTGTCATTTGTTTTTCCTCTGTCGAGGCTTAAAGCTCCTGACTACACTTCCTTAGGTATTCCAATTCATTTCCCTTCCAAGTGCAATTTCCTTTTAGGAACACTAGCCCGACATCTCGGTAATCCTGGTCCTTATCCTTTCCTTTATATTTTCCAAAGAATTTTCGTTTCAGAAACACAAATACCAAAACAAAAACTCCAAAAACTTATCCAAGTTTGTCGGTAAATTTCCGTTGTTCTTAAATTCTTTTTCCAAAAATCCTTTTCTGATGAAATTCGTTTTAAAACGTAACGAAAAATCATTTTTCTTTATTTTTATTTCTAAACCCATTAACCCTTTGAAAATCCTTTCTGTCATATAAATTTATTTTTCCCTACTTAAAAGATCGTATTTTCCTCATATTGCCGTTAGGCAAGCAAAAACCCTTATTTCATGAAAAATTATTTATTATCAACCTTAAAACAATTTTTAAAATACCTTTTCTTAAAATTAAGATTTATTTCCATTTTCCCGCCGCTTTGAAAAAAGTGCAAAAGTGAAATTTTTTCACGATTACGTACTCGTTGTCACTCATTAACTTACTCTTTCATTAAAACTCATTAAAATATTATTATTTTTACCTTAAAATTAAATCCACTCATTTTCAAAAAATAATGTTTCCATTAATTTTTCTTAACGTTTTATCCTTAATTTCCAATAAGCACTGACCGATGTCAGGCTTCCAGCCAATCACAAAGTCAATAGAAAATTTCATACAACACAATTTATCACATGCTTTCACAACCAACAATAAATTCACACATCACAATTTATAGCATGCTTTCATAGATAAATCATGCATCACAGAATGTTGCACAATAATTTAAAACAAATAAAAACTACAACAACTAATTACAGACACACCAAACAATTTATACACATAGTTATCGAAGCTCCTCATGCAAACTCCCCTTACCTCTTGAAGATTCAAGTTCCGATTCAACGAAATCTCGGTTTCAAATCCGGTTTCCTCCATGAACTCCGAACAACAACTACTAACACAATCCTTCACAAAACAACCCATAACTAATTAAACTTTGAAAAAAAATCTATTATTTCCTATGGGTATGGTTTCGGCCCTATGACACCCCCTTTTTTTGTGAGCCACATTATGCAGATGCATGTAATAAAATAATATGATAATTTTTAAAACATTTACAACATGTATTTTAAATCAATAAAACATATATACAACATATCAGAGTTCACAGAAGCAATTGCATATGCAATACAGACACTCCACTGGCCGTGGTATAACTAATACAAGACTCAACTTCAACTCTGAAAGTCCTTGTGAGAGACGTTAGCATTCTCATCACCTTCCTCGTCTCGGCACTAGCTAAAAGTCATCTCCGTCTTCGAATCACAAACCGAATCAACATAACAGAAACATAGAGACAGAGATATACAGGAGGTAAGAAACTCTAATCATCATAAAGGGGAAACAGCATAAAATACTACTTATCAACATGTATATAAACAAACACAACCGTCTCCCAATATCATTATCATACCAATCAACCTCGATATCTCAGTAACTAAGATCATAACTTATTCTAATGCATAACTGGTCCTACTTGCATGATTGGCCAATTCTACAACAACGTTCAGTCGGTAGTTGGGCTACTAACTCCCGCGTCACCAACATGAGTTCCGTCATCTTGGTCGCTCCGGATAGTCCACCTCAACCTCGTGTGACAAATGCTCAAACAGCTATTGCAACTATTCACACGGCCCCTCTGTGTATAGAAACACAGATACACCTCTTGTGCGATAGCCCAACTATGCACCAGTATTATCCGACCTCGTATGATAGCCACTCAAATGGCTTATCGAAGCTAGTCATACGACCCCTTGTGAAAACTATCCAACTTTCGTTGTAGTCGTTCACAATACACCAACATCAACCTCATATTAATAATCGTTCAAACAGCTATTGCGGCTACCCATAAGGTTGATCAATGCAATGATATGCACATGCATCCATCACTACATAATTTCACACCATCTTTCCATCTAACACCTCATTATCACACAATGACATCATAACTTCCTAATCAAGCTATCAACCTAGTTTCATATCAAACATCTCCAAAGGATCACCAATATTGATCCACCACACATCAATATATCAACAACCCATAGTACAATATTATCAACAAAACAACATCATATAATCAACAGAGAAATAAAAGAATAACCATATGTCATGTAATCAACTAAGCATGTTATCATATATCATATTATCAACCAACAATCAACGGGGGTTGAGAATCCCCACACATGTAAATGTTCATATTTTATGCCAATAGTCCCGATAATTGGAATTTCTTCCCCTTCACCTTGTGTACAATTGTACCGATGTCTCAAAACGAACAACCCCTCTACACTTTCAATTCTTCCACACAAGGGAGCAAGGTCTCCAAGCCTCCGGAAATCCACCTAGACATCACGTTACGAAGCACACGTTACTACAAGTTCAAAATCGAAGACGGAATTGAATTCTGACAATGAAACGAAAGAACTCAAGAATCGTAACGAACGGAGTTTCGACATAAAAGAGTAGGATTTACCTTCACTTAGCGAAGAAAAGAAGGATAGGAAAGTGAAGGCGTCAACATCATGATCACAACCATGTACTCGGAAACGTGTTGGGGCGATCGATCGAATCGATAATCGAGCCAAGGTCCCTTCTCTCTCTAAGTCTCTCTCTCCATCTCTCTCTAGCTCTCACTCTCTGTTTCCTCTGCTCACTGTCTTCTGTTTTCGTCTTGGACTTAAGTGAACTTGTTTCACTTAAGTCCCTTTTATTTTTTCAAAAAAACATGCCAATGCTCGAGCGTCCAATTGCCAACGTTCAAGCATTCCAACGCTCAAGCGCTATGTTTCCCACGCTTGAGCGTTCTCCTATGCATGTCACGTCGTTGCCGCGCGTCAAAACTCAAGCCAGGTGTCATCAGCTCCCAACTCTCGAGTGCCCAACATGCAGCATTTGAGTGTCCACTGAACGCTCGAGTGCTGGTTTTCCAACGTTGGAGCGTTGACCTGTTGACAGCATTCGTCGTTTGCGCTTTTCATCGCGTTCTGAGCTCGTTTGAAGTCCGATTGACCTCAAATTTGAGATATAGGCTCATCAAGACCTAAAGAACAACTTCAAACCCTCAAAAGTACCTAATCTCTTCCTTAAATCCAAATCTATTAATTCACACACTTATGCCCTTTTTGAACAACTTACGAAAACCCTAGATTTCATTAACGTTCTTTCCGACACCAGGAGACCGCATACTTTCCATGCAAAGATTCCTAAGCCTTAAACCACATGTTACATACCTAATCCAAGTCTTAACATGTTCCCATTATGTAAAACAAAATCGTGAAAACTGGGATGTTACAGGCCCAAGCTCGGAAAATAGGTTAGAGGTTTCAAAATTCCACATACTCTGATCCATAACCTTAGAGTAGTGTAGAGTTTGGGAAAATTGCCATAACTTGAAAATGAAGCAAAATCATCAAACCCTTTTTATGGGTAGGATTTGGCCCTCAATAGAAAAAATAGCTAGGGGTTTCAAAATTTTACATACTCTTGGATCCATGATCCTAGAATAGTAGAGAGGTATTGAAAATTGTTAGAACTCAAAAATAATCATTCTATGATTGTATACAAATTTTTGAAGACATACATGAAAGTTGAAGAAAATGGTTTTTGGACATGATTCAATGGAAAGAAATGAACTAGGAAAGCTCATGATCATGAAGGAAGAATGGTTACCTAAAAAGTGAGAAGAAAATTTATCGTTTCGTTTTCGGGTCAAAATTAGGTTTTCTAACCAGTAAATTCTTACTGTCAGTGAAAACGCATACCAGGTTTTGTCCGAATTTTCAACCCAAAATTTAACCATAGGCTTTCGCCATGAAATCAAGTCTAAATATGATTTTGTTTCAACCAAAATCATTTTCTAGATCTCAGATAAAAATATAAACAATATTTGTTTATTGATACAGAAAACAGCAGAAATCGGGGTGCTACAATGAGGGTTTCAACATGGGAGAATTCAAGTGCAAATACAACAATGAAAGAATCCATTCCCTTAGCTTGCACGGGAATAGAAGAGAAATAAATCAAGAATATTTTCAAGAAGAAAAAAATATGATAAATAAATATATTTTATAAAAATGGATAGCTTACACTGGGCAAAGAGAATAAATAAATCTAATAGATTTTCAAGAGGAGAATTAGAATAACATGGTAGATAGATATATTTTTTCTAAAAATTGTTAACTTGCATAGCAAAAATGGTAGAAATGACTCAAATAGATTTTTAAAAGAGAATAAAAAACAATATGATAGACAATATATTTTAAAAATATTATCAACTTGCCATATGTAAAGAGAAGAAATAAATGAAGTAGATCTTCCCAGGAAAAGAATTAGACTAATATGATAGATAAATGTGTTTAAAAGAAATGATTAATTTGCACGGGAAAAAGAGAAGAAATAAATCAAATAGATTTTTAAGAGAGTAGAAAAATTAATATGATAGATAAATATATTTTAGAAAAATTCCTGACTTGCACGGAAAAAAGGACAATTCAATCAAAAAAAATTAAGATAGAAGAAAAATCATAATATAATAGATAAAAAAAATTTAAAAAATTTCATATCATTGCGAAGATCATTAAGACATATTTAGTATTAGTGTTTAAATGGATTATACTGAGAAATGATTAATCAGTTTAAAATTCAGTTGTTGCTTTAAAAATATATATTTACTATTAAATATTCAAGAAGTGCGATAATAAGGTAAAAAATTGATTAGTGTTAATTTATAATTTTGCCTTAAAAAAATTCACAATAAAATGTTAATGTCTATTTTTTTTTCTTTTTTTTTTTTGGTAGGCATGTCTATTTTCAAATATTATGCTTTTTTTCATATATTCTTTATACATGTCTTATTTTTTGAATTATATTTTTAATACTAAGATTGTGTAGTAGATGGATAGTATATGCTTACTATTTACACTTAAGGGTCATTATTTGTATTATAATTATAATATCAATAATAATTATTAAATTAATATCTATTACACTTTATTATCGACGGTTCGGATAACATATTTTTTTAAACAATTTTTGATATATAATTCCTCACAGAAAATTTTAAACTACAAAACATAAAAATTAGCATATTCCCCGTGTATTGCACGGGTTCATATACTAGTACTAGTATTATACATTTGTGAATATATTCTCAAAAGAGAAACTTCCACATGTCAAGTTCTAGATCAATTCCTCAAGGAGATTTTTCACACATGACTTCACCACATTTCTTCCCTCCAATTTTTGCTTACGTGTCAGCCTCACATTCATTTGCAATAAATTTGTTTATGGTAATCTTTGACAAAAAGAGAGAGATCTGCCCACAATTACATTAAAGGAAATTGCATTAATAGTGATGGATCAATCATATAAATCAATTTCAAATTTCAAATCAATGATATTTCTAAAATTGATATTTGCACACCAATATAATGAAACAAATCGATTTTAAAAGGAAACAATTCAATATATAAATAAAAAAAAATGTTGTACTAATTTAAATGCACATTCATCTCACTAACCATTAACCAATTTAATACAAATAAATCGTGAGCCCATTTTAATGCCAATTTAAAACCAATTTAATACCAATTTTAAACTCATTTATGGGTATTTCCTCTTATATTTTAAACCATTTTCTTTTTCTCTTCTCCTTGGTCTCTTCACTTCTTCCTACCGAAGATCAATGTCGCTGACCAACAACCAGAGAACAAGAAAAAGGTAAGGCCCCCTGCTATTCTCTGTTTCCAGACAATCATCTTTGCTCCCTGCTCATTCGATTATATATTTTTTTTTATCATTGCAACATTCTAAAAATTGGACCCCTCCTAATTTTTGCTCTTTTTGATTTTTCCAAAGCTCCATCCCAAATCTATCCAAATCTTCAAAAGGTAAGGGTCCCTTCTCTTCTCATATTTATGAAGAACATGAAGAAAATGTGAATACAAGGAGGACAAAATATTGAAAGGAAATGTCCTCCACGTGAAGAGGTTAAACTTAAACCAACACAATAAGGATTCTTAATAGGGAATCATTAACGAAATTCTTAGGAAATTTGATTGAGCCTCCTTTTGATCTCCATCATCTTTCTTCCATATATTCGTTGTGTCATGTTTATTTTTCACCTAACCAAAAAAATAAAAAATCTATAACAAGATGCTATATAATTATTATTTTTATAAAAGATATTTTTTTAATAAATATATAATTTTGCCATCCTATATATAAATATATAGTCCAAACTCAAAAATAAAAATAACACAATATATTTTAAATTAGCTTACGATATTGGTTTTTTATATATTAATGTCAATATTTTTTCCAAAAAAAATTGAATGAATTATGATTGTTGGCAATTAATTGAAAAATACGCATATTATTATGCGGAAAATTATAAGTTATACATTTTTTTTGAAGAGTATAAGTTTTACATTTAAACCTTGATCAAAATATGTTATTTTAAATTTTAAAATATTGAATATTTGGTAAGTGGTTACTTAGATGAATTTTCTTTAAAAAAACACGCAACATTAAACTTCAGCTTACACTATTGATTTTACACATTAATACCAATCATTAATTAGAAGATACTAGTGTATGAATCCGTGCTATGCACGGGATAAATATTTTTTTTAGGATTTTATAAAAAAAATTAATTTATGATATCATTTTTTTTAAGAAATTATATAACAAAAAGTTTTTTAAAAAAATTGTCTTAGTCATTGATCGCATGTTGTCATATAAATATGTACTTTAGCATGTTATCCGTAAGGTGCACATGGAATATCACAAAATTTATGCAATATAAAAAGATATATATAAAAAAATTGCTTGTGAAGAAAAAAATAAAGGAAAATGTTATTATTTTAAAAAATATGTTTATTTGAAAATTAATTAAATCCAATGATAATACAAAAAGATGAGGTATAAAAACAAAATAAAAAAGATTGTGAGTAATAAAAATATGTTGTCTCTTTCTTCCACTACCTTAGTATCATATTTAATAACAAATATATCTTGGCAAAGCTACAACTATATTTGAAGCTAATTAATTATTTATCAATTACATATAATTTATTTAAACTCTAATGCCAAACTCTTCCCAATATCATAGTAATAATAAACAATTTATTCTTCTATTTTGAAAATCTATTTAATTTATTTCTCTTCTTTTTTCTATTGAAGTGAACAATCTTTAGACAATATATTTATATACCATATTATCACTATTCTCTTCTAAAAATCTATTTGATTTATTTCTCCTTTTTTTCCTCGTGCAAGTTAACTAAAAATTTAAAATATATTTACCTATCAAATTATTTATTTATTGTCTTTTAAAAATCTATTGATTTATTTCTAATATTTTCCAGTGCAAGATAACCATTTTAAGAAAATATATTTATGTATCATATTATTTTTTATTCCCTCTTGAGAATCTATTTATTTTTTTCTCTTCTTTTTCCTATTGAAGTTAATCATTTTTAGAAAAATATATTTATGTATCATAAATAGTTCTTGAAAATCTATTTGGTTTATTTATCCATTTTTCCAATGCAATTTAACTATTAAACAAATATATTTACCTATCATATTATTTTTTATTCTCTGTTGACAATCTAATATATTTATTTATCTTTTTTTATTGTGCAAGTTGTCAATTTTTAGAAAATATGTTTATCTATCATATGAACGAAAAATCTTATTTCATGAAATATTTTGATTTATTTATCCTCTTTCTCCGTGCATACTTCATTTTGAAGTCTTCAACTTCTTCCTCGTATTCTGAAATTGACAACTCTTAATTATCATTTAAAATAGAAACTTTTAATAATACAAACTCTATAAGCACTGCTAACTTCTGCAAAGCTTTATTAATAAATGACGGTGACGTTCGATTTCTCCTGATTGCTACTGCAAGCCCCCCATTATCAAGCTGTCTCACAACCTCACACTTCAAAATTCCAAACACTCAAAATAGATATAAATATAATGTATAATCTATAATATATACAAAAAAGTGTAGATATCTGAATATTTCATTCATTATGCTGAATTGACGTCAAATTTTTAACTTAGGTGCTTTCAAAATTCAAATAAAAATAAGGCTTGCTGTCTTAATGATTCTAATTAAAATCAAATAGTGTTGAAATTTGAATATTTATTCATTATGATATATTACACTTGGATTGTGGCAAAATATATATTACAAGATATTTAAATATTTGTTTTGATGCATAGCATTTATGCACAACTTTTATTTCCTTTAGTGGTGCAAATTAATATTTGCCTAATCATCCTGTTTTTGTTCTATGATGGACATATAAACATTAGGTTATGCTTCGAATATCCATTCAAAATTATTTAAATTTAAATATGAAATGATAATAATTTACTTAATGATATTTATTGAAATTTTCTTGTGATTATAATTATAATTAAAGTTATTACTACAATAATTTTAGTTAATATTTGGCTTTAGTCATATAATGGAACAATTTGTTTCTAAAATAATTTTATTTATGATTAAAATAAATAAACCATTAAGAATTTATATAAGCATATAATTTTAATAGTGATAATTATAATAATAATTAAGTTGACTAAACTTAAAATTAAAATAGTAGATTCAAAAAAATAATTCTTGAAAATAATTATTGTTATTTTTATAATATTTTTAGTATGAAGATGTACTAAAAATGTTTTTCTAAATTTATATAAAATAAATTTTTAACATTTTAAAATTGATAATTGTTGACATGAATTTGTTTTATTGTATTTTAAAAAACTTTAATTGAATAGCACACTTTCCGTTTCTTTTATCAAATTTTTTTTTCAAAACCTTAACTAAATGATTTTTATAATATCTATAAATAATTTTTATTCTGTTTATTTTATAAATACCAAGTCAATACAATTTCAACTAATTGTATAACAATGTTATCTCATATGAAAAAAGAAAGTAAAAAGGAAACATAAGTGTCTTTAAATGCTTTTCAAAGTTAATATCATGTTATATTTGTTTTTTATAAATTTTATATTATTCACTTTATATAAAGATATTAATGTTTTAAAAAAAGTTTTGATTTACTTATATAAAATAAAATAGTCAACCTTTGAGACTTGTGTTAAAAATGAAACTGAAGATTAAAAATGTCGTTACATCAAAATTTTCAATCTCCAAAAAAAAATCAGACTTTCAACGATATTTGATGGAGGAAATATGACATAAAAAATAATCGGGGTTTATTGATATTCAACATATAACCATAAAAAAACACTCAAAAAATGAGAAAGAAGATACTAACACTAGTGCAAAAAAGGGATTCTACATCGGAGTTTACACATCGGTTTAGTATAAACCGATGTGTAAAACGAGGCGGTGGCATTTTTGAAATTCAAAGGAAAGTATTACACATCGGTTTAGAGATTAACCGATGTGTAATACTTTTCCACATCGGTTATATATAACCGATGTGTAAAATTAAAATAAAAAAATTTAAAACTCGGAATTTTTAACATTCAACATCGGTTCTTTTTGAACCGATGTGTAAAATGGTGAGTAACCACATCGGTTTTTAAATAACCGATGTATAAAATTATAAAGAAAAAAAAATAGAAATTTAGGTTACACTTTTACACATCGGTTTTTATTAACCGATGTATAAAATTTAAAAGAAAAAATCAGAATTTAAATGTTTCATGTTTACACATCGGTTTTTGCATAACCGATGTGTATAATATGTTTAACACATCGGTTTTCCTCATAACCGATGTGTAATAGTCCCATTTTTCTATTTCCCTCCGTGTGTTTTGCGCCCTCATTCTCAGTTTCTGAACGTACCCTAAAACACAACACTCCCTCCCTCTGCTAACGCGCGTTGTCATTCTCTCTCACTGCACTCACATCCGCGAGCTACCCTCAGGTATGCGTCTCTCTCTCTCATTCCCATTCTCTCTCTGCATTTCCTTCTTCTCATTCTCTCTCTCTGCATTTCCTTCTTCTCATTCTCTCTCTTTCTTTCTCTTTCTCTCTCTCGCTCCCTTCTTCACGTCCTTTTTCCCTTTTTCAATCGTAGACAAAGAAGACCACTGCGATCGCGAGCCTTCATTTTCCGCTCGTAAGAGAACCACTGAGAACCAAAGCCGCGAGCTACCCTCGTTTGCGTGAAGAGCGCCATTTTTGCTCGTCCCTCAGGTATATATTTGTTTCTTCTTTAGAAAAGTTATGAACTTTGACTCGAAATGGTTGGATAATATACTTGCATGTGTTGTTCTGTTGCTCCAAGACTGGATTTTTCCAGTGGAGGTATCACCCGTCACGGCCGTCTTTGCACTGTCACGGCTTGGCCGTGACGGATTTCGACCGGGAGGTTGCTTCATGGTTGTTCTGTCACGCCAGTGACCACCATCACGGCAAGGCCGTGATCGATTCCGCCTGTGAGGGTCTGGTTCGATTGGCATGTCACGGCCGTGATGGCCATCACGGCCAGGCCGTGATAGGTTCCCGCCTTGGAGGATGCTTCATTTGGTTGGTCTGTCACGGCCAGTGACCACCATCACGGCTAGGCCGTGATCGATTCCGCGCCTGTGAGAGTCTGGTTCAGTTGGCATGTCACGGCCGTGATGGCCAACACGGCCAGGCCGTGATAGGTTCTGCCTTGGAGGTTGCTTCACTGGTTGGTCTGTCACGGCCGTGACCACCATCACGGCCTGGCCGTGATCACTTCTGCCTGTGAGAGGGTCTGGGTGCATACTGACATGTCACGGCCGTGATGGGCATCACGGGATGGCCGTGACCAGTTCGACTTTTCCATTCTTTCTTTTAAGCTATACTCGATCACGGCCGTGATGGCTTTCAAGGCTAGGCCGTGAAGGGCTCTGTTTGGCTAATTTTCTTCACTTTTCAAGCCCCATCTTCATGCAAGCTACATAAATAGTAAAGCCTTAGTTTCCCGTTTGAGATGCAATACTAATGAGCGTACGTGTACGTGCTTAATGTACCGCTCATTGTGTTGGATCTTGAATTGTCCAAAGTTGGACAGTTTGGGAAAAAACTTTTTCTTAATTCAGTTAAAATAGTTATTCATTGGTTCTAATGTTATATACTTGATGAAAGTTCGGATTGATACATTTCCTTTCGTTCTCCGGGTGCATACTTTATCGTGGTGGATGTCATCGCGTTCAAGTAGTGTACGTCGGAGACCGCGGGGAAATGCTGCCGAAATTTTGTCGAGTATGAGCATGAGAGTTAAGGACTAACTGTTAACCCATGTTCATTCAGGGTGATGTTCTCGTAGCATCGGAAGACCCGGTCACTAACATACGTGATATACTTGCCCGAGACGATCATCAATTCTATCTTGCGCCTTATCTCAATAAGTAAGTACCGGTTATTAATTTAAGTATAACTATATATGACTTACAGTCACTAATTGTTCCGCAAATACAGCAAGCATTGGCAACTGTTGCTCTTGTACCCAAGAATGAACGTCGTGGTCTTCTTCTGCTCATTGGGACATAAGCCGGCGAATGAACTGAAGACGGTCATCGAAACGTAAGCGTTAAAATACTTTATAATCAGTAATGCAGTTGTTTTAATTATCTGAAATCTATTATATATACTTTAATTAATGTTTTTGTCATGATAGGTCTATTAATGCATCCCACATGCAGCGTGGTGAAAGGCGTACTCGGGCTATCAGATGGATTATTCCCAGCGTAAGATATTTATTAGTTCAAATGCATCAAATGCAGTGGGTACAATAATTGATTTCTATTTTATTTAATTCCTCATATTCTAATTGGGTTTCATTTGTACGTAGTCACGTATACAACGTGGGTCATGGGAATGTGGCTACTATGTGATGCAGTGGATGTTGGAAATTATCTCCTCCGGGATCACTGAAAGATGGAGTGAGGTAAATGTTAATTGACACAATTAGAAGTAATAGTATAGATTCGTTATATGTTTTATGTTAGTTTATTACTTAAAAGTAATAATCTTTTGTCCAATTAAACTTGCAGATATTCAACAATCCATCTCCATTGTCTGGTTCTGACATCAACATCATAAAGAGGCGTTGGGCAACTTTCTTTCTTGAAGTGTACCACCCATAGTTTGTATATATATGTAGTTAGTTTAAAAACTTATCATATACTAGCTATAGTGTACGTAACTTTGAACGATGATATGTATTAGTGCTCAGGTCTGGTTCAATTTTTCTTCTCTCGTGTTTTGATGTAGCTTTGATAAAGTGTTGTTTTCATTCATAAGAAAATTGAATGAAGTATGTTTTGCTTTTGAATGATTGTGTCAAAACTGGTTTGGTGTTCTGTTGTTGTTTCTTGTTTGATCGGGTAATGCTGGTTTGTTTATTGATCCGCATTAGTGAAACAGAATGATTGAAATGTAAATAACAGATTAAAAAAAAAAAGAGATTTTACACATCGGTTCTCAGAACCGATGTGTATATTTCTTTCTACATCGGTTTTACATAAAACCGATGTGTAAATTTAACTTTACACATCGGTTCTTTATAAAACCGATGTAGAAGGTCAATTTTATACATCGGTTTTTGCAAAACCGATGTAGAAAGTTAAATTTACAAATCGCTTATCAATTGCTAAATTAATTTTACACATCGGTTAGTATTAAACCGATGTTTAAAATATACTTTACACATCGGTTTTAAAACCGATGTGTAAAGTGGCAATAAACCACATCGGTCGTTTCCACATCAGTTTCAAAACCGATGTGGAAAGCCAAAAATAACCGATGTGGAATCCCCTTTGTGCACTAGTGTAACCAGAGATTTTGAGCTTTGAGGATTGAGATTGAACTTGAAGAGAGCTGGACAAAAGAATAAAGCCAGAGAGAGAAAGCACATAATAATAGAGGAATATTATTAGAATCAAGAAGAGAAAGAAAAAGAAAATTAAAAGATGGACAAATGTTGTTGCTGAAAAAGTTGACCAGAGTCAAGGGACACACATATAACTTTGAAAGAGAGATTGGGAATGTGGTTTTGGATTATCCAACAGTTGTAACAATATCTTGCTATCAATACCTTCGAAATCATCTCTACATTGAAGAGTCATTGATATCATCCTGCGGGAAAAACTTCACCAATTAGCAACACACATACATATGGATTTCAAATGCATAAACAAACTTTGATGGAAGAAAATAATTAAAAAAACACAAAATAAAGCCGGATAGTAAAGAAAGCCAGTGGCATTTGGAATAAGCACGACAGAGAATGAGTGTGGATGACCTAATTTATAGATGCATTTTTAAATTCAAATTTTGAAATGAGGGAATTATTTTTTGATCTGATATGCTATTTCTATATTAAATTGTGAGATTTGCACATTATTATTATTTTGATCTGATATGCCTTATTTATGGTGTTTAATTGAAAATTTCATATTTGGTATCAATTTCGCATGATTTTTCATTATTATTAATTGATTTTGTAATATTGATTATTTATGGTTTGGTTTCAATTTGCATGATTATTAATTGATTTTCGTATGATTTCACCTTTAGAAATTTTGCAATAATTAATTTCAAATTAAATTTGGTATCAATTTTGCAATAACGTGCATTAATATTTATTCCTCGAATCCCTCTCGTGTTGACACATAAGGCTTGCTGAGGTGTCATCGTCTAGAGAAGAGAATTCCCTTGGAACACATTTAACTTTGTATAGATAATAGATGTATATTAATCATTAATTTTGACACAACAATGTGATTTTATTATGATTTAAAAAGAATTTTTAAAACTTCCAGTTCTCTCTAAACATGAATAGGAAACCAAGATTTAACTGCATGACTTTTTTTTTGTGACAAGAACTGCATGACTTAAAACTTTAAAACGTGGAAATAAATCATTATAGGCATTGATGTCTTAGTATTTGAAATAATGCATTGTACTTAATAGAAATATATATTACAACAATTTCAGTCATTATTAATCATTAATTAATCAAGGATTTCAAATTTATTGTCGTCTCACAAAGCATTATACCTAATAGATAAAATTTCAAAACTCTATATTAATTGTACAAGGATTGACACATATTTTTGTTTATGTGTCGCGATGTGGTTCATTTGAAGAGAAATATGATTTAATGTTCGGATTTTTTAATAAAAAAATTAACAATCAATTTTGAAATTTGAAAGTAAATCAATACATTAATAGTAAGATATTGATTGACTCATAGAATATGAATGAATCAAAGCATTAACTATAAGATATATCTGTCATAAATGAAAATATTTCCATTTGTATATCAATCATCATTAATTTAATTATTAATTAAATTCAAATTTTAGATTTAGATAATATATTTCTAGAGCACATTCTCATGCATTCTATCTCTATTTATTTCTTAATGTTTCATTTATATTCTCATACATTCTCATGAAAAGGACAACTTGACAAGTTTCAGGAGAAGAGTATTTCAAAGTTTCAAAACAGAAAAAAAATTTAAAATAAAAAATAAAAAAAATAAACAAGATGAATCAATTCAAATCAAATTAGGAATTAATTTGAAATAGAGAAATTGATAAATTGGGATTTAGCATTAGTATTTCAAGAGAAGATAAAACAAATAATATGTTACATAAATATATTTTATAAAAATAGTTAACTTGCACCAAAAAAGAGGAGAAATAAAACAAATTGACATAAAAAAGACGAGAAAGAAATATAATAGGCAAATATATTTTCTAAAAATGATTAACTTTCACAGGAGAAGAGGAGAAATTTAAAATATATTTTCAAGAGAAAAGAAAAAACAATACCAAATATAAAAGTATTTTTTAAAAATGGTTAAATTGCATACGGAAAAGAGGGAGGGAGAAAATTAAATACACTTTTAAGAGAGAATAAAAATAATAATATAATAGATAAATATATTTTCTAGAAATAGTTATCTTGCATGAGAAAAGATGATAAATAAATAAAATAAACTTCCAAGAGAAAAAAAAATATGTTGGAATAATATATTTTCTAAAAATGGTTAATTTACACTGAATTAAAAGGAGAAATAAATCAAATAAGGTCTTCGAGAGAGAAGAAGAAAAATAATATGATAGGTAAATATCTTTTTGAAAAATGGTTAGCTTGCACGAGAAAAGATGAGAAATAAATTCAATAGATTTTGAAGAGAGAATAAAAAATAATATGATAGATAAATATATTTTTCTATAAAAAAAGTTCACTTGCATGGGGATAATAGGATAATTAAATCAAATATAATTTCAAGAGACAAGAAAATTAATAAAATGATAGGTAAATATATTTTTTTAGAGATGGTTAATTCTCACGGGGAAAAAAGAGAAATAAATCAAATAGAAATTTAAGAGAGAATAAAAAAATAATATGATAGATAAATATGTTTTCTGAAAATTATTAACTTGCATGGGAAAAGATGAGAGATAAATCTAAAGATTTTCAATAGAAAAGAAAAAATATGATAGATAAACATATATTTTTTTCAAAAAATAGTTAACTTACAGCGGACAAAGGGAAAATAAATTAAATAAATTTTCAAGAGAGCAGAAGAAAAATAATGATATATAAATATATTTTCTAAAAATTGTTAAGTTTCATGGAAAAGAGAGGAGAAATAAATCAAATAGATTTTGAAGAGAGGAGAAAAAATATGATACATAAATATATTTTCTATAATTTTTTTACTTGAAGGGGAAAAGAGTAACAAAAATCTAATAAATTTTTAAGGGAGAAGGTTTTTAAATCAAATAGATTACAAAAAGAACCTTATAATTAAACTTATATGAATATTTATCTATTATATTTTGTATAACTACATTTTCAAATATTTATGTATAATTAACCTTATAAATTAATAATTTTTGTTATATAATTTCTCAAATAAAATAAGCTAAAAATATAAATCAACAATTACATATTTTATGATAAAATCATAATAATAATATATTGCCTGTGCATGGCACGGGTACATACACTAGTTTAATATTACATATATGTTTTTAAAGCAACAATTGCATAGTTGGGAAGGATATGCATGAGTTGGTTTCTAATGCTTTTCTCTCGGGCACTTTTGATAGTAAGCTGACAAAGACCCTAATTGTTCCTATTCCGAAGGTTGATGCTCCTGTTAATTTCAAGGAATTCCGGCCAACTAGTCATTGTAATGTGCTTCTGAAAATTATTTCCAAGGTTCTGGTGAGGCGGATACGTCCCTACTTAAATGGTTTGATTGGTCCTCTTTAGAGCAGGTTTATTCCTAATCGAGGTACGACTGACAATGCTATTATTGCTCAGGAGATTGTTCATCATATGCATAAAAAGAAAGGCAAGTCCAGCTATCTTATGTTTAAAATTGATTTTGAAAAAGCTTATGATAGGGTGGATTGGAACTTTCTTAGAATGACTCTTGTTGACTTTGGTTTCCCTCCTGATATTATTATTTTGATTATGCATTGCACTACCTAAAGTGGATCTCTGAAGTGGAAAAGTGAAAAATTGGATAGTTTTGCTCCTAAAAGGGGGCTGAGACAGGGTGATCCTATGTCTCCTTATCTATTTGTGCTTTGCATGGAAAAACTTGCTATCCTTATTTAGGAGAAGGTTCAAGATAGAAAATGGAAACCAGTGAAAATATCCAAGAATGGCCCTTCTATATCTCACTTGTTTTTTGCGGATGATTGTCTTCTTTTTACTCAAGCAACGACTTCTCAAGCCAAGTTGGTTAAAGAGGTTTTGGAGCACCATCCATTCAAAAAAAAAAATTTCCGGTATTTTTAATTTTAAGAAAAAACTTTCTCTATGAGAAAACCTGATTAGCAACTCTTATTAAAATGTGTTTAATATATATGTTATTTTTTTAGATTATTTTATATTTGAAAACATAACCCATACTATAATAAACATGAGAATGCCATGATATATGAGAATTAGATGGTCTTTTACCCTCCCTGGGCCCTGGCCCATTGTCACTCACAACCAACAATCAACATGCCTAAATTTAGTGTGTGTTTGGATTTTAAAAAAAAGTGATTTTGAATGTAATTGATCTTGCAAAATGGATTTCGTTAGACTTAGTTTGAAGTAGAGAGATTTATGTTTGGGTGTTTTTATTTTAAAAGCAAGTTTGATGTAAAACTTAGTATAAATTTTTCAATTCAATGCAAAAACTACTTTTTGTAGCTTCTAGTCAGAATCGTTTCCGGAGGGAAAATCAATTTTACCCGACAATAACCAAACATCTCTTTTTTACTAAAATCACATTTGACATATGACAGAATCAATTAGGGAGATTTCCAACATGAAACCAAACACACACTTAAAAGAAGTAAGCCAAGAACAATATAATAATGCAGTGGATATGGACCAGGTGGAAAAGACGCAAGAGGCATCCAGAAGTTAGCATTCCATAAGCAAAATCCGCAGGTGAGAGATGATGGTGCGGGTGGCAACTTACTGGTAAGATTGGTCATATTGCTCGACTCCGGTAATGGGGTGTTTCGTACTTGCAGAGGAGAAGAATGGAGGAAAATATAAATTTTTTTATTTTTTAAAAAAAATTTGGTCACAATTTTTTGGGGGGAGCCGTTGCTCCCTCTCGCCCTGTCCAAGGTCTGCTTCTGATTGCATTTCAAGCTGACTAATCATTTTTCAATATAATTTATTTAAATATTGACGCTAAACTCTTGCCAATGATCTTAGTAATGATATGAAATTTTTTCTCCTTTCTTGAAAAAATATATTTGATTCAATTTTTACTCTTTCTTACGTACAAGTTAATCAATTTTAAAAAATATATTTATCTATCATATTATTTTTAACGTTTGCCATTTATCCCAATACATTGACATTCTGCTTCTCTCAATATTCAATTTTACAGTGATTTCGGTTTTTTCTATCACAATATTTATCTATCACACTAATATTAAACACTTCACAATGATCTTGGCAATCATATGAATTTTTTTATTTTCACTTGAAAAATATATTTGATTTTATTTTTCCTCTTTTCCTCGTGCAAATTAACTATTTCTATAAAAAAATATTTATCTATCATATTATTTTTAACATGTCACATTTTTTTTCAATATCTTATTATTCTCCTTCTCTCAACATTCACTTCTCCCGCTACCTTGTTATTTTACTTCACTAAACATTTAATACTATATACATATTTTCAAAGCTAAAACTTTGAAACATTCAATAACTTATACAAACTAGACCTTTAACCCCCTTATCTTGCTAAAGTATAATCACAAATCACAATGGCAATGTCATATCTACTTTCAGGCACTAGTGGAAATAATGTAATATACGGGAACGTTTTATGTCAGATGACCATATGTTTGACGTTAAAAATGAGGCGGTGACAATTTTTTAAATATAAAATCACTATTTGCGTCAGTTGTGTAAAGAACTGACGTTAAAAGTTATTTTAACACTTTTAACGTCAGTTGTTTATACAACTGACGTTAAAAGTTGACTTAAATAATTATGAAACTCATTTCTTTCGTTGTCATCTCCCTGTTGTCACTCTTAAACCAAATCACTCCATATAGGTTACAATGTGCATGGGTAAGTAGCACAGCAGTCATGGGTAAGTAGCAGAATAGTCAAAGGAATGAATGTTTTTGCAGAAACTTATACACTTTTAACGTCAATTGTATTCAACAACTGACGTTAAAAGTGTTTTTAAATAAAAAATATTTATTTTTAACGTCAGTTGTTTATACAACTGACGTTAAAAGTTTCATTAAATTAATAGCTGACGTAAATAATCCTATATCCCTATCTGAAATGACCTGTTGTCACACTTAACACAGGTCACTCCATATAGTGCAGTTTATTTCTAAACTTTTTTATTTAAACAAGTTTATTTTTAATCTTAATTAATTAGCTTGAATTAGTAAACAAATTCTTGTGCAAATTAAAATAAATAAACACTTAACATAAAACAAGTTATATATGTATAATCAAATCGTATCTCATTGAAGCGATTCATAAGTTACAATTACATGATTAAAAGATAAAAAATTTCTGCAACATAGCCCTAAAATATAAAAAAGTTTATGCTTCAGCATCATTTAAATATTCTTCTCAGTCCTGTCCTCAGAAACTCCAATTAATGGATGCATCTCCTCCCTCACTTGAATTCCATGATGCATCGCGCGTGAATCCACAGTCACTTGCGTAAGCAAAGTGAAAGGGATCTTTGCATCACCTCCTTCACTGGAATTCCTTGATGCATCGTCTTGAATCCACAGTCACTTGCGGCCAAAGCAGAGTGAAAGGATGACTGGGATGAAATAAAGTGAGGGAATCACATAACGTGATTCACTCAACCTTACCATCCATGTAACGTGATTTACTCAACCTCATAAGTTTTTTGACCATTAAGACAGAGACCTTTAAGTCTAGGTATAAGAAGAAATAACAAAAGTCTCAGAGCCATTTTGTGAAGGAATAGAAAACGCACGAAATATAGAGGAAAAGAAGAGGCTGTATTACATACTAATACAGAAGAATGGTACTTTATATAGAGAAGAGAGGCTAGCTAGCTGATTTTCTTGAAAACTGATCTATAAACTTAATGCTCATTAAGAGGATTAGGTTACAATGTGCATGGGTATGTAGCACAGTAGTCATGGGTAAGTAGCACAGTAGTCAAAGGAATGAATGTTGTAGCAGAAACATATATACTTTTAACGTCAGTTGTATTCAACAACTGACGTTAAAAGTGTTTTTAAATAAAAAATATTTATATTTAACGTCAGTTGTTTAATACAACTGACGTTAAATAAATGATCTTTAACGTCAGTTGTTATAAACAACTGACGTAAATTGTTGTTTTATTTTTGGTTTTTGATTATAACGTTTATACTCGCGCGCCTTCTGCACTTCACTCTGTACGTCTCTATTCTTCTCTTTTCATCACTCTCACTCTCACTCTGCCCTAATCGCGAGCTCATCTCCACCGCAACCACCGTGAGGGCTTCTTCGCCACCACCGTGAGGTACACTCTTAACCCCTAACTCTGTTTTTCCCGCTCATTCTTTGCAATAACTTGACATCTCTTTTTTACCCCTTCCCGCGCACTAACTCTCCTTGTCCCTCTGCTCTCAGTAACCACATCGAACGTTGGCCACCACTCGAGCTCCCCTCCACACCACCATGCGAGCACCTATTTCTGGTGAGTCTTTAGGGCACATTTTTTTATTTTTGATTTTCAATGTATGTTGAAACTGTAGTCTCAGTAGTTGAGACTTGAAACTGTGAGTTTGAGTTGTTTGGAATGTCTCTATTTTTGGTTGAGTGTATGTTGCTCTGCTGGTTGGTCTGTCACGACCGTGATGCTCATCACGGCTAGGCCGTGATCAATTCTGCCTGTGAGGGTCTGGTTCAGTTGGCACGTTACGGCCGTGATGGACATCACTGCTAGGCCGTGACCAGTTCTTGGCAATCTTCAAAAACTAGTTTTCAATCTCCCGTATTGTCCTTATATTGGATATATGTTTTGTATATCCACAGAACCTATCTAGTTATGGATCGTAGTTGGATGGTTTGTAAGCGCACTAGTGCTGAGTATTTGAAGGGGGTGGGAGAATTTATAGAATTTTCTCAAAGGAATGTTCATAATAGTAATGGAATGTTCTGTTGTCCTTGTGTCAAGTGTTTGAATACGAGGAAATGTACGGTGAAGGATATACGTACTCATTTGATTTGTGAAGGGATTTGCTTGAGTTATACAAGATGGATATGGCATGGTGATGTGTTGTTGAGTTATAACCTATGTTAATAAATATATATTGTTTCTGAACAGGCATACATATGGATCAGTCGGATAGCCCACATGCATGGGAGGACACTGTGGGGCCTACGTAAGACCCGATTGCGCCTACGCCTGATTCTAGTGTAAGTTTACATGTTATATACTATATTAAGTCCTTCTTTTTAATGTAAGTTATTATAATGTTACAACCCTCTATTTTATCATTTTTTTTTGTCCATACAGACATCACAGGCTCATAGGAAATGGGGTAGAGGAGCCACGTCGTTGAAGAAACTAGAGAAGGACAGGCAAAGCGGACAGAAGCTTGAGGTGTCCTTCGATGCTAATTTAAATGCCCAGGGACCCCGTGCTAAATAATTTAATAAGTGGGTGTTTCTACAAGCGAAGCAGCACGTAAGCATCAACTACAACCACTAGAATGACGTTTCACAGAACGTTAAGGATCAGATTTGGGAGGCTATCATGATATTTTACCTTTACATTCGTTTGATTTACATTATTATATAATTATCCGAGTTATAATCCATCCAGTTGTTATGTATTTAATGTGTAGGTAGCTTGGACTGTGCCAAATGACGAGGATCATCGTCATAAATGTATGAAAATGGCATCAAAGCGTTGGAATGGGTTCAAGCATGATCTTACCAGGTACTAAGTATCTGGGAAGAAGCGGCTTGATAAAATGTTCTCGGATTATCCCTGGATTGATCAGGATACTTGGGATATGTTTGCTAGGAGTCGACAGGATGGAGAATTTCAGGTTGGTTGATTAAGTTAATTTTATATGCTTCTTATAGATCATTTAACTGTATTTAATTATTTGTTTTTGTTTGAATAGGCTAAGGCAGATAAGGGTCGGCAGAATCAGGCGAAGAACGTCCACCGCCACACCATGTCTCAGGGTGGGTACCAGACTCGTATCGAGCAGATGATGGCGGATAGGCTGAAGGCGAAGCAGGAAGAGCACTCTGCTAGGATTGAAAGAGGAGAGGTGCCTGAGGGCACACCATTAAGTCCTCCGTCGGACATCGACCGCGAAGATGTCTGGTTAGCCGGCCGCATGACAAAGACGGGATCTTTTAAAGTTGATGCCACTCGCGAAGTGGCGGATAAGATTGTAAGTAAATAATTAACTTGATTTCAATTGATATTTGTATAGATATTTTTAACACTTTTCACTTGCACGTTATTTCATTTTTTCATTGTAGATGGATCTTAAGGCACAATCCTCCCAGGGCTCATTCGTCCCTTCTGGACGGCGGGACGTCTTGATGACTGCTCTAGGCAAGAAAGACCATCCTGGTTGGGTTATCGGTGTTCCCGGGAACGTGACCATCAAAGAATATTATGGCAAGTCTTCTTCACGAAAGCGGGTGGTCGATGAAGCATCAATTTTGAATGACATTACTCAGCACCTCATGTCCAACCCTGCTATTACAACACATCTGATGCAAAGCTTAATATCCAACCCAGAATTCAAGCAGGCGCTTGCCATAGAGCTTTCCTCCATCGGTTCATCCCAGGACACCGCAGAGCATGCCAACCCTTCACATGTGAGCACAAAAGAGAGTTATAGTAGGGCACATGTGGAGGACGATGAGTTGGGAGCTAGGGAGCGGGAGTTGGAAGTCCAACGCCATGAGCATGAGTTGGAAATGAAAAGGCGTGAGCTTGAGTTGGACTTCAAACGACGTGAGCTCGAAATGTTAACAAAGGTATGTATTCATTATTAATGTCCAAATTAGTCAAATAATTACTTGTGTTTTTTTAATTATCAACAACTTATCTATTTTATTTTTCCTAAATTGAAGGCCAAGTCGACGTCGGTGTCGCTGTCACCTGTCACTCGTTTGTTCTCACTTGGTGAGGATTATGCGTTTGAGATTTTTGAATGTCCATTGGAGCACGATGGATGGGTGGCACGCCCAGATCAACAGAGGATATTTTCCTTCTGTGGTGAAGATCTCGAGAACGCCTGCAGAAATAGCGTCTGGATGGCCAGCACGGTTTTGAGTCTCTGGTGAACGTAAGTTAATTTTAATTTTATAACTTATTTATTTTTGGTAATTTTCCATTTAATTATTTATTTTAATTTCAATATATATATATTATGTAATTAACATCCACACCTTTTCATATCTTAGGTATCTCCATCGTCTTCAGCTTGATAAGGGCGTTGCATCAGTTTACGGCTTCTTAAATCCGTTAGTCCTTCTGCCTCAATTCTTTCATGGCGATGAATTAAGTAAATACATAGGGAACTTGTTGGGAGACAATCGGAAAGAATTATATCTGGCTCCCTACTGTATGAAAGACCATTGGCAGTTGTTCGTACTTCACCCGTCTAGGCATAAAGTCGTATTCTTATGCTCTCTCCACCAAAATCCGCCACAGCAGGTGGTGGCAGCTGTAAATAAGTAAGTAACTAATCTTAAATTTAATTTAAGTTTTAATATCAGTTGTTTTTAGTTTATTACACACATGATATATGAATTTGTTAATTGACATGGTTATTTGTTTATGATAGCGCGCTGAAGGCGGGTAGCATAAGTAGCGCCAACGGGAGAAGTAGGACTTCTAAGGCTAAAGCAAATCCTGAATGGATCATCCTCAAGGTTGGTAGTTTATTTATCAAATAATTAATATTATAATTACTAATTTATATGTATATTCAACTGACATTGAAATTAATTTTGTTTGTAGTCTCGATTTCAAATTGACGGGTGGTCGTGCGGCTATTATGTGATGCTTCATATGCTGAACATAGTCTCCGCATCTATTACCGATGGATGAAATAAGGTAATATTTAAACCACTTGTTAGATTATATATTATAGTTTTGAAGATGACTTGCGTTAATGTTATTGTTATTATTTGAACGTGTGTAGGTATTTAACAACCAATCTCCTCTTCAAGAAGATGAGTTTAGAGACTTGAGGATGCACTTAGATGAATTCTTCTTCAAGTATGCGACTGAAAAAGCAATTGACAAGATACATCTGCATTACTTAGATGAATAGTTTTTTTGTTAGACTTTAGAAACTAATTAATAACATGTATATATATATCCTTAGAGGGTAGTTATGTTTTTAGACATTAGAGACTAAAATATATATATATATATATATATATATATATATATATATATATATATATATATATACTTGTAGATAGTTATGTTTTTCCTATACATGGGTTTTGGTTTTAACTATTAACTATTAATAAGTGCTTGTTTAAACTATTAACGTCAGCTGTATTTATACTTGTTTACGTCAATATTGTTCTGAAAACAATATACTTGTATGCTTGTAGAGGAAAAACATAACTATATACATAACTATATATATGCTTGTTTAAACAACTGACGTTAAAATATTAACTATTAACGTCAGCTGTATTTACGTCAGACAATATTCTGACGTATAAAATCAATTTTAACTGACGTAAAAAGCATTTATTGCACTAGTGAGGGCCATATATTTTATTTATAGAAGGTTTATGCTAGTTGATTGTTGAATCAAAATACCAAATGAAACCATAAGTAAATTTGGATGTATCCATTAATCCTGTACGTAGGGTGATTCATGTTTTCCTAATACACTTCCAATTGACAATCAACAAACTAAAGTAGGTTCCAAAAACGATGACCAGAAAGTATACAAAAAATTCAGAATTTTTAGCTAGAAACCTGATTTCATCTATGTCTTCAAATGAATCCTATAGAAAGGATAAGAATTTAAATTCCTAATTCTCACTGCTAAAGCTTTTCTCTGATTCATATATACAGAGACCATTTGTGGTGCATACTCAACAACAGCCATAATCTCAGTTTGTTCCTCGGGATTCTATGCACCCTCATATTTTATGTCTCAGTTCAATAGCAATCTTTGCAGACCCCTATGGATATGATGTCCATGCCGCAAGCCCATCGAAGAAAATACTATAAACTGGGCCCATTAAGCATGTGGTTAGGGGTTCGATTTCTGGTTCATGCATATAGAACAATGGCGGATGCATGTATATGAGGGTGGGGGCAATTGCCCCCATAAGCCAATTTGCTTTTAAATGTACAATACTTAGTGATTTTTAAATTTGCCCCGACAAAAAAAAATAGATGTTGCCCCATGAGATAAAATTCTTTAGATGAATATAAAAAAGTTATAAGAGATAAAAGAGAGAATAAAATGATGCTCTTACCTAGGGGAGAGTTTTCAAATATTTTAAAGGTTATGGTATAATACTTATTATTATTAGAGCAACTCCAACGATGACTGCTTGTCAAGTTTTTAGAGTTAAGGATAACTATTACATGGGTTATATACTTTTATCATTGGAGTTGAGTGATGTGGATGTCACATATAAGGACAGTTGCTAGCTTTTGTAAGCAACTGACTCATTTGGTGAACTTTTAAGAGTTGCATCATAGGAGTATATAGTTGGTTAAAGTTATATAAAGTAGGTGGTGGTAAAATGACATGATAGGTAGGACTCATAAAAAAAGAGTTAAGCAACTTTAATAGTTGTAGCAGTGGAGATGCTCTTAGATCCTTGTTCCACTAGGTTATGTAGTGGAGGACAATTGTAATTTATAAAAGCTTAATATGTTGAGTTTTTTTTTGGCATGAGATTATATACTTTATAAAAGCTTATAACATTTCCATTTTATAAAAATATATACAGACTATTTTCTTGCCCATGCTATAGAAAATTTCTAGATCCGCCACTGATATGGAAGAGCATTTGTTGGGAGATGTCAATCCCTTAAATGGATTTTAGTACGTCGAGGGATTAGTCTCTGACTCCCGACCGAAGGATACCCGGGTTAAAAACAAACACGGTAAACCTATTACAAAGACCAAAACTCTGCGGCAAAGACCAGGTTTTCATGGGTACCAGCCAATATTTGCCTATACAGTCCATAGACTCATTAGTTTTAAATCCCTTACTAATACTCCTCCTTACTCAATTATAAGTAAAAATACCTAATTTCACACTTATTAAGAAAGTTAGTTAATTTAGTTAATTATCTTGATTTATGTAAAAAATTGAGTTATAATTATAAAACTACCATTTAATTATCTTGGGAGTGTGTAATATTCTTAAAAAAGTAAAATGAGAATTAGTTGGATTGGTTGATTTTCTTGATTTTTCGAATACTGACATTAAATAAAATTTAAATAGTTGAATTTTACTTATACCGAGCTCACAAAATATGAGTATTTTTTTTGTTTATAATCAAGTCCCGGGAGTACTAATATTATTTAGTCTCTTAATGATTTATTATTAGCAATACCGATATATAGTACGAAGTTTTGTGGGTACGAATTGACGAATTATTTATTATTTTTATTATATTATTAAAAGATAACATATTAATCATACAAAAAAGATATATAACATTAAAAAAATGCATTACGCTGTCTTCAACCTATGTTCGCCTGTAAATAAAAAAAAAAAATCTGTTCGTTATTTTCTGTTGGGATGAATTGTTTCTTGCCATAGATTTTTGATGTTGCTAAACCCCTCTTGGATAAAACCCTTGGCATTTTTGTGGAAAGCTCGATTGAAACATTCATCAACATTTTTCAGAAAAATAAAATAAAAGATCTGAAAACACTTGATGTAAGTTTCAAATGGATTGAGTTATATGGTGCAGCAACAATAACGTCCACTACCACAGAAAAGGGTTTTAATAGCGCACCTTTAATAACGTTTCTAACCGAAATGCTATTAAAAGAGAGGCGGAAGACATTTAGTAGCACTTCCTTGAAGAAACGCTATTTTAGATATAACTTAAGACAACGCTTCTCCAAGGAAGCGCTATTAAAAGTTGATAGAGAGGAATAGATGGCGCTTGTTTGAGGAAGCGCTATCTATTTGTGATAAATAGATAGTGCTTGTTTGAGAAAACGCTATCTATTCATAACCTAGGATAACGTTTGTTTAAGGGAGCGCTGTCTATTCCTTAACCTAAAAATAAATGTTTCCCTCGCACAGTATCTCTCCCCCTCTCAAAAATTTTGCTAGACTTAGTGTCTCGTAACCTCTTCTTTCCCTCCTACCCTATTTCTCCAAACCCTCACCACTCTCGTCTACCACCACCACCTAAGCTACCGCCGCCGCCGTTCGTCTACCACCACCACTCTCGTCTCCCTTGTGTCGTAACCCAGTCGAGCCCGTTCGTCTACCACTGTTAGCATCCGAGACCACCACAGCAATCGCAGCGCCAACCATCTACCACTGGATCAGTTCTGTTGCTATGTTTTCTGCATACCCTTTTGAATTTGTGTTGTTTTTGTGAGTCCTTGTTGGTAATTTTGAGGCTTGTTTGATTGTTGGTTTCAGGTGAAGACGGCAATGACGATGACCGAGAAGATATTGGCTAGAGCTTCTGAGAAAGCCCATTTGAGCCCTGGTGATAATGTTTGGATTAATGTTGATATTTTGATGACACGGTGGCGGTGCTTATTTCGATGACAGTTACGGAGGATGCTTTAATCAGAGCCATTCCGATTCGGGATATAACGGTGTTTCGAGGTATGAACCTGGTCGTGATGAAGGTTACGGGGGTGGTGTGTATTCTTATGAAGGGGGCAAAGTGGAACCATACGGAGCGCGTGACACAGCTCCTAAGTTTGATGATAATGGGAGGTCCTATAATGAGCTAAGTGAAAAGGTTAGTGGACCACTTAAGGAAACACGAAAACTAAAGGTAATTCTGTTGATTCATTGCAAGGAATCTTTTTCCTCTTTAGATTCTTTGAGATATTTACACAGTAGTTGTAATTGCAGCAAGGTTCCAACTCTGAGCAGGAAGTTTTGCAATCAACTGGCAGGAAGTTTTTCAAGTTCACCTCTACACCTAACAAATCCACAGCACCTGGTTTTCTCAACAGAGATAATGCTGCTATCCCAGTGAGCAACAAGCCTAAAAGGAGATCAACTCCTAAGTCACTTCACAATTCATTTAATTTCAGACCCATTAAAGAAATTAATAGATTGACAGCATCAGTCATGAGGAAATTTGAAGACACAAGAGTTGGAGCTAGTTCTTCCAAGGCTTCAAAGGATATCATGACTCCTATAAGAACCCAAACTAAGGTATTACAGTCTCCTTCCTATGCCATTTCAAGTATATACCCTCTTATAGAACCTTCTAACTCCATTTTGTTATGATCTTCCGAGTTGTAATTGTTGCCAAGGATGCTAAGGTGACTCGTTTTCCATTTGCAGGCCTCCAAGAATGAGTTGCGAAAGTGTTCTCCTTCGACTCCATTAACAGAAAAGTAGAGGTACCTGATTTAAAAAAGTTGTAAATCATATGATAAAAATGTTTAGTTACAAGTATTCTCTAGCTAATCATAAACATTATAAGTAATTTTTGTTTACACCTATTGATTCATCATATGTCCCTAAATGGCGCTTGCTCTTTGCACATTAAGTTTAACTTTCGATTACTTGTGCTGAAAGGCCATGAAGAGCACAAATCTAGTTGTATCATTAGTATTTGAGTTAAAATATGACTGCTAGGTGTATATGATCGCCTTGTGTTAGCTCTGAAAACATTCTCATCCTTTGGAAAATTGTAGCTGAATGGATGGTGTTGCTACTTGCTAATACCTTTTCCAACAATTACCTCTCCCTTGAAGAGCCCCAGTAACCCCTTGAGCTGCTGAAGACCAATAACGATGGCTGCACCTGCCGTGAATCCTACAAGGGCAGCATGTGAAAGAAAATCCACAAGAAAACCCAACCTGCAAATTTTGGAGAATGAACCACTTACTTCGTAAGGAAACTTCCACATATTTACAAGAAACTTCACAAACAGATGAGGAAATTAAGTACCTGAAAACTCCAAATGCAACTTGAAAGATTCCAGCAAATAAGGTCACTGTAAAGACAACATTTCTGTAGGCATCAGGATTGGCATCAGGATCTACCACTTTGGAGACCTGAGAGGATAGCAGCAATGACACCACAGCTACTGGCCCAATTGCAATTTCTCTTGAGCTCCCCATCACAGCATAGATAAGAGGAGGAACAACACTGGTATCTGAATGCAATAAAGACCAATTATAAAGTTTGAAAGACAGGTAATTTATATCAGAAAAAGTTTACATACATAAAAAATTAATTGCTTTTATGGACTTTTGTGTTGTGCAAGTTTTCAGTGTGACGCATCAGTACTGTATAGTATAAAAACACAACTGAAGTGAGATACTTACACAACCCATTTTGAGGATCAAGTCTTGCTAGATTAGCATATCCTATGCTCTGCAACATCAGATACAAATTATAAAGAGTCAATCAGTAATGTTCCACATTTCCTGCATTGCACTGAAAATAGAAGTGATTTTTATGAATACCTGAGGTATGCTGAGGCTGGCAAGAGTTAAACCTGCTAGCAAATCATCTTTAAACTTGGAAGCTTTGTAATGTCTAAACCAGCTAAGGATTGGGAATAAACTCTCCGAGAATGAAACAGCATGTCCATGGCAAGTTTTATTCTTCAATGAAAAGAACAACTTGGTGTCCTTCAATGGACTGAATATCTTCTTCCATAGAGGTGGTGGATTAGGAGAGTTGAGAACCCACTGGGACCTTTCTGTTTGACCAGTAGTAGTATCCTCATCAAGATCAAGGTGCTCCTGCTCGCTCACTCTCATTCTGGCAGCATCAGTGGCCACTGCACTCATATGCTGGGAGCAACCAAGGCATCCCTCTTATTCTTAACCATTCGCATGCAGCCGTGTATATACCGCCGTAGGGGGTAAGTAACTTTGTATTTTATCCGTGAAAGTAGAACCGTAGGGGCAATTAATTTTCTATCTAGTGTAGAACCGTAGGGGGTAAGTAACTTTCTATTTATCTTTGTAGAACCACAATGGGTTATGTAACATTGTGATAGCAGAGCCCAAGGTTGAAGCACAACAAGGTGTGCAAACTGTGGTGCAGAAATTTTGGGTCAATCTATTGCCGGAAAGTGGTGGTCAAAACACGGTGGATGTTCTCTGTCAGGTATGAAGAGGGGTAGCAACTAGAACCATTTGTCATGATTGTGTGTTTTGTTCTGCTTCAATTTTACTTGTTTATCAAGGTGTGTGTTTACTTGCTTCAACTAGAACGCTTATATGCCTACTTGGCTCATGGCTAATGATCTGAATATCTGGTTTAGTAAATTTTTTATCCTTTGTGCTACATAAGGGAGTCTTATTTTCTAATTACTTTGTCCAAGAAAACATCACCCCCATCATCATTCTCAGAATCTTGCTAAACGTGCAATGGCCTTCAAAGTTAATTTGACTCGTTACAAAGCAAGTGGAAGTCAACTGGTGGGTCTATTCAATATTGTATTTTATTTTCATTCAGTCAATTTGTTAAATATTCATATAAAATTTCTTTGTTGTGCGATATTTTTTATTATTATCATTGTTTTCATACACATACTGTAATATCCTTTTTGAATGAACCAGGAAATGGTAGACTTGGTAATGAATTAGTGAGTAGTCAGGACAAGTTTAATGTGGGAAGTAATAGCAAAGTTGCATCCAATCCTCTATCTCAAGTTTATAGCTGTAAAAACTTCAAAGCTTCTCCAATTAGTGAAGTTATATCATCTTCTAGAGCTCCTTCAAGTGAGTAATTTCATTTACATACTGCATTCAGTTTGAAAAAGTTATAACTTACTTCAACATCAAATATATATTCCACAATGGACTACATTTGATAGCTGTAGAACCATGCAATCCATATGTCCCTGGCTTAACTGCAGATTCTGTCTCTGGATCATCTAGTATTGGATCCTTCCTCTTTGTGTTATTTTGAAAAATTTGTTAGACAATCTGTAGATAAACTACAATCAAAATAAATCTGTAGATTGAATTTCGATCAACAGTTTCAAAATCAAAATAAGAATGCAAGTAGTTCTTCCTCAGATTAGTATGATGATCTATCATCCTAAAAAAATTTATAATTTGAAATTATATGTATAAATAATCTTGTATCTTTTTTATTGTAGCCAATATGTGTAATGATAAGACATCTGATTTTGTGGAAGCAACAACAGAGCAGTGAACTTGATAAGACATCTTATGCACTCTTGTCTATTGGTTGTTTCTTCTTTTAGCTGCAGTGAACTTGTACTACATAGTTTTCCTTTCTCTATGACTTGCTTTGAAATTTTGAACATCATGGTAAAAATAGGTCCTTTCCCCTATGCGGAATGTAGAAGGATGGTGTTCTTATTTGTTGTGACTTTAATATATGATAGATGTTGCAACTTTGTGTTTTAGCAGTTTCATTATTATCCTTGTGATAAGAACCCTCTTCATCTGAACTATGGCCGTCCTTATCAAATTTTGCTTCACTTTGACCCTATGGAGGAGAAGTGTAAAGAAAGCTCAGAGCAGTTACAACATCACTCATCAAAGGACGTGCCGCCGCTTCCTCCTGCAAGCACATGGCTGCTATTGCAACAACTTGGTTGAGATCCTTCTCTGGAAAATAAATTTTTTTTATAAGTGATTTTCAGGAAACAAACTTAATCTCAATTGTCATGTCATTGTCAAGTTTGTCTAAAAGCCTAAAAGTCACAATGAAGCCTATTTTTCTATCAGCTTCACAATCATTTCACTCCTAGATTCATCCCACATCTGTGGCCTGCTTTACCTTGTTTGGTTGTGACACTGCTTGCTGTCATGTGAGTACAGATTTGGAATGGAAGCTCATTTACGTTGGATGTGCCGAGGATGAGACCTATGACCAATTATTAGAGAGTGTCCTTGTTGGTCCTGTCAACGTTAGAAACTATCGCTTTGTTTTACAGGCAAGCTTTAAGAATACTAATCTTTTTGACTTATGTGTAGCAATTGCTTATAGAATCTAACTTTTGTATACTGTTTTGATAACAGCCAGATCCACCGGATCCATCAAAGATTCGTGAAGAAGATATTATTGGTGTCACAGTGCTTCTGTTGACCTACTCTTATCTGGGTCAGGAATTTATTCGTGTTGGCTATTATGTGAACCATTGTTGTGAAAATCGAGATCCTAGCAAGGATCGGGAGGGGGATGAAAGATCGTAACTCGGAGGATCGTAACAAGGATCGTAAGATCCTAGCTAAAGTAGAAAACTATACTTATACATATACATATGCATGAAAAATAATATAGATAAGGAAAAGAACCTTGAGATATTTATAGATAAGGAAAAAAAATACTTAATACATTTTGTTTATTATATTATTATTTAGTTTATTTAATTTATTATATTATATGTTATTATTTAGTTTATTATATTATTATGAAAGTTTTTTTTAAAAATTTATTTATATGTTATTATGAAAGATAAGAATTTAGTTTCTAAGGCCAACAAAACAAAACAAAAAGAGAGAGAAAGCACATTAAAATATTTGGGCCACATGACCCAAATTCCTGAAACCTAACCCTGTTATCCCTTCAGCATCTATGTCCCAGTGTCCCAGCGCCGCCTCTGTTAATATGCCTCAGTTATTCGAAAATGAGCATAGCTCTGAGAGGCATAGACGGGAGATGCAGCGGAGAGAGAGAGCCGACGCCGGAAAATCGTCGCACCACCAAAATTGCACGAAGGGCCGCGCAGCGGGGAGAGAGAGGCGACGCCGGAAAAAGTACCCGTTATTTCGATATGGGTCAAAAACAATCTGTCTCTTTCATTTTCAGGATCGTTTGACACGCACAAATCGCCGATCCTACGAGCTTTGAGAGGAAAATCGTCGATCCTCGCCGATCCTAGTCGCTGGCGATTCTGGGACCGATTCAGCACGACAAAGCCCCCAAAGATCGTAAAAACGTACGATCCTGCGATCTCAATCGCGATTTTAACAGCAATGATGTGAACAATGATTATGATGATGAGCAGCTGAGAGAGGAACCTCCACCGAAGGTTTTAATTGATAGGGTTCAAAGGAACATTTTATCTGATAAACCAAGGGTCAAACATCAATTTCCACCCTGAGAACAATGAAAATGAAGAGCAGCCTCCTCCATCTGAGCACCCATCTGAAGCTGGAGAAGATCCGCTTGCTGTAGTTGATCGTGATCCCCCAAATGAGAAGAATGAGAAGGATTCTTAACATTTTGTAGGTATCCAATCCAGACCTTTCAATTCCCCAGTCTCCAACTTTACATTCACTGTATGGATTAAGATGCCATTTTTGTGAATCTCTTGTGAATGAGATCGTTTGGAAGTAGGACTCTGAATTGTCTTTTGTGAGATTAACTTGGATGCTAGTATTTCAGATCATTAGCAAGCATAGGTTTGACCGGCACGTTTTCTTCAGGACTTGTACTACCATCTGAATTGCAAATTTTGTACGTGTCCTACTTTGATATTTTCTTGTAATGAATTATACTCAAGTCACTGATAAATTGTGGACAACGATTTAATATCTTAAGATCGATTTAATACCCTTTAATCAATATACTTTTAGCTTATCGAAAAAAAAATATTGTATTTAAGCTTTTGTATGTAAATGTATGGTTTGTTGAGTTTTGCTAAGTGCAATGGGATGGATAAATTGTTTAATGTTTTAGTTTTGTGCATGTGAGAGAAAAACAATGTAAATAATTTTTAAAAAAAAGGGAGAATAGGTAGCGTTTTCTTGAAAAAACGCCGCCTAAAGTTAAAAATAGATAGCGCTTCCTTGAGAAAGCGCTATCTATTTCAAACTTTAGACAGTGCTTCCTTGAGAAAGCGCTGTCTAAAGTATGTAATAGATTGTCTTATTATGAACTTTAGACAGCGCTTTCTCAAGGAAGCGCTACCTATTCCTACTTTCAGTAGCGCTTTCTTGAAAAAACGCTACCTAAAGTGACAAATAGACAGCGCTTCCTTGAGAAAGCGCTATCTAAAGTATGTAATAGATTGTCTTATTACCAACTTTAGACAGCGCTTTCTCAAGGAAGCGCTACATATTCCTACTTTCAGTAGCGCTTTTTTAAGCCCTATTGAATCTCTCACACCTTCAGTAGCGGGTGAATAGATAGCGCTTTGACTGAAGCCCTTTTCTGTAGTAGTGGTCTCCAATGGAAGTGAAATTGTATAATATCCCATCAAGGCTCACAATCGCAAGGTCATTCAGTAGTCACTACAATTACACTTATCTGCTTCGTTTTGATCATACTTATAATCGTAGAATTTATTTGGGCAATATCTTTGCATCTTTTGCAGCAAATAGATATGATTGTTTAGCCTTGAGCCTTTCACCAAACAGATAGCAGGCAATAAGAGCAAAAAAAAAAAAAACCACATGAAATTGGCACTAGAAAATTCTTCCTATTGATGAAGCAATCTGAAAAATATATGGGGAAAACTTTATGGGGAATTATAGCAATAAATCAATGTAAATAGCCATCGCATACTGGCATGATCCCCCGATTCTTGTTGATAGGAACCAATAAAGGAGGAAGACAGAGAAGTTTTAAACCGCGAGCGGCAGAGAAAGGATAAAGAAGAGAAATTCAACTCTGTTTGTTTAGAGAACCACATGGAACAACGCGTCATTCGTATGTTTTGATGAAATATGCTTCCTGACTAAGTAGCATTTCTCTATTATTAGTACCCTTTATTACCAAAAAAATTCTAGGTGTCAGTGAGGTTGCCAGCGACAAATCAATTTATTTTGAGTTAATCATACAATTCTGCTTGGGATTGGGTAGCTTGAACTAAAGGTATAAGGTTGTTAAGAAACAAGAGGTCCAAAGTTTAAATCTTGAAAAAAAAAAAAACTAACATAACATTCAACTTATTAACTTTGGTCTATCAAAATAAAAAAAATTAATCTTACTGTTCTGCTAGAGGGTTCACTAGGACCTGATTACCTTTATGTTATTAACAAACTATATGTGCCTTACTCTCAAGCAAGGAGTTGATGCCGGGAATTTCCCTAAGTCTACTTGTTCAAATCATTATAACATTGTCCTACTATTCCCGGTCGCAAGTCTTTTGTTCTGATTATAACTCTTTTGTTCCTTTTGTATATTCCATTTCAAGTTCACAGCACTTATAAATTCCTAATTCCTTGAATAATTCCTAATTCCTAGTGAAGGGATAATCACACTTTCCTAGTGGAGGGATAATATTCCAATCATTAATAATAAAAAAAATGTGTAGATTTATGCACTGCTTGTGTCTTGGCCAAAATATCCCAGACTCCCTTCCTCCTTATCTACAACTGTCTACGATCGACTTTTTGAGCTCAATTTTATTATTCTTCAGGACCAGCTCCATTTAATCATTCGTCCACACAAACTAAATGTCGATAGTTGATGCATGCACATAATTTAGTTGGATCTATCTTCTTAAATCTAAATCCGAAGCATTACACGTTTTCAGACAATTTAATCAGTTCAATTAATCTACCAAGTTTGTGAAAACTGATTGGGGAGATGAGTAGGCAACAAACATACTGACCAATGTAGGAATTGATTGGTTATACCTCTAAGTTAACAGGGTCTTGCTAATCAGTATCCTAAGGACATTGATTAAGGAATCCAAAGGTAGAAAAATTGTATTGGAAAATGTAGTTTTTAAATTTTCAAAGTGTTGAATATACAACTTTCCAAAATAACCAATGTCCTAAGGACAATGGTTAATGATTCCAAAGATAGAAAAATATATTGAAAAGTGTAACTTTTAAATTTTCAAAGTGTTAAATACACACTACAAAAAAAAGCCCAATTACCGACGGCCAAAAACCATCGGAAACACTAAAAATCCGTCGGAAAACTACATTACCGACGGACACGGTTCCGTCGGTAATAGGCGCGTAGGAAAACCTTTCCGACGGATCTAGTGCGTCTGTCGGAAATTTCCGACGGCCTTAACCGTGGGAAAACTTGCCACACAAAATCCCTAATTACCGACGGAAATTCCGTCGGTAACTCTCTATGGAAGTTACCGATGGAATTTTCCGTCGGAAAATGTAACCAACAGTTACTGACGGAAATATACGTCGGAAACAAGGTTTTTTATTTTGTTTTATATTAATAATTAATTATTAATTATTTATTATTTTTATTAAAATTTATATATTAAATATTATATTTTATTTATTAATTATTATTATATTATATTTAAATTAATTATATTTTATTTATTAGTTATTATTATTATTTATTTATTAATTTCTATTTTATTATAATTAATTATAATTTATTTATTAATTTATATTTTATTATAATTAATTATAATTTAATTATTAATTTATATTTTATATTATCAATTACAAAACAAAATTGAAATTAAAAATAAAATTTAAAAAGCAATTAAATTAAAATTAATTAAAAATAAAAACAAACTCAGCATATGATCCATAAATAAAATATCCGTCTATCTACAAATCTCTACTACGCCTATAACCATCCTAATACCCATCACCATAATATCAGTCATCATCGTCCTGTCGGGGGGAGTCTGCTGGCGTCACATGACCATCAAGCTGCGGCTTAGTAGACAAACCGTCATCATGCGGCTGCGGTGGTGGATTAGTAGTAGTAGTAGAGGGCTGGGGCTGGGGCCGGGTGGCATGGAGGACCCCCTGCAGACCGTTGCGCCTGTCTACTGGTAGGAAATCGAGCACAACGGTCATGACCGTAGAGAATGTCTCCATCTGCTGAATAATGCACTCGTTCGTCTCCCTTTGTTGCTGCACCTCCTGCCTCAGTCGATGCACATCCTCTGTGTCCTATGAGCCGGAGGATGTAGGCTCCCTAATGGTCATGCTCGACGTCGACCCCCGATGAATCGATCTGGCTAGGGTCGCAGTACCGTAAATTCGTCCCTTGTTCTTCCCGCCTGCCACATCCATCCAGGCCTGGGTTTGTAGTCGCTCAACCTCGGTGGGGTCCAGCTGAGAAGGGTCTGAGGCACCAGAGCAGGAGGCAGCCTCAAATGCTACCTGACTAAACCTGGCGTTGTACTCTGCCTGTGATCAATACATTACAATCAAAATTTATTAAACTATATATATATATATATATATATATAATAATTACCAATAGTTTAAATATTAAAAAAAACATTTTAGCTCGCCACTGTCTGCCTCGACCTCTGATCATCAACAAACTCGCTGGTGTCCGAGCGAATATGTGTCTGCTCAAAGACCGTAGGGACATCAACGGACCGAGCTAGCTCTCCTGCCTGCAACCGACACACCAATAAAATCAATTAGTTATAAAACAAATTTTTAATAAAAATATACAGTTTATAAATAATGTTATTTATATATGCATACCATGTAAATGGCATGCTGCATGTGGCTAATAAAACCACCAGTGTGCATGCTCCCACCCTTCTCGGAAGCCCGATTTCTCTTCGCCTGTTCACACTTCAGCTTGAAAGCTGGAGTGTCCTAGTGCCCAGATGTTGGGCCCGATGTAATCCGGACGTACCCGACTCTCCCTACTCTCCCGGAGCATGTCCCTCAGTCGAGCAGCTGCTCGGTCGTCAAAGATAGCACGTATCTCTGAGGTATGCTCCGGTAACCAGCGCACAAGCTCCTGTTAACAAATAAAAAATTAATAATAACATTATACAAAAGAATATATAAAATAAATGGAAAATTACATGAACTAATAAACAAGAACTTACCCCGAATTGTCTGAAGATACGATCTCGATCCTCCCCAGGGATCACCCCCATGATGACCAGAAGCGACGATATTGCGCCTTGATGGCGAAGGTAATGTGCTTCGATCCCACTTTCGATGGGATGAAGCTAAAAAATTCATAATTTTATTAAATCAATATGACAACCAACAAATATATGCTTATTAAATAGTAATTATTTTTAAACAACATTAAATTAAATTAAACTTACAATCCAGAAACAGGACGGATCCATGGTCGATCCTCAGGTGCGGGAACCCTGGCCCACTCAGGCAAGTCCTCAGCCGCGACCGACTGCTGCACAGACGATGATGATGGTATGGCCGTGTCGTGACCGTATGCGGCCCCGGATGATAAGGATGGAATGGTCGTGTCCGGCTGTGGCATCATCCCAGGAGTCGGCATAAAAGATAATCCTGCTGGGTGTGTGGACGGTGCGGTCGATGATGATGGTGGTGCTGGGTGTGGGTCTGGGTGTGGGTCCAGTAGGGGGCGGTGAGTAGCCAGCTAGTGCCCGTCGTGGCGCAAAGTGAGTGGAGGTCTGGACATGGGTGGAGGGTGGGGTAGTGTGGGTCAGGGATAGTGTAGTATGGGTAGGGGATGATGAAGTATGGGTCGGTGAGGGTATAGAATGGGTGGGGGATGGTGTAGAATGGGTGGGGGAGGCTCCTGTAGGTGGCGATATGGTAGGTGCGGTAGGGATGGGGGTGGGTGCGGTGGGTACGAAGGGACCTCTAGGAATGCGAGCAAGCACCTGGGGCTTCACGGTGTATCGTCCCCGCTTAGCCTTCCCCTTCCCATTATCACCGCTAGGCGGTGGGGGGCAGGGCGGCTGTCCTCCTGATGCTGACATATCTATTTTTATAGCACAATTACAAATCAGTGTAAAAATAATAAGTAGTTGACATTTAACAGTCTAATCTAAGTAAGTATTTTTATAGAACAATAGTTGTCAAGTCTTACATTATATTTCATAAGCAAATATTTAAAATACAATAAAAATAACATAATAGTAAACTTCCTATTCAGACTCGGTATCATCATCTGATTGTAAGTCCGACTCTTCTTCTTCTTGCATTGAGTCATCACTCTGGATTTCTTCCTCTGATGATGCATGCATGGATGCCTGATTACCAATGACCACTTCTTCCCCTTCATTTGTAGATCCCAACATGCCAGTAATACGCTCGACCTCAATTACTTCATATTGACATGTGACAATTCATTCACCTGGAATGGCGTCTCATCCTCTGGATCATCGATTTCTATGCGACCCCTAGACTTGGTAGTGACTGCAACACACCAACCTCGTTTGTCTGTTCTCATTCTTTAGGAAGTTCTTGAATTTTCTATCTAGCAATCTTATCTCTTCTTCAGATTCTGCCTCTTGTGATGAATCATCATCATCATTGTCTTCTGCTTCTCCGACTTGTTATTTCAGAGCCAATCCCTTCTTTATTTTACCAGTTTCTTCACTCTCATTTAGTTTGTTCAACTCCAATTCATTTTCTTGTAATTTTCCAAACAGTGTGGCAATGGACATTGATGAGAGGTCTCTGGATTCTTAGATTGCAGTGATTTTAGGTTGTCATTCTCTGATCAAGTATCTCATTACTCTATTAATTTGATCCTCATTGGTGATTGATTTTCCAAGACCAACCAATTGATTTACGATGTGTGTGAATCTCTTTTGCATTTCAGTCATAGGTTCTCCTCGATTCATTCTGAACAGCTCATACTCATGTGTGAGGGTGTTCATTCTTGGTCTTTTGACATCTGAGGTTCCTTCATGTATTACTTGCAATGTATCCCACATCTCCTTTGCTGATTTGCAATTTAAAACCCTGAAAAATTCATCACGGCTTAAAGCAGATGTCATAATATTCTTAGCACGTGCAATATATTGAACTCTTTTCTTTTCTTATCATCCTCATTCCATTCAGTTTTAGGCTTATTTCTTGGAGCACCATTAGCATCTACGGTAGAGGGGACAAATGGTCCATTTTCTACTGCATCCCATATGTCAACACCTGCTGCCTCAAGAAAGATTACCATTATTTCCTTCCAATAGATATACTCAGATCCATTGAAGGCAGGCGGGCGTGCAAGGGAAGCCCCTTCATTTAAACAGTCATTATAAGCCATGTTCTTATAGCTGTTAAGCCAAACTTAAGAGTTTAGCTCTGATGCCAATTGTTGTTTTGGCTTCAACGACTCAAGAGGGGGGGTGAATTGAGTTTTCAAAAAATATTTCCCTCTTAAAACTTTTTCACAAAGCTTTATAAATCAGAGTTGCGGATTAGTGTTCTCAGGATCTTTTACAAAATCAATGAAGGGTTTTTACAAAATCTTGAATAGAAGGTGATGAGGATAAGAAAGATTAATTCAGAAATATTCATAATAGGTTCGGGTTTAATAACTCAGTAATAATAAAATACAGTTTATACAGATCAAGAACAGAAATTATATTGAACTTTAAACATCAAAGTTGCAGGTTCTTGAACATAAACAGAAAGTAAAAGAGTTTGAGTTTAGGGATACCACACAACCAGATTGATCCTGGTTTAGTCACCTCCACTGTGACCTACATCCAGTCCCCACTCCACCCGTGGGATTTCACACACTAACACACAAGCTTTACCAGGTAGCTTGAAAAACCTTCACACCACAGAGCACTCCTTCACTGCGAGATACCACTCTCTTGTGAAGAGCCTCAATGTTCAACCTTAGAGATACCTCACCCTAATCACTCGGAGAGACTCCCTCTCTCTTTACAATCGAAATTGAAAACAAAAGTTGATTCCTAACTCTCAATAGCCAGATAAACAAATTGAACCACTTATGAGTATTGAAACACTATTTTCACAGCAAGCTCAATAAAGATGATGAATGATTTTCACAATTGATTTCTCAAAACGATTTCGTAAAACTGTGATATGTTATGATATTTGTATATGTTGTTTAAGTGTCCCTTTGATCCCTCTTTATATAGAAAACAAGTTATAGTCGTTGGGATCAATCAAAACAGATTTGGATCTGATTAACATAATCTGTTTTCTTGCTTTTGGTTCTTGAAATAAGATTCTGATTGTTCTTGTAGAATTCGCGTCCATAAAATAACTGAGTCCATTTGGAAAAATAGTCGAGTCCATTTGAAGAAAATAGCCGCATCCATTTGGAAAAAAATAGCTGCGTCCATTTGCCACGTCAGCAGACTGAAGTACTAACACAAAGTAATTGGATGTGCTCCAACTAGTAGACGAGATCCATATGCCATGTCAGTGGACGGAGCTTCTCATTAAGATCTTAGCAAGCCCAAAGACTTGTGTGGACTAGCACTTTTATCACTTTAGTGGACGTGCGCTTGTGTCACTTTAGTGGACGTGTGCTTGTATCACTTTAGTGGACGTGCGTTTCTATCATTTTAGTGGACGTGCGCTTCTGTCACTTTAGTAGACGTGCGCTTCTGTCACTTTAGTAGACGTGCGCTTCTGTCACTTTCTTGGATGCCAGTTTTTACTATTCCTAGTGTTGGACGAGCGCTTATATTATTCCAGTGATGGACGAGCGCTTTGAAATCTTATTCCAAAAATCATTTTCATTTACGAAAACCTATTCCTTTTAATGCAGGTTATGAAAAATGATTTTCTTTCATGCATCTTTTCAAATTGAGCTTATTTGTGAATAAGAGATTTCATCTCTTACAAATCATCTAAGACTTAACACTAATTTCTTCGTTAAGCTCTTGTCTTGATGATTCCTTGATCTTCGTCTTTGCTCTTTGATTCCTCCAAGTTCTTCCTTGAATATTTCCTTTTGATTGCTCACTGAACTTGTTGAGTATTGCTTGATACCTGTCTTTGTAATTTGACACTAAAAACACTTGCATACACATTAAGTTGTATTTGTCATATATCAAAATCTCTAAGTCATTGAGTTTAACAGTACCTTCACCCTGTATGACAACCCCGTTATTAATTGTCTTTTTTCCCACGTTCCATTCATCTGTATGGAATTTGTACCCATTAACAAAGTATGTATGCCATGATGTAACACAACTATAAGGCTCATATGTAAATCTCTCAAGTGTTGATTAGTCACACTTAACGGTTGTTGATACACTTACGAAAAGGTAAGTCATATTAAATAATTACTTTTTTCAAGAGGCAAAATTAAGCTTAATATAGTGTATGCATCGTCATATTACACTTACTTGTTGCTTGATGAGTGTGATTACACCGCATATTTCTTTATCATATTGCATGCAATTTCATGTAGTTTAGGCATTTTTTAATTTGATTTTTGTTAGTTTTTACATTGGAACGGGTAAGGAGGTTTTGTGGTGTTTATGTGCAGGAATTGGAGATTAAAATGTTCAGGATCAACCATGATGGAGCTTGCACGAAGACGGAGCTTGAAAAGCAATAAAACTGAGCCAAACAGAGCCCATCACGGCCTAGCCGTGATAGCCATCACAACCATGATCGAGCAAGGCCAAAAAGAAAAGTACACAAAAGTCGGAACCTGTCACGGCCAGGCCGTGATAGGCCACCAATGCCAAGTTTTCCAAGACAGAATCTGTCACGGCCTGGCCGTGACAGACATCACGACCGTGACGCACAATATCTGGAATTTTAATTGTTAATTTGATCTGATTTTGTAACAGCTTGGGATTCAAGTTACCCTACATTATAAATAGGACTTAGAGGCTCGAAAATAGGGATCCCTTAGGCTGCTACCTTAGGCAAAAATTAGAATTTCTCTTCTTCTTAATTTCTTCTTTTCTCTTAGGATTTTTATGCTTTTGTTATTCAAGGTTGCCATGACCATGGCAATGCTTGAGTAGTCTTTTTTTATTTCTAGGAATTGGGGCTATGCCCAAGATTTGTTTTATGTTATGAATTGACGTTTTACTTCTTGTTAATTTCAATTCGCTTTCGATTTAATTCCTTTTGCATGAATTACTTGTGAATTTGGTGCGCACTTATTTGCATGTCATAGATACTCTAAGAAGGAACCTAGCGGTGAACTTAGGTATCAGATCTATAGGAATCAAACTTAGGACTTAAATCACGAGAGTTAGAAGCGGTCCTTCGAGGGTTCACTGAGTTGTCACAAAGCTTAAATGGTTCGATTTAAATTCAATTACCACGAGAGTAGGGGTTGGTTTAATCAGGCACGGTTCTTGTATCCCCAGAGAGAACATTAACTTATTTAGGATAAATTCACCTGCAAAGAAAATTTCGATAATTAACAAGAGGGGTAGTCAATTTAGTAACATGAGCAGTCTTGATGGTAACCCAATTCGTAGGAATCTCTTTTGATATTGAAAAAATCTCAGATTTGATTTACTTTCCTATTTTGTTTGATTGCATTTTAGATATTTGATTTATTAGTTAATCTTTTAAAAACCAAATCTTTTCATAAACTTTTTCTAGTCCAGTTTAATTGATTTAATAATTGATAGTTATTTAAGATCACGGTCCCTGTGGATTCAATCTTTTTATTACTTGACGACGAAGCCGTTCACTTGCGGATTCACGCCCATCATTGCTTGAACCATTCAGGAAACTCTGCATGTGTACGAGCAGAACCATCTTGTTCACTAAATTGATTAATTTGAAGGAACACACTGACAAATAAAATGTGTACTATGTGTTAAGGGAGAAATTATAATAACATGTGATACATTATTTCAAAAATAGGTCGTTAAGACTTACTCATGGTATGGTTTCACCTCTGTGCAATTTATCAAGACATGTATATGGGCCAATGCATACTCCTTATCAGTTAACCAGTAAGTAAGCTCCTTGCCAGCATGACGGCCAGAAAGGTTAAATACGGATAGCATATAAGGATACCCTGCATTATCAGCATCTACCTCATTCCTAACATGTCTAGGTGCCAACATAAAGTTGTTGAAATAGTGGGAACAGAAATAGGTTGTCTCACGGTGTAAGTAAGACGACCAGATTGATCCTTCCACCCTAGCCTTGTTTTTAACTAATCGTTTAGAGTCGGCCATGAATCTAAGTAATAAAAAACATCGTTGACAAGGCATTATTCAATGGTCGCTAATTATTTAAATGTCAAAATATAATAAAATTACCTTTCAAACAGATACATCCACCTATATTGTACTGGTCCACCAAGTCTCGCTTCATATGCAAGATGGATATGGAGATGTTTCATTGAGTCAAAAAATCCTGGGGGAAAAACCCTCTCCATCATGCACAGAATTATTGGAATGTTTTCTTCCATCTTCGTCAGACCATCCTCTCTTAAAGTTGCAGAGCATATATCTTTAAAGAAATGACTGATTTCTGTAAGCGGGTTCGAAACATGCTGGGGCAGCGAGCCGAAAGCAATAGTAAGTAAACACTCCATGAATACATGACAATCATGACTTTTCATCCCATGAAGCCTCCCTGTTCTTACATCAGCACATCGTGCCAAATTAGAGGAATAACCATCAGGGGTCCTAAGGTCTTTTAACCACTGAAAAATTGACTTCGCTTCATCGGCGGTTAGAGTGTAACAAGCTTTTGGTTTGACCATTTTTCCATTAGGCTGCGGCTTCAGCTCCAAATCCTTTCGTCTACAGTATAGAGCTATGTCCATCCTTGCCTTCTCATTGTCCTTCGTCTTTCCAGACACATTCATAACCGTGTTAAAAATGTTGTCAAAGAAATTCTTCTCAATATGCATCACATCAAGGCTATGCCTTAATAGATTATCCTTCCAATACAGTAGTTCCCAAAAAATATTTTGTTTTGTCCAGTTATGCCATTCTCCATACCCTGGTAATTTTGACACACCGGCTTCAGTGACTTTAGGAAGATCCCTAACCTGACCCCATATTTGTTCAGGAGTCAACAAAGGCGATGGACCTTCCTTTTCTGTTTGATTCTTTTTGAATGCTCGGACGTTTCTTCAGAAGGGATGGTCGGGATCTACGAACCGACGATGAGAATCAAACCAGGAACTTTTGCCACCATATCTAAGGGTAAAAGCCTTTCCATGTTCCATTCAATACGGGCACGCCAATTTACCGTGGGTCCCCCAACCAGAGAGCATGCCATATGCAGGAAAATCATTGATAGTCCACATCAGTGATCCCCTCATCATAAAGTTTCACTTCTTTGAAACATCATAAGTCAACACACCATCCCACAACTTCTTCAGATCATCAATCAGAGGCTACAAATATACATATATCCCAGCCTTCGGATTAGATGGTCCCGGTATGAGACAAGTCAGAAACATATATGGTTTTGACATGCACATCTCGGGAGGAAGATTGTACGGTGTAACAATCACTGGCCGACATGAATATGGCGAGGCTGATGCCTGAATGTACTGGGTAAAACCATCTGAACACAGCCCAAGTCTCACATTCTGAGGATCTGCTGCAAAATCAGGATGAACCAGATCGAAGTGCTTCCAAGCTTCACCATCAGAAGGGTGGCGTATGACGCCCGGAATTCTTCTATTTTCATTATGCCACCTCATTTGTCCGGCAGTTTGCGTTGATGCAAACAGTCTTTGCAACCTTGTAATTATTGGCAGATAAAACATTGCCTTCGCAGGAACTGGTTTCCTCTTACTATGGTCACTACTTTGAACGCGGTACCTGGGTGTCTGACAAAATTTACATTCTTCCAACGCACTGTCATTTGTGCCAGACTGACTACCATAATATAGCATGCACCCATTTGGACAACAACCAATCCTCTTAGCCCCCAAGCCTAGTTTCGACACCAACCGCTTCACATCATAATATCTTTTTGGTAACAACTCTTTGAAGGGTGTCACATCTTGAAGCATTTTACAAAAGAACTCCAAACACTGCTCTGGGACATTCCAATTGGACTTTCAAGCTAGAAGCCTAATACAAATTGATAATTTTGAATCTGACGCCCCTTCAAACAATGGCTTATTTGTCTCTAACAATATATTGTAGAATCTCTGCGCATTCATTAGGAGGCTCTTCCATGTCATCAGACTCATCCGCCTCAAAATTCCCATGTTGCCCAAGACATTCATCGACCATCATATGCATTGACTGGAGTTGTTCAACATATTCATCTTGGTAGCCACTGCCTGATGCACCCATTTCAAGATCGTCACCACCGACTTCATTCAAATCAATATCCGGCAAATCCTCACCATGATCAGTCCATATCCAATAATTAGGCTTGAACCCACGTCGGTATAGGTGTAACTTCACGTCATCATCACTCAAAACAACCATACAGTTGCACTTTGTGCACGGACATCTAATCCCCCCCTCTTCGGCATAATCACAATGTTGCTTTGCTTTCGATATAAACTCTTCAACTCCAGCTACAAATGATTGTTTCAGAAGTCGTCTCCCAGACTCGTTCCTATCATACACCCAACTACGGTTCGAGGGATAATATGCCATCCTTCTGCATTTTCAAATAAATTGACGTATTTTTAAACATGATACTATAACCCCGAATCGCTCCCTTTCCACAAAAGGTTTGGCCCTATCCCGTTCGAGGAAAAACTTTTTCACCACTGTATTATACTAGTTAGTCATCACTTCTCATGTCTTATAGCTGACGAAATTTCAGCAGCATCTCCCATCGGTCTCCAAGTACACGACTAGATCGGGATGAAATACCACAATCAAGCATGGACCCGGAGAACAGAAGGAAATGCTTCAACCTAAAATTGAATCAATTATTTAACAAATGAGAATCATCGAGTAACTAGTATATCAGTGGAGAAAAAGTTTCTCCCAAACTGTCCCAATTGGACAATTCAAGATTCAATAAAATGAGCGATACCATGACCACGAGTACACATGCTCAATAATATTGAACCTTGAACGGGAAACTACGGTTTTTCTCAATTACGTATAATAATTGTACTATAAAAAAATACAACTTTAAGTAACATGACAATTTTTCCCTTTGTACTTGAAATTCAAGTTCATAGGATACATGTAATTTTCATAAATTAATTATTCCCCGCACTTTGAAATGTAAAGTGCGTAAGGACATCAAAAATTGACAAACATAAAGAATCAACTACTAATTACACTAATTGGTATTATAAATTCTCTAATTATATTAAAAAATGTTTAATCTTTTTTACAATTTTATTTTTATTACTACTTATTAATCTAAATATCATATTATAATTATCGATTAATAATATTTAGTTTTTTGGTAACCGTTAAATATTTGTCAATCTTATGAAGTCTAACACAAATTCCTAGTTCAAATCTAATTGGCATTATTTCTTATGACATAATTAATTAATTTTTAAATTAATGATTTAATTAACTTCTTAATTAATTATTATTTATTATTTAAAAAAACTAATTACTAATTATTATGTTATTAATTTATTGATTAATTCAAGCTTATGTAAGTACAAACGATATTGCTTACGCTTAATCGATCACCACCGCTATTGTCAGCTCCATCACGTATGCAAGTATATATATATAGGAGGAAAACTATTTTACCGGTTAACTAATCCTAGCTACACTAAATTTTGTCCTTATGAATTTATATTGTTCAGTAAATTCATTAATTAATTTACACAATTAGCACAAACAATACATTAATAACTTTACAAATTGTTTCAAACTAAACAATTTTACAACTAAGATACAAAATTTAATTACAAGCTAGACAGATATATCAAAAAATACACCTATATATACAATTAGACATACACATAGAAATTACAACTAATTACATAAATTAATTTACACAATTTCTTAGCATGCACTGAACAATTTAAATATCTCAAAATAAAAAATCCCCAGTACCTCTAGCAGTCCAAGAAAGTGTACGCCACTAGTGATGGTGGCGGTGTCAACCTCGACAGCACTCAACAAACAGAAAACTAAAACCAAAAATCAAACCATTTTCATATTAGACAATATACAAAAACCTACGAGCCTGTTTACTTTGAACATTTCCTACCATTTTTTATTTTCATATACAAAAACCTAAGAGTCTTTTTTTTATATATAAGCAAAGATTGTATTAATTGAGTAAAAAGGGTACTCCAACCTATTTACACAAGTGATAATTACAACCAAGAACTGGAAAAAGACCAAGAGGTATATTTTCAACCTAAAGCCATATCAAGCTACAAAGTTGAACACTAACTCCATCCCCAATTCAACTACTGCACCTTACAAATGAAAATTACCAAACCTGGTCCAAACAACTACCCACCCTATAACATTACCAAACCTAACAGTCTGTTTGAAAATAGAAATAGCAAACTTTTAGTTATATTAACCAAACATATTTTCATTAAAAATAGAAATAAGAAAAAAAAATGAGTTGCCAGAAATGAAAATTGAAAATGAAAATATGAAATGTTTTCACAAATCAAACAGACCCTACAGCATAAACCAAAACAAAAAATTTAAAACAAATCATAAAAAATAAAAATCAATGAGGAGGAGGTAAAGAGGAAGAGGGTTGGAGGTGGCTCACATGGGTGGTGCAGGTGGCAGAACCGACGAGAGAGTGGAGCTGTAGGGGGCAGCGCGCGGTGGTCCGAGTCGGTCTGGTGAAGGCAGAACCGTGAAGATGAGGGTCATTCGCGCACTATAGGAGGAACAGAGACAGGGAGGGGAGAGAGCAGATGGGGGGGCACTGGTGGTGGGTGGCAGGCGGCGGCAGAGACACGGAGAGGGTGGAGGGTTTTCACAGTGGTGGGGAGAAGAGAGTTAGAGGAGAAGGTGACGGCTTACCTCACCGTGGTGGCGTGCGGCGGAGAAGATGGCGGCAGTGGTCACTACAAAAAAAAGGTTATTTAGCGACCGAAAATAGTGACCGAATTTTTTGGTTGCTGTTTGCGACCGAAATGGCCACCGATTGTAGGATCTAAATCAAACACTGATTAGAGTTGATATTGCGACCGAAATAGCGACCGAAATAGAGCGTAGCAGAGTTATCGGTCTCTATTTCGGTCGCAAAATAAAGGAAAGTAAAAGTAAAAAATTTATGACTTTTTAGCGACCGAAATGGCGACCAAGTTAAATGCAACGGTTAAATTTTATTTATCTTTGTGACCGATATTAAATCGGTCTCTAAACGGCACGTAAAAAATTAAAATAGAGCGTGTTAGCGACCGAATTTTAAATCGGTCGCTAAATTTATGAATTCAAATTTCAAATAAACACATTTAGCAACCGCTTTAGTGATTGAATAATTCGTCCGCTAAAACTAAAATCCCTAAATCCACCATAACCCCCCTTTCTTCCCCATTTCACGAAACTTCTCTCTCTCTCACTCATTCTCTCTTCCTCGCGAGCTCCGACCACCAGCCTCCAGCCACCGCCGTCAGGTAAGCTCTCTCCCTCTCCGTTTCTCTCTCTCTCCATCTCTGTCTCTGTCTCTCTCTCTCTCTCTCTCTCTCCGTCTCTAACCGTTTCTCTCTCTCTTAGGTCCGTCTTCCTCCGCACGTCCAGAGCAGCGCCACCACCAGAGCAGCGCCACCGTTACCACCGCAGCACAGTAAGTCTTCTTCCCTTTGGCAAAATCAAATTATAATTCTCTGCTTACCTCACAGTCTCACATAATCTTGATCACAATTTTCATACTATGTTGGTAGATTTGGATTCTTATTTGGTTTTTGGCATTTTTATATGCTAAATCTAATTGTTGTTTTATAAATACATGCCATAAATTGAGGTTAAAAATATTTTCATGTTCTAATTGTCTTATCTCTAAAATATTGTAACAAAACATACAAAGTACCATCGGTCCTTTTCATCACCATTTTAGAACACTTGTTGCATCCTTGATAAAACCAATTATAGTCCTCAATAATCTCGTGAATTGCTGCAAGTGTTGTTACCCTTCTAGGCTATTGAAATCAAAGTAAGTGATCAACGGATGTAGATGATAAAATTTGTTTAACAAAACTGAAAAAACAGGTATAATTTGTAACCTGCTTTGATTCTCTAATTTCAATTAGAGTTTTTCTGAGATTAGGATCACAAAGGATATTCTTAGATGAGTTCCTACTTCGAAATGTAAGCTGACTTGTGGATTGTGTTGCACCGAAACTTGATTGGAATGGCTACAAATATATAAAGTAAAATTAATATTTTTTAATAAGAAATGTATAGAAGGAATAAAACTGATATGTACAAAAATTAAACTTGAGGCATACATATTCATCAATGCAGCTGCCTCTGGTATAGCTGGATTCATCAGGACTTTTATTGTGTTCAATGAAGTAATGAGTGAGTTATGGCCTATAAATTTTTTGATGAGTTGAATTTGTTATAACAAATAAAATATAAATTAAAGGAATGATATATTGTTAAAGCAGTATAAAAGATTAGAATAAGTAGACATTAGAAATAAATGTTAATAATGGTGAAGGAATTATTTTTATAATAAATACCTCTATAATGAGTGATTCAGGCAAGTTGCAAAACTACCACTTTAAGTTGGTTATTTTCAGTCAGAAAGTTGAACATTTCGATTGCTCGTTCCCCAAACAATGTCACACGAACAAAATTATTGCTAAAGTTTGAGAAAAAAAATGAAGTTTGAGTATAAATTCTATGTGAAATAAAATGTTTAGTTAAGAGTATAATAATGTAATTGGGAGGACCTTTCATCAAGAAGATTGAACTCAATTCTCTTTCCTATTATACCTTCATGTTGATAATCCTCTAAATTTCCATGTTCGGAGACAACACCAATAGCATCTGTAGTAATAGCATATACATGAATGTTAAAAGCATAAATGAATGTATTAACATTAACATTATTAAACATGTAAAAGTCAATTAGAAGTGTATAACAATTAAATATTCATTGATCTTTGTCTCCGATAAGATAGTCTCAAAAGGGATAAAATCAAATACATGATATGGAATGAGTGCATCACAAGGTTTAATTGTTGTCCCACAGTGAATGGTAATACGGAATTGATGCTTTGTAGCTTTGAATGCACTGTTATTCTCTCCAATGTTGAACTTGGATATTGCATAACATTTTCCTTCGTGAAGATGGGTGATATGTATAGTATCTTTACTATAGATGCTAGCTTGAATCTTGCTTTTCTTAGAAATATAGGGTTGATGTGAGATTATAACAAATTCTATGAAGGAAATTATAAACTGTTAACAAAAATATAATTATTTATATGACAAAAAAGTGTAGAAAGGGATCTTACTTCTTCATCAATGAGTACCATATGAAGAGATGATGATTGAACATAGTGTCTAGTAACTTGCCAAAGCCTGATGATCCTTGCCGTGAATGTTCTATTTTCTTTTCCACGTCTTAGGTCTTTTATAAGACAAGTCTCCATACTGTAGGGTTGTGAAATGAAAGTGAATATCATAAAAAAAAAAGGAAAACAACTTTAAGTTAGTGTGTGAAGTGAAAATATGGAGTAGTGAACGAACTATGTCTTGAAGACTTGAACCACTATGTCTAGTCTGTCCTCTACATTCAAACCATGTGAGTTTACATATCGAGTGATCTCTGGACATTTAGGAATATTGCAAGTGAAAGTGATGAAAATATCTGGGTACTTGTTAGTGGAGAGCGGAGCTCAATAGGATGTTTGCTACAATATTTTATCTAAGTTTGTATTGATTTACGCTGCAATTTATATAAGCTCAACAATGTTACAATATTTATAGGTTAATGGTTTTATTTTCTGTTAGAGTTAATAATTAATTTACGAAAGCCTTAGTTTCCTATTTGAGATTCAATATTAATGAGCACGCGTAACTAGCTTATCAAGGTATGCATGCTCATTGTATTGAATCTTGAATTGTCCAAGTGGGACAGTTTGGGAAAAAACTTTTTCACACTCGTACAATAGTCATTTCCATGTTCAAATTACTTATATATATACTTGTTGAAAACTCGGTCAGATGCATTTCCTTTTGTTCTCCTGGTGCATACTTGATCGCAGTGATGCTCACCGTGCTCGAGTCGTGTACTTGGAGACCGATGGGAAATGCTGTCAAAATTTTGTTAAGCATAAGGTATTTGAATAAGGGAATAACTATTATTAGCCGAGTGTGGTAAAGGTTTCTTCTCGAATGGGATAGGTTCATACCTTGTCATAAGAACGAGATTGATGGAGTTATTGGAATGCACCGTAATATATAAGTGTTAATTTTTTTATGCTGTCACATGAAGGCCTAACAGCCATGAGCCATGATCTTTTATTTATTTATTTATATGAATGCTCTGGTTTGATTAATTTCTTGTTTTACTTTGTATGTATATGTGTGTGTACTGTTTGGCTTATCTGTCATACAATATTTGTTACATTCTGTTATTATTTACCCATCTAGCGTACAAGCTACAACTTACAAGTGAGTACTAGAGAAGCTCATTTTAGTTACTCTGTGCAATGAGTTTGTGATGTAAACTTTTAATAGGATCTGTGGGTTTATATGTTGTTTCTCGATAGGATTTATATGCTGATAATTTAATGTTTATGCATGTGTTTGCCAATATGTGTTGTTTGTTAGTGGAGAGCAGAGCTCAATAGGATGTTTGCTACAATATTTTATCTAAGTTTGTATTGATTTACATTGCAATATATAAGCTCAACTATATTTATAGGTTAATGGTTTTATTTTCTGCTAGAGTTAAGTATTAATTTAGGAAAGCCTTAGTTTCCTGTTTGAGATTCAATATTAATGAGCATGCTTACCTTCTCATTGTATTGAATCTTGAATTGTCCAACTGGGACAGTTTGGGAAAAAACCTTTTTCACACTCGTACAATAGTCATTTCAATGTTCAAATGCCTTACAGTTGGAGCAGGGCTAGACACTGCGGCTGGTGTTGGAGCAGATGAGGATCCAGACTCCAGTTGCTCAGGGTGATGCTTTGACGGTTGTGCCGCCTGTTGTCGCTCCTCCAGTTCTGCCGCCAACTACTGATGCTGCTACTGCAGAGGACGATCAGATAGCAGACGTCGGTGGTACGGACGCTGAGGATGATTGGATTCCTCCACCTCCCCCTCATCATGACTGAATTTTTTTTCATATTTTTGACTTTAAACGATTCTTGTAAGATACTTTGGATTAATTTTTTATATATATATTCATTATTTCTTATGATTGTATATTTCATTAGTAATTTGGTGTGTTTTATTAGTATTTTTGCTAAACTTCAAAGAAAAACAGAAACATTTATTATTTTAAAAATTCAATTAATTTTTTTTTAATAAAAACCAGTTTAGCGACCGAATTAGAAACCAATAATTCGGTCGCTAAACTTTAGTTACCATTAATAGATTGTGGTCTAGCGACCGAAAATCCATCGTTAATATAGGGTAACAGTAACCAAAATTGGTGACGCTACAAATGGTTACCTAAACAATGCGACCAACCGTATAGCGACCGTTTTTTATTATCTAGCGATCGAAATTACGGTCGCCATTTAGTGACCGAATTATTATTTCGGTCTCTAAAAGCTTAGCGACCAGGTTATCAGCCACCACCATGAATTGGTCGCTAATTCAGTCGTTAACTTAAATAGCGACCGAATTAGAAAGTTTAGCGACCGAATATGCCGGTCTCTAATCAGTTCTTTTTTTGTAGTGGGTGGCGCACGGTTGTGGTCTCAGGTGGAGAAGAAAGAGGGAAAAGAGAAAGGGAAGAGAGGGAGAGAAGGAGAAAAGAAGAAGAAGAGAAAGGGGAAAGGTCTAGGTGGTGGGTGTGGGTGTGGGTTTCGGGTGGCCGGAGAGGAGTGGGAGGTGGCGCCGCGACACAGGTCGTCGGTGAGGAGAGGGAGGAGAGCGGGGAGAGATGAGAGAAAAAAGGGTTTGCAGAAGTGAGAGGGGAGGGAACCGTTTTCAGCACATATTAGAAAGTTACCGATGGACTGGGCCGTCGTAACTATTGACGAATTCAAATTTCCGACGGAAATTACATCAGTAAATACAAGATATTTTACCGACGGAAATTTCCGTCGGTAAGTGTTCCCGACTTTTTTTCGCGTCAAGGTCTCCGACGGACATACCGAGCGAATGCCCGTCGGTAAAGGTTCTGACGGCCTTTTCGTCGGAAATGTCTGTGACTTTTCAAAATCCCACTTTCCGACAGCTTTTTCCGTCGGTAAATGACAAAATTTCCCACAAAAGACTTGCCGTCGGTAACTGGCCGTCGGTAATTCACTGCTTTCTTGTAGTGACAACACTTTCCAAGACAATTTCTATTTCTAATTCCTCAACCAATGTCCTAAGACATTAGTTAGCATTTTCCTAATATCTATGCATGATGCACTTTCTAGTATTATATGATTAGAAATCATGCACATTGGTCAATATTACATTATATGTTACATCCTTTATGTAACGTATCTAATAGAAGTTGATTAATATTTTAGTCGGATATGTGCTTATGAAAATATTATATGTATGTTGGACTAACTAGAGTCAAGCATTTATATATAAATCATGCATTTTAAGATGTTAAATTATGAATTTTGACTAACTATAGTTTTCAAGTAAGCTTTGCTTTGTAGAATAGTCCAAGTACCAAAAGTGGGCATTGGAACAAGAATGTCAAAAATATTAATTGTGCTCAAAAAAACAAGATGGAGAAGGATAAGATGACCCAAGTATTCCATATATAGGTTGAGAAGAAGAATCTTGGAAGGTTAGAATGCATCAAGAAGCCTAATGACTAAATTCGTATACTCTCTTGTAGGCTTTTCTCCTATGTATTGACAGAGATTTTGGAGGAAGAAAGCACAAATTTTTTTTAAACTTTTAAAAAATGTCTTAAACATGCTAAAATGTCCAATGAACATCTTATTGAGTGTTGGGAAATTAATTGGCCTTCGGCCACTCATTTTTGATCTTAAATTACAAGATACTTTTATGAGAATATCAGTACATATAATTTAAACTTGAACTCTGCCACAGGATTCAGGAAAGGTGCAAGACCAGAAAGCAACTTAAAGCATAACCTTTTATTTATTTATTCTAGCACAAAGTGCCTGGAAAGCATTTATTTTCATCTAGAAAATCTAGCTCACTACGAAAAAGCACAAGCTTTTTCATAGCTAACCTAATTAATGCTTCAAGCAGCAGATGAACTAGCTATTTTAAACTGAACTATGAAGGGATTGTTCTCAGTCAGAACTAAACGCCTGTTTCCTTCACTGTCAATATGAACCCCAATATCTGCACATGCATCATTAGAGAGAGAACAGAAGGAAAGCTTATAGCTTAAGTTATATTTCTTAATATAAAACCAACCTTCCACTGTATCTTCATAACCAGTAAGTTTAACAGACCATTGTTTTTCTGATTTAGCCTCGACAATAGTCCATTTTGATGGAGTTGGGGCACACAAGGGTACAAAAGTGAATGATAGATGTAACGCCCTGTTTTTCCTGTGCTTCGATTATCAGTAAATACATGTTTAATTGTATTTATTTTTGATAAAACCTATATGATGATTTTAATTAAAATAAAATCATTTCCTTGTGTTGTTTTATTGTATGAAGTTACGGTAAAATTTTCGGTTGAAAATTCAGACGAAAACCAGTCTGCGTTTTCTCTGTCAGTACTAGTTTACTGAGCCAGAAACCTAATTTTAATCCGTGAACGAGACGATGGATCTTTTCATGAGGTTTTGTGTGGGTTTGGTAATTTTTCGAATTTTGTTGTCCGGGAATAAAATATAATATTTTATCCGAACGAAACCTTCAAAAAATACGATCGAATGTGCAACCGCTTATGTATTTAAGCAGTTAAAGGAACCCTAATGGATGAGAGAAGGCATGATGGGATGACTAATTAAATGCTTATGACACACTTTAAAATAATCATGATTACTTTTTCAAATTATAATCTATTTTATTCCAAAAACCCATTAAACCTTCCTTAAATGATCCAAACAATGCCTTAAACCAAAACTTCCTCTCCAAGCCTTGCTCCCTCTCCTCTAGGCCGTGCACCCCTCCCCCTCCCTCTATAAAAATCACTCTTCATCTTCACTTCATCACTTTCCTTTCTTCTACTCCATTAAAACTCTTAAGCTTTCATATTTTTCTTAACTTCAAGCTTCCAAAGCTCTAGTTTTTCTTCTTCTTTTCACTAAGTGTTCTTCATCAAAGTTGTTCCTCTTGCTTAGGGTAATACTCTCATGTATTCTTTTCTTTAAAAACTTCATCTTTTTCTAAAGTTTCTTCTTTATGTCATATACGAGCTTTTATCTTCAAAAATCTATAAAAAATGGTAGAAAACTCCTTTTGAGTTGAAACCAATTTCTATGGTCTTGTATTTACTTGTAGTTTAACATACTAAGAGGTTGTATAAATCAAAAATCTCCATCCTCTATTTCTTGAGGAGGCCAAATCTACTAATGATGGCCTAGGGAGTGTTTTGTTTCAACTTCTTTTACATGATCATGTGTTAGCTTTTTTTTAAGTGTTCCTTGATCGTTGAATCCATAAATCTTGAAAGGTTTTGATAGCTTGTTTTCCCATGATGGCCATGTTAGAAATTTTTGGGTCACACTTGTAATGTTTAAATGTGTTAGGGCCATTATTTTTAATTAGTCAAATTAAAGTGATCTAATTCAAGTAAGGTTTATGGCTAAGGACATAATTGTTATGAAAATTATTGTGTAGATACCATAAGGTCTTATTTCTATTTTTATGATGGGCAAAATTAGAGATAAGAAATGTGTGGATAGTCATGACTCTTCATGAAAGAGTTTGAATTCGAAGGGACATCACTCTTCATGAAAGGGCATGGACTCATTATAAAAGGTTATGGTCCCCAAGGCATATGCAACCAATTTTATTTTCTAACACCCATCGTTAGAAAGGAAAGGCTCTTTATGGTTTAAGAAGAATTGTGCATGTTGACTTGGAAGACCAAGAACCAGAAGTTTCTCCATCATATTTTCCATGAATTCGGGTACGCTTCCGCTATTATCTTTCATTCATTCTTGATGATTGAACATAACTTGTCTTGATATGATGATGGTTTTCATCTTTGAGTATATCTCCCATAAAGTTTTTTTTTTCCAACAAGTGGTATTAGAGCCACAAGTTTATGTTGAATCATTGAGAAATGTTTTGCGTTGTAATTGATTGTGTTCTTAAACTTGACATTTTAAGTTAAAATCATCAAATTTAAGAACTATTACGGTTTAAATTTCAATGAAGATGGATATTCTTGAAGTTGAATATTGGATTCATGTCATATTCATATTAAATTATGGAGAATTCATGGATTGTTTCTGAATTATGATATCAAATCATAAATTATGGATTCAAATATTATGTGATTCCGGGGACTTGATTTTCTAAGTTTGAGTTGCAATGTATTTTGTGTTGATACTCAACATGAATATAAAGTAGTTTGAATATAAACTAGTGTCACTTTCATCAAAGAGTTGTGTATGGCAAGGTGCTTTGACACGTTCGAGTAGTGTCACTTTGATGTTGTTGTCAATGATTGCACTGCTGTCAGATTTTTAACCATTGGGAACAGGTTCGATTCCCAAGTTGGGTTACAAATCATGAAACGTTGTGTTCCTTTTTAATTTAAATATTAAAGTTCGCAATCGCTGACATCCTTCGTAGCGTGGCGTAGCGGTTCGCTTGCTTGTGTCCTTCTAAGGGGTTCGCTGTTCGATTTCCACTTTCAGACGTTGTTGTGTTTTTGTTAAATTTTCTTTTTCTTCTGGAAAATATTGCAAAAAAAATGAAGGCCAGTAGGATTTGAAACCCAGACCATATGGCAAGAAGGACAAAGCCCGACCGCTAGGCTACAACTAAAGTGTTGCAATGTGTTCTCCAAACAGTTTTATTTAAGATAAAGAAAAATGCAATTAACAACTACAGTAGGGATCGCACCTGGAACCTAGACTTTGGTCGGCAGCACGCTTACCACTGGGCTATTTGGATGGTGGTGTGAGAAATGTTCAAAACCACTACATATTAAGTCAATCAAAATAAATTCAAATATTTTTTTTTCAGATTTAAATTGTTTGACATTTTAAGTGAACCAATTAAAGCAAGAAGTCGCTAAAGTGACTTCTCTTGTGTAGATTTCTCATGAGAAATGTTGAATGTTAGTGTGTATGTGTATCCATGCGGGTATTAATCGGCCCAAAGGAAGGTTAATATTTGGCCGGATTACATGCACACCTGTGATGATAAACATGTGATGGTTATAAGGTTATACATGTGAATGATAAATCAGTCCAAAGAATGGTTTATTATTTGACATGCATTATTGTCAATGTTTAATCATTACAACAAGAGTACCACTAGCAGTTAATATTACTGTCCAAAGACTTGATATTAATGTTGCGCTGGGTATCTTGAGATGGGGTATGCCATTATTTGAATTTATTGATGATTGAATTTTGGTTATGATGTGAGTATATTTATGTTATTTATTTGTTCTCTCTTCAGCTACTATTGCTACTATATCTGCTAACCTAAATTCGGTTCCTGATCTTAATGGTACAAACTTTAAGGATTGGAAAGAGAACATTTTGATTGTTCTTGGCTGCATGGATCTTGACCTTGCACTAAAGATGGAGCAACTCCCTTCTCCTATAGACTTCGGTACCTCTGAAAAGAGTAAAATTTATGAGAAGTGGGACCGCTCCAATCGCATGAGTCTAATGATCATTAAGCGCGACATTCCAGAGGAATTTAGGGGTGTTATATCCAATGGGATAACAAGTGCCAAAGAATTCCTTACTGAAATTGAGAAATGCTTTACCAAAAGCAATAAGGCATAAACAAGCACACTCCTTCAAAGCTTGATTTCTATGAAGTATAACGGAAAAGGAAACATAAGAGAGTACATTATGGAAGTGTTTAATATTACTTCCAAGCTTAAGGAGCTAAAGCTCGAGTTATCTGAGGATTTACTCGTGCATTTGGTTTTGTTTTCTCTTCCTGCACAATTCGGTCAATTTAAGATCAGTTACAACTGTCAGAAGGAAAAATTGTCTCTTAACGAGCTCATTTCATATTGTGTGCAAGAGGAAGAGAGGATGAAGCAAGAAAGAATAGAAAGTACTCACTTGGTAAGTACCTCTAATGACAACGACAAAAATAAAGCTGCTGATATTGAAGTTGCTAAGGTTCCAACACAAAAGAAGCAAAATGAAAGTGAAGAAAGTTGCTTCTTATGTGGCATGAGTGGACATGACAAGAAGGGATGTACCACGTATCACGCATGGCGTGCAAAGAAAGAGTTGCCCAAGTTATCGAGGGCCAAATGATGTTGAAAGATGCATTTATGAATGAGATGGCATGTCAGTAGAGGCAAATATGGCATTTTAGGTTGTTTTTAAGTACTGGTTATTATTTGGATTTAATGGATATTTTTTAGGTACCGTCGTTTAGATGAAATTTGGTTTATGTTTCTTGGATTGGACAAATTTGGTTATCATTGTTCGTCTGGAAACAATCACTTCAATTTATCTATTAATTCAAATGTTGTTGGAACTAGTACTATTACAGTGCATGACAATCTATATTTGCATGATATTATAAGAACCATTGAATGTGGAATCACATGGTACTAAGCGTAACATTAATAGTGCAAATTCAAGAACATCAAGTGCCTTGGTTACATCTCTAGAAATAGAGTGAAGTAGCATGTGTCAGATGGAATCCTAGATTCCACTAACTTTAAAGACTTTGATGTCTCTGTTGAATGCCTTAAGGACAGACATACCAAACAAAGAAATTAGGTTCCTAGTCTAACTCATGTATGGGATTTCCAACTGAGGCATGGCCTTATAGGCCAAATGAAAGGTAATTGGAATTCCGAACAGGGAGCAACTACTTTATTGGCTATTATGAATGATCCAGGGGCTATAAGTTTTACGATCCCAAATTAAAGACAATTTTTGAGACAAACTGCCACGTTCTTTGAGGATATTGAGTTTTGGGGGGGGGGGGGGATAAGGTTAGAGACTTTGTATTGGAGGAAGAATTGGTTTCAATTCCAGAATAGATTCATAAAGTTGCTTTTGATGAAGCAAGTCTGGAACCTCTAAATGACATTGTTGTTCAAACTCCCATTCAAGATGAGTTAGTTGTTCCAGAAGAACAAATTCAGGATCCTCAAGAACTAGTGCTTCAAGAGTAAGTGTCTTTGCAACGATCCACTAGAGAAAGAAGAAATGCTATTCCAGTTGACTACATAGTATTTCTTCAGGAACATGAGGAAAATGATGGTATGATGGAAAATGATCCAATCAATTTTCGTCAAGTCATGCAAGATTCCAACTTAGAAAAGTGGATTGAAGCAATAAATGAGGAGTATGAGTTCATACAAGACAATAAGGTTTGGGAACTTCTCCTATTACCAAAAGGTGTCAAACTCATTGGTTGCAAATATATATTTAAGACCAAAGGGATTACAAAGGTAATGTGGAGAGGTATAAGGCTCGTCTTGTAGCCAAGGACCATACTCAAAATAAAGGGATTGACTATAAAGAGTCTTTCTCTCCGGTTTCATTGAAGGACTCTTTTAGGACAATCGGGACCCTTGTTGCACTTTAGGATTTGGAGCTTCATCAAATGGAAGTCAAGATGATGTTTCTCAATGACAACATTGACGAAATAATATATATGGTGCAGCCGTAAAACTTTGTGTTGGGAGACACAAAGAACACGATTTGAAAATTGACATAATCCATCTGTGGGCTAAAATAACCGTCTCGTTAGTGATGCCACTAGTTCTATCAGGTAATTCTCTCATTCAGTTTTGAGATGAATGTTGTTAGTATTTGTGTGCAACACAAATTTAGTGGGAGTAAGAATATTTTCCTGTTATTGTATGTTGAATGCATACTACTTGGGACTAATGATATAGGCATGTTGCATGAAACCAATAGATTTATATTAAGAATTTTGAGATGAAATATCTTGGTGACGTCTCCTTTGTATTAGGGATCCAGATACACCGAGACCAATCTTGGATTACTCTATGATTGTCACAAAGGAGCTATATCAATAAAGTGCTCAAAAGATTTGGCATGCAAGATTGTCAATTAGGTAATGTCTCGGTCGCTAAGGGAGACAAATTTAGTCTCAATCAGTTCCCAAAATAAATCTTAAGATTCGGGAGATGCAGGAGATTCCTATGCATCAGTTGTAGGAAGCATAATGTATGCCCAAGTCCGTATTCATCCGGACATAGCGTACATTGTTAAGTGTTATGCATATACTTAAACAATCTAGGAATAAATTGTTAGAAAGCAGCCAAACAAGGTTATGATTTATTCAATAGAGAACAAAGAACTATATGCTCACATAAAGAAAATCAGATCAGTTAGAGATCATTGAGTATTCTGATTCTGATTTTGTTGGATGCTAATACAGTTGGAAATCTACATCAGGTTATGTTTATCTATGGTTATAAGGCATTCAAATTATGTGATAAGGTTGCGGAATTTTGTCACTGGGTTATGGATTTTAGATTTATTGAAAGACCACTACAGTTATTTATGACCATAAGTTAGCAGTGACATTAAGTTCCTTATTGATGTGGAAAGAGTTCATAGTGACAGATGTCTATAAAGCATGTTAGGACAAACTCCATAGTTGTGGATCCACTTACTAAGGTTTACCACCCAAGGTCTTTCACGAGCATATTGCTCGAATCGGTGTTGTATCACTAGACGATACATTTGTTCAGTGGGAGTTTGTATTTGGATGCTTTTCTAAGGAAGATATACTTTATGATTATTTTCTACAGAATACAGTTTTTGGTTTGGTTTTCACTCTGAGTATTGATCTCATTAAAGAGTAAAGTAGGACCAGTTGAAAATCGACATGTACAGATCACCTTCATGTGATTTTCATGCTGCACATTTCATGATTAATCTATGTCATTTGGTTGTGTTAATATTAGTGATCATTGATGGATTTAGTTATGATTGATATAACGAAAGCCGCTTTGGTTCTATATATTGATATAACTAATGGACGGGATATGGATATATCCAAGGTTTATAATAACAAATTTGGAGCTCATAAAGTATAACACATTTATAAGCATACATATGTGACTAGTGGGAGATTGTTAGAAATTTTTGGGTCACACTTGTAATGTTTAAATGTGTTAGGGCCATTATTTTTAATTAGTCAAATTAAAGTGATCTAATTCAAGTAAGGTTTATGGCTAAGGACATAATTGTTATGAAAATTATTGTGTAGATACCATAAGGTCTTATTTCTATTTTTATGATGGGCAAAATTAGAGATAAGAAATGTGTGGATAGTCATGACTCTTCATGAAAGAGTTTCAATTCGAAGGGACATCACTCTTCATGAAAGGGCATGGACTCATTATAAAAGGTTATGGTCCCCAAGTCATATGCAACCAATTTTCTTTTCTAACACCCATCGTTAGAAATGAAAGGCTCTTTATGGTTTAAGAAGAATTGTGCATGTTGACTTGGAAGACCAAGAACCAGAAGTTTCTCCATCATATTTTCCATGAATTCGGGTACGCTTCCGCTATTATCTTTCATTCTATATTCTTGATGATTGAACATAACTTGTCTTGATATGATGATGGTTTTCATCTTTGAGTATATCTCCCATAAAGTTTTTTCCAACAGGCCAAAACTATGTATTAGTGGCCTAGGATACTATGTTTCAACTTATCCAAGTGTGATCATGAACTTAGAACCCTAATACATTGTGATGCTTTACTTTATTCTTGCTTCACTTATTTATTGTGCTTTCTTTATGGCTTTCCTTACTTGTGCTTATTTATTTTTATGTCATTTATGATTCATTTACTTATGTCATTATGCTTTAATTACTTATAGGCTTATGTTGTTCTTACTTTATGTGCTTATGAGATTTGTTATTTAAAGTCCTATGTTGCTTTCAAGATGATCATAGACTTGAGCTCCATAAGTTATTGGATGCTAAAAGGTCTAAGAGATTCGAAAAATTTAAAGATTTCTATCATGAAAACCCAAGGATGGCCGAATCTTAAAGGTTATGGACCTAGGGTGTTTCGTTTTTCATTTTCCAAAGTGATCATGGTTTTGAGCTATTTACTATTAATGGATGCTAAACCAAAGAGATTGGAAAGTTTAAATGTTCCTAGCCTATATTATTGGTCAAGGCCGAATCTCCATCAAGTGTAACTTGGTGGGATTTTTGTTCAACTTTGTTTAAAGTAATCTTGTTTTAAACTCCTAGCACTTAAGGATCATAAATCCCTAAGTTGCATGTGTTTTGGAAACTTCTAGCCCTAAGTTCTTGGTTGAGTTCTAATCCTTTGAATCTTGTGTCTTAAAACCTAGACTTGCATCCTAACCAACTTTGAAGAACGTTCGTGAAACCGTCTATTTTCTCTCATTCTCTTACCTTCTTGAGGTAAGAGGGGATTGCCTTAAGATATTCAATAACTATATGCATGTGTGTATGTGTTTACTTGAATAACTTGAATATGATTATGATGTTGAGCAAATACTTGTCTAACTTGGTTACTTGAACTAATGTGATTATTATGTGAAGTTGAGCCTTACTTGCTTTAAAGTATGGTGAATTGTACATATATGATGAATTGCCCTTTTATTGTGATATTATTGTTGGTTGAAGTTTGTGAAGCCGGACTTGAGTCCGTGCCCAATGATTTTAAGGGTTAAAAGCTTTAATAAGCCTTGAATGAAACTCTAAGAGTATTTGGTTTATCATCATAACCTTTGTTTAAAAGTGCTTACCTTATGAGGATGAGTTTCTTATTTTAGAAATGGAACTTGAGTTGATTTCAAACCAAAGGGAGTTACTTTTGTGAACTAAGTTTCTTATTCAAGAGAAAACCTTTTGTTTGTAACCTTTACTTGATTAAGAAAAACCCTTGTGAAAATACTTAACTAAGGATTTCAAAAGAGAAAAGGATTTACAATATGTTTTACAAAAGGTTTGTAAAAGAAAAGGATTTTTCCTAAACGATTTAGAAATATTCCTAGGTTACTTGGACAAGTAGCCGAGGCTTTATTTTGTATTTGATTTTCACCGAACGAAAAGTAAGTACATTGACAGAGAATCTAGTTCGCGAGACGTCGCCTCTAGTATTCAATGGTATGCACGTGATCTAGGATCCGTGATAAATGGGCCTAGGGTCCTAATGATGATATTATGGGCTAAGAGTCCTAAATCTCGAACCGAGGACTGTGTGTCCTAATTTCGTTGTTGTGGACTAGGAGTCCTTATCATGTTAAGATAAAACATGGATAAAACTATAAGTATTTATATGAGCACAACCCTCGACCGAGGCATCGGTCTAGGTTGTTATGATTGAGCACTCTGACTGCGCGTCCCTGTGTTATTTTTCCAAGTGTCGAAAATTGTGAATAGTCGTCGGCCTTGAGCTTCGACAACGAAAAAGAGTAAACACAAAGAAAAGCTCGATAATGAAAAGACTTTTATTCATACGCATTTCCCCTTGGCAGACGTGCTTGAGTAATCTGATTACCCGCTTAAGCTGAGGTATTCGATGAGGTGTTTATCCGAACGACCTGCGTAATGAGGCATTTGAGATGATGTTGATCCGAGTACCTTGGTGCACGAGGTGACGGAGACAACTTGCCAATATGGCATTTGAGTCTGATCAACTCTTTATTCCCTTATGATAAAACGGTGTGATTTCTCATGAGATTAAGTTAGAGCCTGATTATTGAAGTGACATGCATAGTTTTATAAAGTTGAGTGTACGGGTATGAAGCCCTTTGCTATAATACATGTTGCCTATATCATGTTCATGGTTATTGTATGATATATCTGTTATTGGTATCTCACTCTTGCATTTCTTATTCGTTATGTTCTACTTCCTTTTGGATCGACGTATATGTGTGGGTTCAGATGGAGCCCAACATCCCCCTTATACCAATCGTGTTGAAGACTGAAGTCTTCGACAATGCGGGAGACATTAGAGCTTGGCGCATACATCAAGGAGCTACCACCACTACGTACACGGGATCGGTGACGACCACAGACTTGAATGAGGATGGGGACCCCATCCGTCAGAGTCAGACTGAGGAGGCGCGGAGAGTGGCATTACCTCCGACTTGGTTATACCTACACTCTCTTCAGGTTCAGGGCCTACTCCACGTAGACCCTCTTGAGGTAGACGTTCCGGAGGAGGATCCTGAGGAGGACCCGGAGGAGTATCCGGAGGACGACCCCGAAGAGGAACCCGAGGGAAACCCTGGAGATTTCATGGAGGTAGAGGCCGACGACGCACCCGAGTACGAGGTCCTCGACCATGACAACGACGACGAGTCTATAGATAATGGCGGCGAGGTCATCGATCCTATTCTCGACGATTCTTCTATGGGGAGCACGTGTGGGAACCCTGTCTGTAGGGATTGGCACTGACGTGTCAAGTTTAGGTCGTGGGTAGTCCGTGTTTAGACTTTTAGAGTCATCTTTTGAGTTGTATGCCCAGTTCCCTTTTCCCGTAGTTTTGATTTTCTGCTCAGTGGTATTTCCTTTTAGTGTAGATTCCTTCAATGGCCGTTGATAAGGCCCTGGTTCTTTTGTATTAGTCAGATGTACCTCTTGAAGGAATTATATATATATATATATATATATATACCCAGTGTTCTGCTTTTGTTTACAGTTTAAGTTCATGTTCTGAGTATCCATCTTTCTAAGCTATTTATTCCACCTTTATTTTCAAAATAAAATTTAACTCCTAATTTTAGTTAACCTTTAATTGAAAATGGTATTTCCCTAAAATAATTCGTGGTGATAAACAATTTATTTTCCACGTTTTTGGTAACCATGTGATACCGGTTTTAGGGTGTCACAATAGATCCAAAGGAAGACCTTCACTGATAAAACCAATTCTAAATGGTGATGAAATTCTTATTGGTAGCCCACTAGATAGCTCGAGAGGAGATTGCACCACAAGTAAGTGGGCAAGTTTCGTTCCTAGTTGTGGCTCGTTCTATTCCACCACCCATTCCTCCGAAAACCGGCAAGATATAGTATGTGCCACCATTGCGAAGTGGCTCTCCATCTATGTCGAGCACAGCCGAGCCTGTGGTTGAAGGTAGGTGTGAGGTTAAGGCGCATGAGAAAGAAAAGGGCAAACAAGGTGGTAGTGAACTTCATTTCTTATGTTGGCTATGAAAGAATTTGTGTTATTAAGTGGTGTGGGGGGTGCAGATAAGCAAACATGGCCTATTTATAGTCTATATATATGATTACGTAGCAACCACTTCTCCAACCATTTTCAGACATCTGGTTTAGCATTTTTAAATTTCATCTCTTCGCTTCAACATCATATTCAATGGATTTTCTTCTACTATTTAACAACATAGAACCTCGGGTTTAGCTTCTTTCAACTCTGTCTCTCCGCTTCAACTCCTTCTTTGTCAATTATCGGCCGCTTCAACTCCTTTCTATCAATTATCGGTTTTATCTCTCTTTTTCGAGATTGTTTTCTTGATTCCATCACAAGGTCATTTACAACAAAGTTCAAGAAGAGGTTATATATATATATATACACCAGAATGTCATCTGCGGATCATCTCAAGAATTAGTAAAATAAATGTAGTAATGAAATAGATGCGAAATAGATGAATCAGAGTATAAATGAAAATATTGTTATCAAACTATCTGTTTATTTCATGTAGATGAGAGTAAAAAAGTATAAAGGATTATCAACTTAAAACTTTTATCAATGGACTTACAAAGAAGAGCTTCAATGTAACTTGCTTCAAAGCTTTTACATTACAAGATTACAAAGAAAACTTAATTAGTAAATGAGGTCGAAGGTAAGTCTGAGTCTTCAGCTGAGAGGGAGAGGCTTCTTAAATAGAAGGGAGAAGATCCTCTGAATAATGCGGACTTGAAATCATTTGAAATCCACAAAGCAGGTACTGTTTTACTTTTGACTTTGCTGCTATAATTATTGTAATCGTATGAGCTTGTCGGCTAATAAATCAGTGTCGGCACAACATGCCAATCGACTTTTCCTTTTGCTTTTATTGAGAGCCGGTGACTGAAAGTAATCTTGTCGGCCATCTTTAATCTGTGTGAGATGTGACAAGACAATAGTGACTTTATTGAATTATTGATCAAAAAATCCAACATCTGGATCTGTGTTTTCCAGATATGGATTGTAATCAAACCCAATATAAGATGAATTGTCGTCTTCTTCATCTGAACCAATTGATGAGAGGGCTTCTTTTAACATCTTTTTATATTCTTGTGGAGTTGCAGCACTGAAGTTAATTGCATAAAGGGTTACTGCTTGATTTGATGAACTACAAACTTATTTTGCTTTTGGAGGAGGAGTCTTGGGGGGTTCAAAGGTTGGAGGAACCCTTTTTGAGCGAACCGTATTTTTCCAATAGATAACTTTGTTTCCACCACCTTCTCGTTAAATTTTCTCCACCATGAAACTGTGTTTACTGAACAAATATATTTGGGAAATGGTTCTGGTAAATGTGAGTGATACTCATAATTGAATTTGAGTAGCAAGACAATCCCAAACTGAGCACAAAAATGAAGTAACTTTCCAAAGATTGGGATTGATGGAGTTAAATTTTTATATTCATTGTAAATATTATGAAGTGTATTTGGCAGAATGTTGGCAGATAGGCCATTCTCCCAAAACCATTCCATAAACCAGTTGGGGTATCTAGATTGGTTATTTAGAAAATTAAAATACCAAGAATGACGGGGATTTGGTTGATGGAGTACCATCTCCCAGGCTTTTTGGTAATCCCAGTAGTTGTAAACTGGGGGGGGGGGGTCAAATATCCTTGAAAATCTTTTGGGCATGAATGGGTCTTGTCCCCAATCTGAAAGGGTAAGGACTTTCATTATTTTGCATTTTGAATAGGTAACTATCCCAGGGGAGTTAGCATTTACTTCTTGCTCAATCTTGACGGAATGTGTATCAATTAGAATGTACTGATAGAATTTTAAATTCTTTGTAGCACTGCTGGTTGGGACCCACCCAAGGATTTTCAGTTGTGGGGTTACCATATTCTTACTCTAGGAGAGCATGCATTTTGCAAGCTGGTTTTATTTTGAAGGCAAGAGGTTCTCTCGGAGAGGTTATTTTGGCAAGTATCTCATCACTCAAAGGGGTAAATTTATTTGAGATTTGTGTGGGGTCATATGTGGGTTTCATTGATGGAAGATTCTTTTGGAGTTATTTGGGAGGCTAAAAAGGCAAAAGAGTCTGGAGTTAATTCTTTTGACTTATTAGGGGAAGGTGGGACCCCTCCTCGGGTAGATCCACCTTTGGACCTGGTATTCATTTGTGAAGGGTGCCCTACAAGAATTCCCTAGTTAGAAAATCAGGAATAAAGTTATTATCCCCTTTTAAATATTCAATGTCAAAATCAAAACAACTTAATAGGCTTTGCCATTTGGCAAAGATATGTTTTGAAACTAAATTTTTAACATCCTTTTGTAATACATCTTTTGCAACCTTGCAATCAATTCGAAGTAAAAACCTTTTATTTATTAAATCATCCTGGAATTTGGTGATACATAGCACAATAGATAGAATTTCCTTTTTAATAGTACTATATTTCTCTTGAGACTGTATCGAAAGACTAGAGTGAAATCTGACAACCTGTTCAACTTTTGAATGAGGGAGGATTTGTAGTAAGATACCACCATATCCTTTTTCTGATGCGTCAGTTTGAACAATAAGACTGACATCTGGATGAGGAATGCAAAGACAACGGAGAGACTTGACATCCCTTTTTATGTCTAAGACTAAATTGGATAACTCCTTTGACCATGGTTTAGGGTTCGAGGTTTTTCTAAGCCTAGAATATAGGGATTTACACTTAATCCTAATATTTGGGATAAATTCTGAGACATAGTTTAAACAACCTAAAAACAGTTGTAATTGTTTTTTATCAGTTAATTCATTTGGAAATTTTTCAGCAAAAGTGATGCTTCTGCTTATTGGTGTTATTGTTCCTTGATAGATTTCATGACCCAAAAATCTTATTTTTGTCTGAAATAATTTTATCTTTTTGGCAGATATCACCATTCCATTTCTCTTTATTGTTTCTTTAAAAATATTGAGATGTTTGAAATGTTGATCTAATGATTGTGAACAGATCAGAACATCATCAATATAAACAATGGTAAATTCTGAATGAGGGTTCAAAATGTCATTCATTATGTGTTGAAATTCAAAGGGTGCATTTTTCAATCCCACAGGCATTACATTACATTCATAATGACCAAAAGGAACTGTAAAAGCAGTTGTATATTTGTCTTTTTCTTCTAACTTTATTTGATAGAATCCTGATTTCATATCAAATTTTGAAAAGATAATTCCATTATGTAATATTTTTATTAAATCTCTTTTATTGGGAATTGGGTATCTAATCCATTTCAAAACTTTATTTAAAGGCTTGTAATTAATTACCATTCGAGGATCTCCTCGCTCTATTTATGATTGATTTGAAACATAGAAGGCCGTGCAACTCCAAGGAGACTTGCTGGGCCTAATTAGTTTCTTATCAAGAAATCATATTATTTCTTTTTTACAATATTATAAAGTTTCACTATTCATTTGAATAGGACAAGCTTTGGTGGGAATTTTACTTTCATGAAATCCTTCTTCATATGGTAAACATACCATATGAGTTTTCCTTTCCCAGAAGGCATTGGGAACTTCTGAGCAAACTTCCTTTTCAAATTCCTTTTGTATTTCAAATATTTTTTCTTTTATTGAAGGATCTTGAATTTGCTTTTCTATTTTAATTTGCATATATGATTTCCTTTTGTAAAAATCCTATTTTATTTTCTTTTCTTTGAATTATTGTTAAGAAATTTTTTTCTTCTAGATTTTCATTTACATTATTTAACTCTTTTCTTTTTATTGGATTTATAAATTCAAACAGTATTTCTTGGTTGTCTTTTATTGTTTTTATTCCTTCTTTAGTTATTTGTATTGGATAAAGTTGAGTGAGAAAAGGAGTTCCCAAAATTATCTGTTCTGAAATGTCCTTTACCAAAAGGAATGAGGTAGAAAAGCATATTCCATTATTACAAATACTAGCATCTTCTAATTTATAGCTTACTTGTAATTTTCGGTTATTAGCAGTATATAGTTTTTGAAGTGTTTTTTCATAATATTGGGTTGGAATTAGTCCCTCTTGAATACAGTTGAGGTCTGCTCCATAGTCTATTAATGCAATGAATGGTTGATGAAAAGATTTTTTAATTTTTAGGTTTATCTTAACATGCCATTTTTGTTGCATTGTTTTTATTCTTAAAAAGAAGTTTGTCTCCTCATTATAAAGAGCATCGAACTCTTTTTCGAGATTATCATCGTCAAAACGCGTTGAGGAAGAGTTTGAAATAGTCTTTCCCTTTCCTTTCCCCAAGGATTTTTGAAAATTTTGTTGTAAAATTTTGTATTTTTGTTTTAATTCAGAGACTTCGAATTTTAAAGTTTTGACTTCTTTATATAAAAGGGAAAGAGTTATTGGTTCTTGAATAAAGGATGTTTCAGGATTCAAAATATCCTTTAAATTATATTCTGAAAATTCTTTTGTTGTTATTTCTTGGCTTTCTAATTCTTTATATTTTTCTAACATTGGTAATTTGACTTGTGGATCTTCAATTTGACTAACTAGGTTTAATAAGACTCTAGCTTCTTTGGAAATAACATTAATAGTAAATTTGCAATCACAGTTGTCTCCAAGACATCCACAACTTAGACATCTGACATCAGAATCAGAGGATGTTATGAACACCCCATTTTGACCCGGTCTTTTAGTGTTAACTAAAAATTTCAAAAAAAAATGATAAAATAAAAAATTGCAAAGAAAATAAAAATAATAAAGATAATAAAAAGATTTTTTAAACTCATTTCATCCCCTTCCAACAAACCTAGTAACCACTTTATTTTGAATTTGAATCTATGGGCAAATCTCTTAGCTTTGGCAGATAAGGTTTAGCAATTTCGGTTCCATTTTAAATCTGAGATAAATTTTTTAAATTTTTAGCAGATTTTTAGGATCCAAACCATAACAATTTAGCTTATAAAATCAGAATAGGGGTCATCTGCAAAGGACACGGACGCTATTCTTCGACCCCCGATCATACATCATCCCTCTTAATTTCATCATTTTCTACTCACCATTTCATCTCCATTGACAGCCACCAAATCCCATTCCTTGCTCCTCCATTACCTATTACCCACTGTCACTACAACATCAAGCCACCCTCTTCCCAAGCAGTAGATTTCTCGTTACTGCATAGTCCTTCTCTGCCATCCTCCACGCTTAGCCATTTTGATCGACCTCCCTGCCGCCGTGCACCGTCACGAGCCACCATCACCTTCGCATAGCAGCCACCTGCTCTGCTGTCTTCGCCGTCCTCTGTTGTATGACCCGGATCCTTCGCGTCTGACTGCCGCATCACAGGTCCAAAACCGCCATCCCTGTCGCAGCTGCGGTACCCATTCCACCCAGATCCGAATTCGGATTTATCCTAACCGTTCAGACCCGGACCCGTCGCCCTGCTCCTTGACCCGCGCTGCTAGCCCAAGATGAAACGCTGCCTCTTCACGGCAAGCCTCCTTGAACGCCGGTTGGTCACCACCACCTTGGTTCTTCTTTTCAGTCTTGAGCAGGTGAAACAGAGGAAGAAGGCTTGATACGTACTGTTAACATTTTTTTACATCATGTTTTGATATTTAAGTAGTTTATTTCATCTATTATCATTTTATCCTTCCCTTATTTGTGCATGATTATTTTAAGTATGTTGTTGGGCTAGTGGGTTAGTTTATTGGCCCAAGCCAAGTGGGTCTGATAAATAAGAAGAAATATTCTTTTTTTTAATTAAAAAAAAAATTAAATCTGATTTTTTTATTATTATTTTATTTTATATTGTTTTTGGGATTGCTTGGTGAAATGTTTCACACTCAATCTTTATATTCGGGATAGCTCTATGGACGCGTGTGCCATGTTCTATTTTGATTAGTTTTTCTACATATAAGAAAAAAATATAAATTAGAAAATACATATAATAATAAATAAGTAAAAAACCTTATTTAAAAAAATAAAAAAAAACATTTTCATAAAAATCTAACCAACCAATCAAACATTTTTTACAAGAACTACGTGGCTTTGAGTTTCCCATCGAAGCAGGGAATACGTAGGAGCGGGATAAATCATCTCGTCAAGCCAAAATTAATTTTTTCATTATTTTTGTGTTCTTTTAATTTATTTAATTCGGATAATTAATTAATAATTTATTTAATGTGTTTTTTTTGGGTTGCTCTATGACAAGTGTCATGCTCAATCCCCTAACTTTGAGGTTGCCCTATGGACTTATGCCATGTTCAATCTCATTTAGGATTTATCAATAATATTTTTCTTTCTAAAAAATAATAAAAAATGCAAAAAAAAAAAACCAATAAAGAAACATAAAAATAAAGAAAATATTAATAAATAAATAAATCATTCCTGGTGAATATTTTTGGGGTAAAAAATAAATAATTTAATTTTGTGCGATTAATTCCTGGTACCATTCGTCGGATGTGTGATGTATGGTGCTTAACACCTTCCCTACTCATAACCGACTCCCGAACTCAACTTAGTTTCAAAGACCATTTTTTAAAGATTTTCTAATTTTTCCTAAATTAAATAAAATTGGTGGCGACTCTACTTTTCCTTAAAATATCTTTTTACCGTCATCCTCGTCGTAATTTTTGGTTGCGACAGATGTTTCTTGATTTTGATAAATTATTTCTTGTTCTTCATCTGTGAATGAGTTGTCAGATGAATCTGTTTCATATAATAAAATATTTGTAATTTGATTTTTTATTTCATCATCCATTTTAAGTTCTTTTATTTTGTGTTTAACCCTACATTTATTTGCTGTATGACCTGCACGACCGCATTTATAGTAAATAATATTTTTATCAAAACCTTTATTGTATGGTTTGCTGTAATTTTTATTCTGTGGTTTCTTATAAGGTTTATAGGGTCTTTCAATTTGTTTACCTTTATTGAATCTTTTGTAATTTCTAATTTTTTGTGGTTTATTCTTCCTTTGTTTAGAAGGAAGAGTTATTTTTTCGTATCCAAATTGTTCACAAAAATTTCCTAATTCTTTGTTATTTGTTTTACTTTCAAATTTTGCTTGTCTATGCATTTTTATATCAGTACAAAATTGTAAACCTGTTTTATTTATTATTGAAATTATTCTTCCATACGTTAAATCTTCTAAAGGAGTTCCTGGGTATTCGTTTTTTATCTGAGTTCTTACCTTTTGTGCAAAATTCTTCGGGAGACCAGAAATAAATCTGTCTTTCCAATAGGAATGTCTACAATCTGTTATTGTGTAAATTTTTGCTAAAAAATTATCTTTATACCATCTAAATTCTCCTAAGGTTGGGCAATAAAGATTATTTAATATTTCTAGTGATCTATCTGCAAAAACATTGGTATCTCCAACAAATGCTTGAGAAATTGAAAAGATTAATGCTTCTACTTGTTGATCTATTTGAATTGTTTCACGTTCACCTTGTTCATTATTCCTTACTTCTTGTTTTACAAATGTAAGAATTGTTTGTCTATCTATTTCCCTTAAATTATTATCCCACCATCCTTTCAGGACTCCAGTAAAACCTTGAATTAATAATTTGACTGTACTTAGAGCATTAATTCTTTTTGCCCTGTAGGCAGTTGCTGCCATTGACATTTCTTCTAGTTTTCTCATTATTTGATGCTCTGAGAATCCATCTATGTTCCATTATACAATACCATCACCGGTATATTGTGATGCTAAATCAAGATTATTATCTTCAAATTGAATATATGGCAAAGTGGGTCTATGATAATAATTTTGAGATTATCTTATTGATCATATCTATTCTTGTATCTTCAAATTGTTCTTCTAGTTTTATTATGTCTTCATTATTTATCATATTTACTTTTGGCGAAGATATTTTTAATGAAGATAGTCTTTTATTTATTTCTTCTAAAAGGTCGTTAGTAGGTTCCTTTCCTATTTTTATTTCTTTTATCTCAGAATCTAAAAGTTTATAAGGAGTTATTATCGATTTTTCAATTTTTTTTTTATGTTTCGCCTTTTGAAGGTATTTCATTATATTCTGAAGTATTAGCAACTTGGTATAAAAGCTGATTTGTAAAATTCAATTGTTGTTTAATATTTTTTATATCATTTCGAGTAGGATGTTGAATTGTTAAAGTTTTTGTATCTCCTTTTAAGGCTTTGAAAGGAGATGTTGTTATTTCAATATTGTCTATATTTGGAAAAGTTATTTCTTCCAAAGGAGGAACTACATAAATAATTTCTTTTCCTTTAGTTGTTTTCCAAATCCTTTTTGCAGAATTCAAAGTTTTTATTTCTAAATTTTTGAAACAATGTTTTTCAAACCAAGTAAAGTAGGGAATGTTGTCATCCTCTACCTCCTCGAGATAAGCATAGTAGGCTTCCCTATATTGTCTTATCTCTTGTTGTGAAAAAGTGGGAAAAACCCATTTTCGTTTATTATTATTTTTGGATTCCAAAAATTGTTTTTGAAGTTTTTGTTTATCAATATAAAACTTTGTAATAACAACACTGATTGATTTTCTTGGATTATTTGATTGTTTAGATCCCTCAGGGGTTCTAAATGATCTGGTAGAGTTACACCTACTACAAGGTTCAAAACTTATCGAAACATTTCCAGATGCATCTTCAATTGGTATTGACATTTGAGAGGGTTCTGTCTCTTCTGGAAGCAGAATTTCTTGTAAATTCCAGTCAAGATTCCTAGAGACCTCATTATGATTGAGTTTCTTAGGAGTGACTGCATTTGCTTTTTCGAGGTTGACTTGAAGAAGCAAAGTATTTTCTTTTGAAGAAATATTTAATGCTTTAGGAGAAATATTTGTTTTCATGGCTTTGTAATATATCTTATATATTACTGCCATTGGATAGGAATTTGGATTCCAAATCCCTTCCTTTACTTTTATATCTAATTTGATATTATGTTTATTTTTTCCAGACTTTCCAAAGACATGGTATAGTTTGGATAGTTATTGAAAAAAGTGGAACCATGATGAAGATTGGTCTCAATTATTGAAAGAACTTGATCCTCGAACTTTACAGGACGAGTATCTCTTAGGCATACACACACAGGTGTATCTATGTCTAATCTATGAAGAGGTTTTATTGCTACTTGTATTAAGCCAATATGCAAAAATCTATATTTTTGCTTGTGTTCTTTTACCGTAGATAAATTCAAGAGATTTAAGCTCTCTTGAGTTTTATCTACTTTAATGGTATATTCAGCAGTCTTGATTATGTAATCAGACTTGAACTTATCCATTAATTTTGTTTTATAAATCTCAGAGACATTTATTGATGGAATTCTCCAATTGTTTAATTTTTGTTCTATATCAGGTAAAATTATTTGTTGTTCGTTTATTGAAGATGAATTAAGACTTTCACTAGAACTGGTTTGATCTATTTCTTCTACCTTTTCTAGACACCATCTTTAGTAAGCTAGACATGGCAACTGAACCTAAGTTATCTAGTACCTATATCAGAAACAGAGATTTCTTACCAAGACACCGGGACCACCTGGCTTACCAACGGATTTACGACCCTTACCCTTTCAGATTGGGGACAAGGCCCATTCATGCCCAAAAGATTTTCAAGTATATTTTACCCCCCCCCCCCCCCCCCCCTCCCAGTTTACAACTACTGGGATTACCAAAAAGCCTGGGAGATGGTACTCCATCAACCAAATCCCCGTCATTCTCGGTATTTTAATTTTCTAAATAACCAATCTAGATACCCCAACTGGTTTATAGAATGGTTTTGGGAGAATGGCCTATCTGCCGACATTCTTCCAAATACACTTTATAATATTTACAATGAATATAAAAATTTAACTCCATCAATCCCAATCTTTGGAAAGTTACTTCATTTTTGTGCTCAGTTTGGGATTGTCTTGCTACTCAAATTCAATTATGAGTATCACTCACATTTACCAGAACCATTTCCCAAATATATTTGTTCAGTAAACACAGTTTCATGGTGGAGAAAATTTAACGAGAAGGTGGTGGAAACAAAGATCATCTCTTGGAAAAATAAGGTTCGCTCAAAAAGGGTTCCTCCAGCCTTTGAACCCCCAAGAATCCTCCTCCGAAAGCAAAAGATGTTTGCAGTTCATCAAATCAAGCAGTAACCCCATACACAATTAACTTCAGTGCTACAACTCCACAAGAATATAAAAAGATGTTAAAAGAAGACCTCTCATCAATTGGTTTAGATGAAAAAGACGACAAGTCATCTTCTATTGGGTCTGATTACAATCCATATCTGGAAACACATATCTAGATGTTGGATTTTTGATCAATAATTCAATAAAGTCACTATGGTCTTGTCACATCTCACACAGATTAAAGATGGCCGACAAGATTACTTTTAGTCACCGGCTCTCAATAAAAGCAAAAGGAAAAGTCGATTGGCGTGTGTAACACCCCCACTAGGTATTACTACGTGACACATGCGGAATTTAAATTAAAAAGATAATTTGCTGTTTGCTTTTGGAAAATAATTTATATAAGTGCATAAGCGTCTGAAATTGGGTATAAAAAATTGTCACGACTCCAAACCTAAGCCTTGATCGGCACACAAGCTTACAATCCTAGCCTGGCAAGCCTATTTAATTTAAAGATGTACTTGAATAAAAGTTAGTATTTTTACAAAAATTTCGACAAAGTCTCCTTTGTAATTCAGACACCCCAGGTAAAAAAACACCTGCTAAAATAATTACATTTTCATTCCAGAATTCCAGTGACACCAAATACAACCAGGCAGTAATATGCTTGGAATATTTACATCATCAAGCTATACATGACCAAAAGGAAAAACTTAAATTTTCATTCAAAAGAGATGCTCTCCGAGCCATAAACATTCCATTTTAAAATAAAGACTCTCTGAGTCATACTCATACATACTTATCAAAAATCTAAGTTTCAAACCCTAAGCTGGTCATTCTAAAAGTTATTCCTGAGGAAAACTCACGTGATCATTCCACAATCAAGTACTTCATCAAACAACTAGATCTAAGTCTCTGAGTGACTTAGGAAGACTCCTCTGCACCATCTGTACTAAAGTACCCAGGGTACGATAGCGAACCAGAAGAAACCTGATATATCTGTAAGGGTGAGATACTGACAAATGGATATATCACACAACAACCATATGCATGATACATACATCACATAATCATATAAGCAGTTAAATCATGCATATACATAACGTAACAGTGTTATAACAAAGGGTCTCAAACCCGCACAGTCAACCTTTGAAAATATGCATGGCACTTCAATATCAGGCTCTAACTTAATCTCATGAGATACTATCACTGTTTTATCATAAGGGAATAAAGAGTTGATCAGGCTCAAATGCCACATTGGCAAGTTGTCTCCATCACCTCGTGCACCAAGGTACCCGGATCAACATCATCTCGAATGCCTCATTACGCAGCAGGCCATTCGGATAAACACCTCATCGAATACCTCAACTTAAGCGGGTATTCGGATTACTCAAGCACGTATGCCAAGGGGAAATGCATATGAATAAAAGTCTTTTCATTATCGAGCTTTTCTTTGTGTTTACTCTTTTTCGTTGTCGAAACTCAAGGCTGACGACTATTCACAATTTCCGACACTTGGAAAAATAACACAGGACGCGCAGTCCGAGTGCTCAATCACAACAACCTAGACCGATGCCTCAGTCGAGCGTTGTGCTCATATAAATACTTATAGTTTTATCCATGTTTTATCTTAACATGATAAGGACTCCTAGCCCATAACAACGAAATTAGGACACACAGTCCTCAATTCCAAAATCAGGACTCCTAGCCCATAATATCACGATTGGGACCCTTGGTCCATAATTCTTGACACGGATCCCAGATCACGTGCATACAACTGAATACTAGAGGCGACGTCTCGCGAACTAGTATTCTCTTTCACATGTGCTTACTTTTCGCTCAGTGAAAATCAAAAACTAAAACAAAACCTTAGTCACTTATCCAAGTAACCGGAACGTTTCTAAATCATTTAGGGGAAAATCTTTTCCTTTACAACGTCTTTTATAAAACATTTGGAAATTCGTTTGCTTTTGAAATCCTTGATGGAATAAAGTCAAATATTTTCAAAGGTCTTTCCTTCATAAAACACACCGTTCGAAAAGGTTTTCTCTCGTACAAAACTTTTGATCATAAAAATGTAGCTTCCTTCAACTCAAAATCACTTCAACATTTTTTTAAAAACCAATATCTTATTCTTCTGAAGTAAGCACTTTAAACAAGGAACTTTTATAAGTGAACCCAAAACTTTCAAAGTTCTATTCAAGGCTTATTAAGGCTTTTAATCCTTATAGTCATTGGGCACAAACTCAAGTTCGGCTTCACAAACTTCAACCAACAATAATATCACAGTAAAAGGGCAATTCATCATATATGTACAATTCACCATATTTTAAAGCAAGTAAAGCCCAACTTCACATAATAATCACATTAATTCAAGTAACCAAGTTAGACAAGTATTTGCTCAACATCATAATCATATTCAAGTTATTCAAGTAAACACATACACACATGCATATAGTTATTGAATATCCCTAGGCAAACTCCCCTTACCCTTGAAGACAAGTAAAGGATCCTCGTCTTAATGCTCGCGTTTGCTCCAAGAGTGTAACTATCTACTCCATCAAGCAAGCATAGCCGTGTCAAACGTCTCAGAGAGGGAATCCAACAACGCGCAACAACCAAAAATCAAGAAATCAATTACACATGATCAAACACACATTCTAATTTGATCTAAACACTTAATCTTATTACCAAACAAGTTCATTTTTAAAGAAAATCTTGTTTTGAGCTTACGCTTCACAATACCCTTTGAGGAAACTTTGTTTTGATTAAAGGATCACGAAAGAGAACTTGGGAATCATCAAATAAGAGTCCTAATTGCACTAAATCATAATTAATTTCACAAAAACGTAACCAAATTCAAATAAAATCAAATCGGGGTTTAGGGCTCCTAAATACAATTTGGGGAAAACTCAATTTAACTAAAGAATAATGAAATTGGTTTAGGGAAACACCAATTCATAGTCCCAATTTCATAAAACAAGGTTAAATTTCAATATTAAAATACGAAATCAAAGGGTTAGGGTTAGGGTTTCAAAATCAATTTGGGGGTTTTGAATCTGAGACACAAGAGAGGGTTTTGACTCACCCAAGGAAGAAGAAGTTGTGGTGGTGCTGTGATGCGGCGACGCGGCGGCGGTTGGCAGCGACGCGGCGGCCAGCGGCGGTTCGTGGTGGTTCTGTGACACCCATAAACCAAAAATGAAGGTTAAGCTTTGGGGGAGGAGAAGGAAGTTTAAAGTAACAAAGAAAGGTGTAAAACCACCATAAATGGCGGCCAAACTCACTTACCGCGACGGAGGGTGGTGGTTTGGCACCGGACGGCGGGTTGCAGGCGGCGCTCACAGTGGCTGGTGCGACGTGAAGCTGAACGTGCGTCATCCCCTCGCTCTAGGTGACGGCCCGATGGCGCTCCATGGTGGCTGGAGGCGTGGCTGAGTTAGGGGAAGGAGGAGGAAGATGAAGTGGGGAGGAAGAGAGAGATGGAGTCAGGAGGAAGAAGAAAAAAAAAAGAAAGAGAGAAGAAGAAAGCAGAGAAGAAAATAAAGTGAGGGGGAGGGGTTACGGGTTTTGGGTAGAAATAGGAGAGAGAAAAATCTGATTTTTTTGTATTAGTGGGTACAAAATGAGTGATAAATATTAGGCCTAAAATAAACTTGTTTTTACTTTTTGGAATCTAAAAATAAAGATTGATAAAGATATGATTTCGAAATTCAAGTTAGAGTAAAGATTAATAGTTGAACTGATCAACTAAGAAAATACTCGGTCCAAAATTTAATCTCCAATTAATGTCAAACCAGTTTATTTTCAACTCTAAAATTAAATTGAATGAAAATATGAAAATGCTTTCCTCTTAATCATATTATTTTAAAACACTTTTCTGTGCTGGTAATAATAGTGACAATAACGTAAATTATTGTCTAGTAAGCGTGCATTCACTGAAATAAGTCAGGTCTTTGACGCACCCAATAAAATAATTTGAAGAGAGTAATTCAATTACTCAAACTAAACCACATAACAAAATGAACATAAACATCCAAATAAAATAATTAATCATTGGTGTAAAAACTAGGGTGTTACATTACTACCCCTCTTAAAAAAAATTGTCCTCGAAACTTGGTAGCTCAAAACTAAACAGGATTTTGTAATCACACTTTGACCCTAAAATCTTACTTTGTATTCTCGTCACTTCATTCCTTTCATCTATAACTCTATAACAGAATCGATTCTTATGCCATTTTATTTATCCTTTAACTACATCTGAGCCTGAGTTACACATGACAAACTTCGCGCCAAGAACCTAAGAAATTCAATCTTCTTATTGAAATTGAATCTTACCACATCCAACATAGTCCGATCTCTTCTTAATTCCTCTCGAATATTTTGCCTACCTCGATTTCATATCCTTCATTTGCCTCTCATTTTCAATTTGGTTCTCAAGCCCCGTTAGTATCCCTGGTTTAAGAAATTTCCCATGCACATCTACCTTATTGCCCGAGGAAAATACACAACTCCTAACAATTCCTCCATCTAAAGACAGGGCCCTATCACTTATACAAGGAAGTGCATGTATCATATCTGCCCTTATCTTATATATCTGCAGTCGAGAAAAGAGATTATAAAACAGAGTTTCTATGAGGCCATTAACCCTAAGAGCTGCACCAAAGCAAAGCCAAGAAATCCAGGTGGACACTCCCCAATGGCAATCTTGGATTTAAAATGTCCAGTTTCCACTATGGATCATCAACCACATATTTACCAGAGTAAGACCTCAAAGATTATAAACATTTCACCATAGCTTATTACACTCGAAAGACACAATCAAAACTTAATCACTTGCCTCTAAATTTGTCTGCTAACAAAACTTCTTCAACACCTTATCCTCACGACGAACATCAAGTTCAACACTAACTTTACCCCATCATACATCAACCTTCAACTCAAAGTATACAATTGTTGTCTTAGTTTCCTTTGAACATATTCCACCACTCCAAATTATATCACAGTCAATCATTTCAATCTTAAAGAATACGATTACATTCCTTCATGCAACTACAACCAAAAGGAATCACTTCAGTTTGAACTATCCAAAATCATAATTCTTAAACTTTTCTAACAACTTAGTTTCACTCAAGAACTCCTCTTTACTATTTCCGTTCAGCTTAAGGAAAACTACCATATATATTTTTCCGTTAATCCTCGGACTCACGAAGTCAACATTAACCACAAACGTTGATCACTACTCTAAATTCCTTTAATGATATAACTGCCTCGATCATGATAAGGTTCATTGTAATCATCTTACTCAATGATGTTGAACTTAAGGGTTCTCACATTACCATTCACATCTATACATTAACGAAGCTCCTATCAACTCGAGTTTGTCCTACCATAGAGATGACAAAAATTAAGTACCACACTATCTCCCAACTAACCCGCTAAGGATAGGTCATCCCATTACTTATCCTTCCCGCTGAGGATGATCAGTTGGACCTAGCCTCAACTTAGTCCTTAACACTTAAAGTAAACTTAACCGACACACGTTGATAAACTTCCGTTTTTCATCTGGAACAACACTTGAAGATACTCCATGAAGTCTGAACGATCCTCTGATACATTATTCGGTTCACTAACACATCATTGTGGATTTTAACTTGTAAGAAAGGTGTATACTTCACTAGTCGATCCACGATCACTTGAATTCAAACAAAACTCGTGTAGGTCTTCAGCAAATTCATAACAAGGATTGAAGGAATGTCAACATCTTAACAAGGGAGGTTTCAATTGTACATCTTGATGTGGAGATATCCAACTTATGACTGATGAGATAGGTCACACATCGACGACATTTGGAGAATACATAGAACTAAGATGATCAACGACGACAAGTACGCTCGAACTTCAATAAGACATGACCTTAGTAATCATAAAAGAATTTCTCAAGAAAAGAAATTTTTCTTGATTTCACTTTCACATAAGCATAGAAAAAAATTTCATTAATTTGAAAGATACCAGAACATCCAGTATGGAAAAAGATCCTTCCATCAGGTTCGTGGGTGTAAAAATGCATGATCAATACACATTTACAAACATGAATCTAATAAAGTTCATTCTTCCACAAGAATCTTCCAACGGATTTAAGGAATCAAAGGGTGAATAACTTCTAATCCAAAGAGGATTAATTCTTATTCTTAGTACAAAGAATTTACAAAATGATGACTTTCACCTCTACCAAAAATAGAAGTGATGAAACTAAGTTTCACCAAGAAACTTCTGCTATCACGAAATTATCTGGGTTATAACTCAAGAAATAGTCATAACCACTTCTCTCAACAAAATTTGAAGGTATTTCGACCAATGGATTTCGTTAACTCAATTCACTCAAATGTCTAATACATCGAGGATTATTTAGAAGTGTGAGTACGACTTCTAACAAACAGAGAAATGAATAACGGGGAATTCATGGATGAGCATAACTAATTCATAAGTTCTGACAGATTTCAAATTAAAATCAGAAAATTTGTCTGACCCACACAAACTTCACCGTTGTGATTATCTAATACAATCATAGGATTTGAGAAATAAATGTCAACTGACAAATACAAGAGAATCAAAGGGTACAGTGGAGAGTTCCTTAATCACGAGACACTCACCCAAGATCGAAAATCCACTCGATTCGTCTTGGTTCCAACCAACATACATGTCTTTCTAGCCAAGCTTAGTATGACCACCATGAATTGGGTACAATCCCAGACAACTTAATCAATCGATCAAACATGCAAAGAGGTGATCTTTCTTCATAAACTGAATTGATGACGCAAAACCTTAGATAGGTCATCATTCCAATCTGGTAATAACTCGTCTTCAAGTCGATCCTTGAGTAGTCAACAACTCCTCGAAATTGATTTACCAAATCAACTACGCAAGTCAGAGAATACTTGTTCATAATTCATCCTTTCACTTAGTTGTCAGAAATCCACACGGTGACACGAGCCTTCACACAACATTGGTTCTTCACAAGGAAAACACTCGGTCTAACAAACGATTCAGACCACCGATCTTTCAGTTGAATCGAGTCGTCCAACTCGTTTTATCATGGTAGGCAACATCCTATACAAAGCGACAGAGATCTAACCGAATCCAGAAACTAGATCAATTTGAAATCAATGTCTTTTGCTAACCATAAACCTAGAATATTTCCAGTAATACTCCCGGAAATACCCTTTACACAAGCACCTTGTTTCGAAGGTCTGACACGATTCACAAGGATAATCGAATGTCATATTCGAACCCAAGTAACATTCAAGATCTAAGGTCTCCCAGGAGATAAAACCCTTGGAAAACCATCAAGAAAACATATACTTGTGCGTCAACACACATTGCTTCAACAAGAAACAATTCAAACAAGAGCAAACCAGAGATCACACAACAAAAACTTAACGGACCTATTCCCCAAAGATCCCGAAAGACTCGACCAGCTCTGATACCACCTTGTAACACCCCCCTTGGGCATTACTTTGTAAACACGCGGAAATAAAATTAAAAAGATAATTTGCTGGTGCTTTCGGAAAATAATTTATATAAATACATAAGTGTCTGAAATTGGGCATAAAATTTCTTCACGACTCCACACCTAAGCCTTGATCGGTGCACAAACTTACTATCCTAGCCTGACAATCCTATTTAATTTAAAGAATATACTTGAATAAAAGCTAGTATTTTTACGAAAATTTCGACAGAGTCTCCTCTGTAATTCGGACATCCCAGGTAAAAGAACACCTGCTAAAATAATTACATTTTCATTCCAGAATTCCAGTTACACCAAATACAACCAGGCAGTAATATGCTAAAGATAGTTATATCAATTAGCTATACATGACCAAAAGAAAAAGTTCAAGTTTTCATTCAAAAGAAACGTTTTCCGAGCCATAAACATTTCATTTTAAAATAAAGGCTCTCTGAGCCATACTCATACATACTATAAAAAATAATCTAAGTCTCAACCCTAAGCTGGTCGTCCTAAAAGTTATTCCTGAGGAAAACTCACGTGATCATTCCACAATCAAATACTTCATCAAACACCCAGATCCAAGTCGTTGAGGGACTTAGGAAGACTCCTCTGCACCATCTGTACAAAAGTACCCAGGGTACACTAGCGAACCAGAAGAAACCTGATATGTAAGGGTGATACGCCAATATATGGATTTAACACAATAAATAAATGCGCGACACAAAAGAATGCACATGCACATGCACATGCACAATTTCATGTTCATAACAACATAAGCATTTACCAAACACGAGCATTCATAAACAAATAGTTTATCGGTGGGTTCAACACCCCAAACATCATTGATTTAAAATTATGCATGACACTTCATATTCATCATCTAATTTCGTCCTAATCTCATGAGATATCCCAACACATAATGAGTTGATCAGGCTCCATAGCCACACTGGCTAACTTGGCACGCAGCCACTAGGCACGCAACCTCTTCCCATCCACACAGGGACAAAGCCAGGCACACTGCCAAACACATTGCATACTGTCCACACTCAGGGCACCAATAGCAACGAATATGGGGTCTCAAATGTCCTCACTAGGCACATGAGAAAAACACAGTAAGAATTACCTGACGCCCCTGGTAATTAATACATCGAACCGCGGGCACGTCTGCCAAATGCATGCAAAACACTTGTGTTTCGTTCTTTTTTTTGTGTTCAATCTTTCTTTGTCGAAGCTCAAAATGGATTACGACTCACATAGTTTTAAAACACCTTTAAAATTTTCATTACAACACAGGACCTCACAGTCCGAGTGCTCAATCACGACACCTCTCGACCGATGCACCAGTCATAGGTTCGTGGTAATAGAAAACATCTCAAATGTTTAAATACGGTATACACCACGTATACAGTACAGGACCTCAAAGTCCAAAGGACCCCATGTCCATAACAACACAGAATCTTAGTACCCCGACGTCTCGGTTACTAAGTTCAACAACACTTTAAACACGGCTGAAATAACTTTTGTTTTCAGAAATTCTTTTCAAATGGGAAATTCTTCAATAAAATCTTTAAATAATAAAGCTTAGTTTTCACAAAGGTGAGTCACTTGAGGTTTTAACTTACTTAAAATATGTACTGCCGTTTCAAAATACCTGCCATCTACACTTTTCCAATTTTGCCGTCAAATTATCACTTTTAAAGCTTTTAAGCCAAAACTTAGCTTTTTCCACTTAAACAATTTTCTAAAATCATAATTAACTTATCTTCAACAATTAATTTCATAAAATAACTTTTTATAATATTGCAAACCTTCTTACGTAAAAATTAGCAGTACAAAAAAAATTTCACGGTTTCGCTCTCATTGTGACTCATAAATTACTTTTACACTAATAAATCAATAAAATAATAATATTTCTCAAAAATCCAAAATAATATTTTCCACCACTATTATATTCCAACATTTCCCATAAAACATTGAATATACTCTTTTAACAACTTATTAAAGCTTTTATCTGATTAATCGGTTGTGCACTGACCACTGTCAGGCTTCTCAAACAACACTCACAAGCAACTTTCAACAACAATTATCAAAATTATATCATCAGGCAGATCACGCATCATAGCAATATAATATACAACTGCAGATAATTAAATAATTTAAAAGCAGATCAAACACCGATACACAGATAAACAACACAACGTAAACAACATAAACAGATAACCACAACCACATAAATTATACAGACTACACTAAAAGCAAATGGTTATTGAGAAAAATCCCTCAGGTAAGCTCCCCTTACCTTTGAAGACAAGTAAATGATCCTCGTCTTAATGCTCACGTTAGCTCATATCTACTCCATCAAGCAAGCATAGCCGTGTCAAACGTCTCAGAGAGGGAATCCAACAACGCGCAACAACCAAAAATCAAGAAATCAATTACACATGATCAAACACACATTCTAATTTGATCTAAACACTTAATCTTATTACCAAACAAGGTCATTTCTAAAGAAAATCTTGTTTTGAGCTTACGCTTCACAATACCCTTTGAGGAAACTTTGTTTTGATTAAAGGATCACGAAAGAGAACTTGGGAATCATCAATTAAGAGTCCTAATTGCACTAAATCATAATTAATTTCACAAAAACGTAACCAAATTCAAATAAAATCAAATCGGGGTTTAGGGCTCCTAAATACAATTTGGGGAAAACTCAATTTAACTAAAGAATAATGAAATTGGTTTAGGGAAACACCAATTCATAGTCCCAATTTCATAAAACAAGGTTAAATTTCAATATTAAAATCTGAAATCAAAGGGTTAGGGTTAGGGTTTCAAAATCAATTTGGGGGTTTTGAATCTGAGACACAAGAGAGGGTTTTGACTCACCCAAGGAAGAAGAAGTTGTGGTGGTGCTGTGATGCGGCGACGCGGCGGCGGACGGCAGCGACGCGGCGGCCAGTGGCGGTTCGTGGTGGTTCTGTGACACCCATAAACCAAAAATGAAGGGTAAGTGATAAGCCTCTGGCTCATCTAGTTTTATAGCTAGTATGACCAGGGTTTTGTGCAAATTATATCGTATTTTCACCCAAATTAGATTAGATTGTCCTCAAGCAAGGTTTTGAGTCTCTAGAGTAGTTTTAAGTTAATTTAGCAAGTTTTAAGTCAAAATAATACACTTATGCTTATTTCCTTGTTTTCAGGTTAAGTAGAAGTTGAGAAAATAAAGAAACAGGGATTCGCCCCATGAAAGCCATGCTCGCCACGCGACCAAGCTTTGATTGTTCCAAGAAATTGCTAAGTCTCTGGTTCGCCTCGCGAAGAAGGTCTCGCCCCGCGAGTCTTCCAAACCTGAAAAAGTCAGAGACGATCACGGCTTGCCCGTGAAGAAGGTCATGGCCGTGGCAGTTTTGAAGTTGAAGAGTCTCGCCTCGCGAGCATCCATTTCGCTTCGCGAGTCCGGGAAGTCGGAAAGCATCACGGTTGGAGCCTCGATGGCCATAACGGGCGTAAGGAGAAAACTCTTCATATCCTCGCCTCGCGAGCAGAAAGTCGCCTCGCGAGAATGCCAAGGGTTGCTTTGACAGTTCATGAAATTCGCCTCGCGAATGGTTGTTCGCCTCGCGAGCCTTCCGACTCGAAATTGTATAAAAGGCTGTTACGAATATTTTGTAGAGACTCTTGCTTCTCCATTTTCTGTTTTACACTTTTCTCTGTGATTTCGTTTGTGTTATGGAGAACTAAATTCTTAGGATTGATCTATTGTAATTGATTTCCACATACTTGAGGTTCTTATACTTTCCTGTTTTGTATGCTTTTCCCTCTTCAATGCCATGCCTTGTATTTCTGTTTGTTTAATTCAGGAGTATAATGCATTGTATTGATTTATTTCCGGTGATATCATGTTCCTATAATCAATCGCGTTTGTTTAATTCGGCGTGTGTACGTTCATGTTCGTTTAGTTCATGAGGGCTTAACCCCGTTTGTTTAATTCGGGAATAGGGACATGTATCCTGTAGTGATAGTTTCGTTTGTAAATTGTTGCTACAACCGGGAAGGGATAAGAATTTGCTTAGGGCCTGGAAATTGTATGAACCTATGATAGTGGGAAATCAAGAGCAATAGATTAATCTGTTTTTGACTATTGATAATCCCTTTTCAACTGCCTTGTTTTTGATTGCTCTGTTTTGTGTGTTTCTTAATTGCATTCCAATCCAAACCCCCCCCCAAAAACTTATTTTTGTGAAAAGTAATATTCTCAGAGTCCTTAGAGACGACATCCGAGTTGTCGCACTATACTATACTTTTAAACCCGCTCGACCTTTTTGGCGCGTGCGCGACAGCGCGACCAAAAATTGGCGCCGTTGCCGGGGACTCTGAGTTGTCATTTTTCTCAATTTGTTTTTATTTTCTTTTCTTTTCTTTCTTTTATTTTCTGTTTTGTTTTGAATTGGTCTGGCTACTAGGTCTAATTGCCCTGAACTGTGTGATTTTGACCCGGAAATTGAAAGAACATTGCACACACTCCGTAGGGAATTTCGGGCTAGCACTAGTAGTGATACCAATTTTAAAACTGCTTTTGAAAACATGGGAGACCAAAGGACTTTGAGGCAGCTTGCTGCCCCTGATGTGAATTATAATGGTTTGTGCATTGCTTATCCTGGTGCTGACACACCTTTTGAGTTAAAATCTGGGCTAATCCATTTGTTGCCAAGATTTAATGGTCTTGCAGGCGAAGATCCACACAAGCACTTGAAGGAGTTCCAAGTTGTCTGCTCCACAACTTTGAGGCGAGAAGGAGTAAGCGAGGATCATATCAAGTTGAAGGCTTTTCCATTCTCACTCCAGGGAGCTGCGAAAGATTGGCTTTTATACCTTGCGCCGAATTCCATTACCACATGGAACGACTTGAAGAAGCTCTTCCTGGAAAAATATTTTCCTGCCTCCAGAGCCGCTGCAATTAGGAAAGAAATCTGTGGAATAAGGCAAGGAAATGAGTCGCTAGCTGAGTATTGGGAGAGGTTCAAGCAGTTGACATCTAGTTGCCCCCAAAGACCAAATTTCCGAACAGCTCCTCATCCAATATTTTTATGAAGGATTGCAGCCTATGGATAGGAATATTTTGGATGCTTGCTAGTGGGGGAGCATTGGTTGACAAGACCCCAGCTCTTTGCTAAGCAACTTATTGAGAACATGTCGATGAATTCCCAGCAATTCACTACAAGAAGAAATTCTGTTGAGACTAGAGGTGTACATGAGGTCCGCACTTCCTCTTCCAGCCATGACAGTGATGATAGAATTGATAGGCTCACTTCTTTGGTAGAGAAATTGGTAATGGATAGGGTTCAGCCTGCGGTGTTGTGTGGCATGTGCAGTTCTCCTGAGCACCCATATGAAGCTTGTCCTATTTTGCAAGGAGGATCAAATACTGAATCACCTCAAGCCTTTGCAGTCCATCAGTATAATCAGGGCAATAACCGAGAGCGCAGATCTGACATTCCAGATCTTTCAACAAATAGGTACCATCCCAGCTGGAGTAATCACCCTAATCTGCGGTATGGGAACTCATCCCAACAGCCGATGGCACCTCAGAATTCTCCTCCAGTGACTACTTCAGCACCCTCCGGACCTTCAGTAGATGACATGCTCAATAAAATGGCTGCACAAATGGCTGCACAAAATCTACAGTTCCAGGCACAGTTCCAGGCCTCACAGGCACAATTTCAGCAGAGAACGGAAGCGAGTATTCAGGCATTGCATACACAGATTGGACAGATGGCTACAGACATAAATAATATAAAGCAAGGTCAAGGAACAACCCAGCTGCCAAGACAGCCAAGTGATCAATCCTAATGCCTCCAATCCCAATGTGAGTTCTATATCTCCGAGGTCCGGAAAGGTTGTTGAGGCCACTTCGGAAAGAATGAAGAAACTATGAAGGCTACTCCCGAGCCTCTTTGTTGAAGTTACTCCTGAGCCGGTGGTTGAAGTTGAAGCGAGAGAGTGTATAAACCACCCATTCCATTCCCACACAGAATCCAGAAAAATTTGAAGAGTGGTGGTGAAGATAAAGAGAAGGCAATTCTTGATGTGTTAAGAAAGGTTGGTGTTAATATCCCTCTGTTGGATGTGATCAAGCAAGTGCCCAGATATGCCAAATTTCTCAAGGACCTATGCACCAACAAGAGGACGATGAAGACTAATGAGAGGGTTGACTTGGGAAGGAATGTCTCAGCGCTTATCCAGTCTAAGCCGGAAGAAGTTGTTGCTTTCACTCAGGCACTGCCACCGAAGTGCAAGGATCCAGGCACCTTCACTATCCCATGCACTATTGGGGACAAGAAGTTTGAAAACTGCATGTTGGACTTGGGAGCATCTATCAATGTCATGCCTACCTCCATCTTTAACAAACTGGATCTTGGTCCTTTGAAGTACACAGGTAACACCATTCGGTTGGCCAACAGGACTGTGCCCGCCCCATGGGAATGGTGGAAGATGTACTAGTGCAAGTTGATGATCCGATCTTCCCACCTGATTTCTACATCTTGGACATGGCGGGCGAGACACATTCCAAGTAAATCACCAATCATCCCCGGGCCGGCCATTCAAGAAGACAGCCAAGACTTAGAGTGATGTGGGTGATGGAACCATGTCTATGAAGTTTGGGGATATAGTTGCAAAGTTCAACATATTTGATGCCATGAAACATCCAGCGGAAGAGCACTCTGTATTCCACATTGAGCTGGTATCTGAGACTATTGAGGATAACCATGAGAACTTGTTTTCTAATTCTCCACTTAATTAAATTTGTGATGATATTCTTTCTTTTCTTGATTGTACTAACGCTAACCATTTTGTGGTTTGTCTTTGAGATTGCTGCATGTTTAGCGGTGATAAGATTGTCGGTGCAAGTGGATGAGAAACATGAAGAAGATGAAGGAGCACTGGAGGCCCTCTCTACCTCTTTGGACTTAGGCGCAAGGAATGGGATCCAGGTGACAGCTCCCGCTTACACTGCACTTGATCAGGGAGTACTCTTTTCCTTTCCCTCACTATGATCTTATAATTCTGCTGTTCATTGGGGACAATGCATGTTTTAAGTGTGGGGGAGGGAATTAGTTGTAGTTTTTCTCTTCTTTGAATAAAGTTTTCTTTTCTTTGAATAAGCTCTTGAATAATTTGAGAAGCTCAAGAGCATTTGTGTGTTGAGTCTTTTGATTGGCAAGTTTGTTAGATTTTGATTGATGTTGCACAGATTGCTTGCATGATTGATATGTGATGATCCCCCCTAGGCTGAAAAATTTGAAAAATTTTTGTGATTCCCATGTGAAATTGAAAACTGAACTTTGGGATTTTGTTATGATAGCATGATGAATGATAAGTTTGGGGTGATAGGGAGCACACACCAGGGATAGTATCTCTGTTCAAATAATTTGCAAATAATGTCCAGGTGAGGTTTTGAGCCTCCAACATGTTTTAAAATGTGTGAAAATCACTTTCAAGTTGCACTTCCCTGGATTTGATTGAATCTCTTATTGGTTTGCATGATTATATGTGTGTAGCAAATGATTTAGGCAGTTTCTTTGTAAATAGCTACTTGGCCTGAATAAACCAATTCCTAATGCATGTTCCCTAGTTAGCCCTTTTGAGCCTATTAGCCTGTTAATTCTTGATAACCTAATGTTATAAGCCCTAAAATCTGGAAAACCATGTTAACCCGATCTTAGGATTAGGAGAGCATGTAATCTTAGAATGGGTGCAAGAAACTAAAGTTTGGGGTGGCTGCAAGGTGTAATATGTTGGTGGGATTAGAAAAAGAAAAAAAAAAAAGAAAAAAAAAAAAAGAGTTGGAGCCAAAAGCTTGTGAAAGAAAAAGTGTACAAATATTGAAAAAAATGCCAAAAAGACATAAACAAGAGCTCTAGCCACCCAGACGTGTAAAGAAAAAACAAATAATCATAAAGAAAGGAACTTGAGCGAAATTTCAAGGTGTAAATATAGTTCATGCTCTCTTAGTTCCTAGGGTCTTGACTTAGTTCATTTTGTATATCCTACCCTTAGCCAGGCCCCCCTACAACCTATAAAAGACCTTTTGATGTTGCTTGCATGTTTTCTGTGGGAACCATTTTGAGGTGAAAATCAAACTTTTGGGAAGTGTACTTGAAAAGTGAAGCGAGTGCAAGTTGTTAGCTGACATAAACCGAGTGGACTGAGTGAACAAATAATGCCCTTGTGAGGAAGGCAGTTGTTTGGATTTGGTGATCTCCCTCTTGTGTGTGACTTAGATTCCCTGCTTAGATTTCTGATTGTTTTCATGATGAAACTCTCAATTGTTTGGAATAAATGAATATGGGGATTGCTCTGTTTGAAAAGGGGGAAACAATGAAGAAAAATTGTCTTTGAAGTTGCTTGAATTTGTGCAATGTTGGTTGAATCTTTTAAGCTTGCCGAGTCCCGAGTCTTTTTGATTTTTGAGTCTTAGTTTGCTTGGGGACAAGCAAAGTTTAAGTTTGGGGTATTTTGATAAGCCTCTGGCTCATCTAGTTTTATAGCTAGTATGACCAGGGTTTTGTGCAAATTATATCGTATTTTCACCCAAATTAGATTAGATTGTCCTCAAGCAAGGTTTTGAGTCTCTAGAGTAGTTTTAAGTTAATTTAGCAAGTTTTAAGTCAAAATAATACACTTATGCTTATTTCCTTGTTTTCAGGTTAAGTAGAAGTTGAGAAAATAAAGAACAGGGGATTCGCCCCGCGAAAGCCATGCTCGCCACGCGACCCAGAAGCCTGACTGTTCCAAGAAATTGCTAAGTCTCTGGTTCGCCTCGCGAAGAAGGTCTCGCCCCGCGAGTCTTCCAAACCTGAAAAAGTCAGAGACGATCACGGCTTGCCCGTGAAGAAGGTCATGGCCGTGGCAGTTTTGAAGTTGAAGAGTCTCGCCTCGCGAGCATCCATTCGCTTCGCGAGTCTGGAAGTCAGAAAGCATCACGGTTGGAGCCTGATGGCCATAACGGGCGTAAGGAGAAAACTCTTCATATCCTCGCCTCGCGAGCAGAAATTCGCCTCGCGAGAATGCCAAGGGGGTTGTGAGTTCATGAAATTCGCCTCGCGAATGGTTGTTCGCCTCGCGAGCCTTCGAATTCGAAATTGTATAAAAGGCTGTTCTGAATATTTTGTAGGGACTCTTGCTTCTCCATTTTCTGTTTTACACTTTTCTCTGTGATTTCGTTTGTGTTATGGAGAACTAAATTCTTAGGATTGATCTATTGTAATTGATTTCCACATACTTGAGGTTCTTATACTTTCCTGTTTTGTATGCTTTTCCCTCTTCAATGCCATGCCTTGTATTTCTGTTTGTTTAATTCAGAGTATAATGCATTGTATTGATTTATTTCCGGTGATATCATGTTCCTATAATCAATCGCGTTTGTTTAATTCGCGTGTGTGCGTTCATGTTCGTTTAGTTCATGAGGGCTTAACCCCGTTTGTTTAATTCGGGAATAGGGACATGTATCCATAGTGAGTAGTTTCGTTTGTAAATTGTTGCTACAACCGGGAGGGGATAAGAATTTGCTTAGGGCCTGGAAATTGTATGAACCTATGATAGTGGGAAATCAAGAGCAATAGATTAATCTGTTTTTGACTATTGATAATCCCTTTTCAACTGCCTTGTTTTTGATTGCTCTGTTTTGTGTGTTTCTTAATTGCATTCCAATCCATACCCCCCAAAAACTTATTTTTGTGAAAAGTAATATTCTGAGTCCTTAGAGACGACATCCGAGTTGTCGCACTATACTATACTTTTAAACCCGCTCGACCTTTTTGGCGCGTGCGCGACAGCGCGACCAAAAATTGGCGCCGTTGCCGGGGACTCTGAGTTGTCATTTTTCTCAATTTGTTTTTATTTTCTTTTCTTTTCTTTCTTTTATTTTCTGTTTTGTTTTGAATTGGTCTGGCTACTAGGTCTAATTGCCCTGAATCGTGTGATTTTGAACCGGAAATTGAAAGAACATTGCACACACTCCGTAGGGAATTTCGGGCTAGCACTAGTAGTGATACCAATTTTAAAACTGCTTTTGAAAACATGGGAGACCAAAGGACTTTGAGGCAGCTTGCTGCCCCTGATGTGAATTATAATGGTTTGTGCATTGCTTATCCTGGTGCTGACACACCTTTTGAGTTAAAAAATGGGCTAATCCATTTGTTGCCAAGATTTAATGGTCTTTGCGGCGAAGATCCACACAAGCACTTGAAGGAGTTCCAAGTTGTCCTGCTCCACAACTTTGAGGCCGGAAGGAGTAGCGAGGATCATATCAAGTTGAAGGCTTTTCCATTCTCACTCCAGGGAGCTGCGAAAGATTGGCTTTTATACCTTGCGCCGAATTCCATTACCACATGGAACGACTTGAAGAAGCTCTTCCTGGAGAAATATTGTCCTGCCTCCGAGCCGCTGCAATTAGGAAAGAAATCTGTGGAATAAGGCAAGGAAATGAGTCGCTAGCTGAGTATTGGGAGAGGTTCAAGCGAGTTGACATCTAGTTGCCCCCAAAGACCAAATTTCGAACAGCTCCTCATCCAATATTTTTATGAAGGATTGCAGCCTATGGATAGGAATATTTTGGATCTTTGCTAGTGGGGAGCATTGGTTGACAAGACCCCATTGCTGCTAAGCAACTTATTGAGAACATGTCGATGAATTCCCAGCAATTCACTACAAGAAGAAATTCTGTTGAGACTAGAGGTGTACATGAGGTCCGCACTTCCTCTTCCGGCCATGACGGTGATGATAGAATTGATAGGCTCACTTCTTTGGTAGAGAAATTGGTAATGGATAGGGTTCGACTGCGGTGTTGTGTGGCATGTGCGGTTCTCCGAGCACCCATATGAAGCTTGTCCTATTTTGCAAGGAGGATCAAATCACTGAATCACCTCAAGCCTTTGCAGTCCATCGGTATAATCGGGGCAATAACCAGAGCAGAGATCTGACATTCCGGATCTTTCAACAAATAGGTACCATCCCGGTGGAGTAATCACCCTAATGCGGTATGGGAACTCATCCCAACAGCCGATGGCACCTCGAAATTCTCCTCCGGTGACTACTTCAGCACCCTCGGACCTTGATAGATGACATGCTCAATAAAATGGCTGCACAAATGGCTGCACAAAATCTACTGATTCAGAGCACATTCCAGGCCTCACAGGCACAATTTCAGCAGAGAACGGAGGCGAGTATTCAGGCATTGCATACACAGATTGGACAGATGGCTAGAGACATAAATAATATAAAGCAAGGTCAAGGAACAACCCAGCTGCCGGCAAAGACCAGTGATCAATCCTAATGCCTCCAATCCCAATGTGAGTTCTATATCTCTCGAGGTGCGGAAAGGTTGTTGAGGCCACTTACCGGAAAGAATGAAGAAACTATGAAGGCTACTCCACGAGCCTCTTGTTGAAGTTACTCCTGAGCCTAGGTGGTTGAAGTTGAAGCGAGAGAGTGTATAAACCACCCATTCCATTCCCACACGGAATCCAGAAAAATTTGAAGAGTGGTGGTGAAGATAAAGAGAAGGCAATTCTTGATGTGTTAAGAAAGGTTGGTGTTAATATCCCTCTGTTGGATGTGATCAAGCAAGTGCCCGGATATGCCAAATTTCTCAAGGACCTATGCACCAACAAGAGGACGATGAAGACTAATGAGAGGGTTGACTTGGGAAGAAATGTCTCAGCGCTTATCCAGTCTGAGCCAGAAAAAGTTGTTGCTTTCACTCAGGCACTGCCACCGAAGTGCAAGGATCCAAGCACCTTCACTATCCCATGCACTATTGGGGACAAGAAGTTTGAAAACTGCATGTTGGACTTGGGAGCATCTATCAATGTCATGCCTACCTCCATCTTTAACAAACTGGATATTGGTCCTTTGAAGTACACAGGTATCACCATTCGATTTGGCCAACAGGACTGTGCCCGCCCCATGGGAATGGTGGAAGATGTACTAGTGCAAGTTGATGATCCGATCTTCCCAACTGATTTCTACATCTTGGACATGGCGGCAAAGAGACACATTCCAAGTAAATCACCAATCATCCTGGGCCGGCCATTCATGAAGACAGCCAAGACTAACATTGATGTGGGTGATGGAACCATGTCTATGAAGTTTGGGGATATAGTTGCAAAGTTCAACATATTTGATGCCATGAAACATCCAGCGGAAGAGCACTCTGTATTCCACATTGAGCTGGTATCTGAGACTATTGAGGATAACCATGAGAACTTGTTTTCTAATTCTCCACTTAATTCTGGCTGTGATGATATTCTTTCTTTTCTTGATTGTACTAACGCTAACCATTTTGTGGTTTTGTCTTGAGATTGCTGCATGTTTAGCGGGTGATAAGATTGTCGGTGCAGTGGATGAGAAACATGAAGAAGATGAAGGAGCACTGGAGGCCCTCTCTACCTCTTTGGACTTAGAGCGCAAGGAATGGGATCCAGTGTGACAGCTCCCGCTTACACCGCACTTGATCGGGAGTACTCTTTTCCTTTCCCTCACTATGATCTTATAATTCTGCATTGTTCATTGGGGACAATGCATGTTTTAAGGTGTGGGGAGGGAATTAGTTGTAGTTTTTCTCTTCTTTGAATAAAGTTTTCTTTTCTTTGAATAAGCTCTTGAATAATTTGAGAAGCTCAAGAGCATTTGTGTGTTGAGTCTTTTGATTGGCAAGTTTGTTAGATTTTGATTGATGTTGCACAGATTGCTTGCATGATTGATATGTGATGATCCCCTAGGCTGAAAAATTTGAAAAATTTTTGTGATTCCCATGTGAAATTGAAAACTGAACTTTGGGATTTTGTTATGATAGCATGATGAATGATAAGTTTGGGGTGATAGGGAGCACACACCAGGGATAGTATCTCTGTTCAAATAATTTGCAAATAATGTCCAGGTGAGGTTTTGAGCCTCCAACATGTTTTAAAATGTGTGAAAATCACTTTCAAGTTGCACTTCCCTGGATTTGATTGAATCTCTTATTGGTTTGCATGATTATATGTGTGTAGCAAATGATTTAGGCAGTTTCTTTGTAAATAGCTACTTGGCCTGAATAAACCAATTCCTAATGCATGTTCCCTAGTTAGCCCTTTTGAGCCTATTAGCCTGTTAATTCTTGATAACCTAATGTTATAAGCCCTAAAATCTGGAAAACCATGTTAACCCGATCTTAGGATTAGGAGAGCATGTAATCTTAGAATGGGTGCAAGAAACTAAAGTTTGGGGTGGCTGCAAGGTGTAATATGTTGGTGGGATTAGAAAAAAAAAAAGGAAAAAAAAAAAGAGTTGGAGCCAAAAGCTTGTGAAAGAAAAAGTGTACAAATATTGAAAAAAAAATGCCAAAAAGAAATAAAAAAGAGCTGTAGCCACCCAGAAGTGTAAAGAAAAAAAAAATATAATAAAGAAAGGAACTTGAGTGAAATTTCAAGGTGTAAATATAGTTCATGCTCTCTTAGTTCCTAGGGTCTTCAGCTTAGTTCATTTTGTATATCCTACCCTTAGCCAGGCCCCCCTACAACCTATAAAAGACCTTTTGATGTTGCTTGCATGTTTTCTGTGGGAACCATTTTGAGGTGAAAATCAAACTTTTGGGAAGTGTACTTGAAAAGTGAAACTGAGTGCAAGTTGTTAGCCTGACATAAACTGAGTGACTGAGTGAACAAATAATGCCCTTGTGAGGAAGGCAGTTGTTTGGATTTGGTGATCTCCCTCTTGTGTGTGACTTAGATTCCCTGCTTAGATTTCTGATTGTTTTCATGATGAAACTCTCAATTGTTTGGAATAAATGAATATGGGGATTGCTCTGTTTGAAAAGGGGGAAACAATGAAGAAAAATTGTCTTTGAAGTTGCTTGAATTTGTGCAATGTTGGTTGAATCTTTTAAGCTTGCCAGGTCCTGAGTCTTTTTGATTTTTGAGTCTTAGTTTGCTTGGGGACAAGCAAAGTTTAAGTTTGGGGTATTTTGATAAGCCTCCGGCTCATCTAGTTTTATAGCTAGTATGACCAGGGTTTTGTGCAAATTATATCGTATTTTCACCCAAATTAGATTAGATTGTCCTCAAGCAAGGTTTTGAGTCTCTAGAGTAGTTTTAAGTTAATTTAGCAAGTTTTAAGTCAAAATAATACACTTATGCTTATTTCCTTGTTTTCGAGTTAAGTAGAAGTTGAGAAAATAAAGAAACAGGGGATTCGCCCCGCTGAAAGCCATGCTCGCCACGCGACCCTAAGCTTTGACTGTTCCAAGAAATTGCTAAGTCTCCGGTTCGCCTCGCGAAGAAGGTCTCGCCCGCGAGTCTTCCAAACCTGAAAAAGTCAGAGACGATCACGGCTTGCCCGTGAAGAAGGTCATGGCCGTGGCAGTTTTGAAGTTGAAGAGTCTCGCCTCGCGAGCATCCATTCGCTTCGCGAGTCTGGAAGTCAGAAAGCATCACGGTTGGAGCCTGATGGCCATAACGGGCGTAAGGAGAAAACTCTTCATATCCTCGCCTCGCGAGCAGAAATTCGCCTCGCGAGAATGCCAAGGGTTGCTGACAGTTCATGAAATTCGCCTCGCGAATGGTTGTTCGCCTCGCGAGCCTTCTGAATTCTGAAATTGTATAAAAGGTCATTCGAATATTTTGTTGGGAGTCTTGCTTCTCCATTTTCTGTTTTTAACTGTTCTGTGTGATTTCGTTTGTGTTATGGAGAACTAAATTCTTAGGATTGATCTATTGTAATTGATTTCCACATACTTGAGGTTCTTATACTTTCTTTTTGTATGCTTTTCCCTCTTCAATGCCATGCCTTGTATTTCTGTTTGTTTAATTCAGGAGTATAATGCATTGTATTGATTTATTTCCCGGTGATATCATGTTCCTATAATCAATCGCGTTTGTTTAATTCGCGTGTGTACGTTCATGTTCGTTTAGTTCATGAGGGCTTAACCCCGTTTGTTTAATTCGGGAATAGGGACATGTATCCTAGTAGTGATAGTTTCGTTTGTAAATTGTTGCTACAACCGGGAGGGGATAAGAATTTGCTTAGGGCCTGGAAATTGTATGAACCTATGATAGTGGGAAATCAAGAGCAATAGATTAATCTGTTTTTGACTATTGATAATCCCTTTTCAACTGCCTTGTTTTTGATTGCTCTGTTTTGTGTGTTTCTTAATTGCATTCCAATCCAAACCCCCCCCAAAACTTATTTTTGTGAAAAGTAATATTCTCGAGTCCTTAGAGACGACATCCGAGTTGTCGCACTATACTATACTTTTAAACCCGCTCGACCTTTTTGGCGCGTCTGTGACAGTATGCGACCAAAAATTGGCGCGTTCTTGGGGACTCGAGTTGTCATTTTTCTCAATTTGTTTTTATTTTCTTTTCTTTTCTTTCTTTTATTTTCTGTTTTGTTTTGAATTGGTCGGTCTACTAGGTCTAATTGCCCTGAACTGTGTGATTTTGACACGGAAAATGAAAGAACATTGCACACACTACGTAGGTAATTTCGGGCTAGCACAAGTCGTGATACCAATTTTAAAACTCGCTTTTGAAAACATGGGAGACCAAAGGACTTTGAGGCAGCTTGCTGCCCCCGATGTGAATTATAATGGTTTGTGCATTGCTTATCCTGGTGTTGACACACCTTTTGAGTTAAAATCTGGGCTAATCCATTTGTTGCCAAGATTTAATGGTCTTGCGGCGAAGATCCACACAAGCACTTGAAGGAGTTCCAAGTTGTCCGCTCCACAACTTTGAGGCCGGAAGGAGTAACCGAGGATCATATCAAGTTGAAGGCTTTTCCATTCTCACTCCGGGAGCTGCGAAAGATTGGCTTTTATACCTTGCGCCGAATTCCATTACCACATGGAACGACTTGAAGAAGCTCTTCCTGGAAAAATATTTTCCTGCCTCCAGAGCCGCTGCAATTAGGAAAGAAATATGTGGAATAAGGCAAGGAAATGAGTCGCTAGCTGAGTATTGGGAGAGGTTCAAGCAGTTGACATCTAGTTGCCCCCAAAGCACCAAATTTCCGAACAGCTCCTCATCCAATATTTTTATGAAGGATTGCAGCCTATGGATAGGAATATTTTGGATCTTTGCTAGTGGGGAGCATTGGTTGACAAGACCCCAGCTGCTGCTAAGCAACTTATTGAGAACATGTCGATGAATTCCCAGCAATTCACTACAAGAAGAAATTCTGTTGAGACTAGAGGTGTACATGAGGTCCGCACTTCCTCTTCCAGCCATGACAGTGATGATAGAATTGATAGGCTCACTTCTTTGGTAGAGAAATTGGTAATGGATAGGGTTCAGCCTGCGGTATTGTGTGGCATGTGCAGTTCTCCTGAGCACCCATATGAAGCTTGTCCTATTTTGCAAGGAGGATCAAATACTGAATCACCTCAAGCCTTTGCAGTCCATCAGTATAATCAGGGCAATAACCAGAGCAGATACAGCATTCCAGATCTTTCAACAAATAGGTACCATCCCAGCTGGAGTAATCACCCTAATCTGCGGTATGGGAACTCATCCCAACAGCCGATGGCACCTCAGAATCATCCTCCAGTGACTACTTCAGCACCCTCCGGACCTTGATGAGATGACATGCTCAATAAAATGGCTGCACAAATGGCTGCACAAAATCTCTGATTCCGAGCACGTTCCAGCCTCACAGGCACAATTTCAGCAGAGAACGGAAGCGAGTATTCAGGCATTGCATACACAGATTGGACAGATGGCTACGAGACATAAATAATATAAAGCAAGGTCAAGGAACAACCCACTGCCAAGACACGACCAAGTGATCAATCCTAATGCCTCCAATCCCAATGTGAGTTCTATATCTCCGAGGTCCGGAAAGGTTGTTGAGGCCCTTACGGAAAGAATGAAGAAACTATGAAGGCTACTCCCGAGCCCTCTTGTTGAAGTTACTCCTGAGTAGGTGGTTGAAGTTGAAACTGAGAGAGTATATAGACCACCCATTCCATTCCCACACAGAATCCAGAAAAATTTGAAGAGTGGTGGTGAAGATAAAGAGAAGGCAATTCTTGATGTGTTAAGAAAGGTTGGTGTTAATATCCCTCTGTTGGATGTGATCAAGCAAGTGCCCAGATATGCCAAATTTCTCAAGGACCTATGCACCAACAAGAGGACGATGAAGACTAATGAGAGGGTTGACTTGGGAAGAAATGTCTCAGCGCTTATCCAGTCTAAGCCAGAAGAAGTTGTTGCTTTCACTCAGGCACTGCCACCGAAGTGCAAGGATCCAAGCACCTTCACTATCCCATGCACTATTGGGGACAAGAAGTTTGAAAACTGCATGTTGGACTTGGGAGCATCTATCAATGTCATGCCTACCTCCATCTTTAACAAACTGGATCTTGGTCCTTTGAAGTACACAGGTATCACCATTCAGTTGGCCAACAGGACCTGTGCCCGCCCCATGGGAATGGTGGAAGATGTACTAGTGCAAGTTGATGATCCGATCTTCCCGACTGATTTCTACATCTTGGACATGGCAAGCGAGACACATTCCAAGTAAATCACCAATCATCCTGGGCGGCCATTCATGAAGACAGCCAAGACTAACATTGATGTGGGTGATGGAACCATGTCTATGAAGTTTGGGGATATAGTTGCAAAGTTCAACATATTTGATGCCATGAAACATCCAGCGGAAGAGCACTCTGTATTCCACATTGAGCTGGTATCCGAGACTATTGAGGATAACCATGAGAACTTGTTTTCTAATTCTCCACTTAATTGTTTGTGATGATATTCTTTCTTTTCTTGATTGTACTAACGCTAACCATTTTGTGGTTTGTCTTGAGATTGCTGCATGTTTAGCGGTGATAAGATTGTCGGTGCAGTGGATGAGAAACATGAAGAAGATGAAGGAGCACCTGGAGGCCCTCTCTACCTCTTTGGACTTAGGCTGCAAGGAATGGGATCCAGTGTGACAGCTCCCGCTTACACCGCACTTGATCGGGAGTACTCTTTTCCTTTCCCTCACTATGATCTTATAATTCTGCATTGTTCATTGGGGACAATGCATGTTTTAAGTGTGGGGGAGGGAATTAGTTGTAGTTTTTCTCTTCTTTGAATAAAGTTTTCTTTTCTTTGAATAAGCTCTTGAATAATTTGAGAAGCTCAAGAGCATTTGTGTGTTGAGTCTTTTGATTGGCAAGTTTGTTAGATTTTGATTGATGTTGCACAGATTGCTTGCATGATTGATATGTGATGATCCCCCCTAGGCTGAAAAATTTGAAAATTTTTTGTGATTCCCATGTGAAATTGAAAACTGAACTTTGGGATTTTGTTATGATAGCATGATGAATGATAAGTTTGGGGTGATAGGGAGCACACACTAGGGATAGTATCTCTGTTCAAATAATTTGCAAATAATGTCCAGGTGAGGTTTTGAGCCTCCAACATGTTTTAAAATGTGTGAAAATCACTTTCAAGTTGCACTTCCCTGGATTTGATTGAATCTCTTATTGGTTTGCATGATTATATGTGTGTAGCAAATGATTTAGGCAGTTTCTTTGTAAATAGCTACTTGGCCTGAATAAACCAATTCCTAATGCATGTTCCCTAGTTAGCCCTTTTGAGCCTATTAGCCTGTTAATTCTTGATAACCTAATGTTATAAGCCCTAAAATCTGGAAAACCATGTTAACCCGATCTTAGGATTAGGAGAGCATGTAATCTTAGAATGGGTGCAAGAAACTAAAGTTTGGGGTGGCTGCAAGGTGTAATATGTTGGTGGGATTAGAAAAAGAAAAAAAAAGGAAAAAAAAAAGGAGTTGGAGCTAAAAGCTTGTGAAAGAAAAAGTGTACAAATATTGAAAAAAAAATGCCAAAAAAGAAATAAAAAGAGCTGTAGCCACCCAGAAGTGTAAAGAAAAAAAAATAATAAAGAAAGGAACTTGAGTGAAATTTCAAGGTGTAAATATAGTTCATGCTCTCTTAGTTCCTAGGGTCTTGACTTAGTTCATTTTGTATATCCTACCCTTAGCCAGGCCCCCTACAACCTATAAAAGACCTTTTGATGTTGCTTGCATGTTTTCTGTGGGAACCATTTTGAGGTGAAAATCAAACTTTTGGGAAGTGTACTTGAAAAGTGAAACTGAGTGCAAGTTGTTAGCCTGACATAAACTGAGTGACTGAGTGAACAAATAATGCCCTTGTGAGGAAGGCAGTTGTTTGGATTTGGTGATCTCCCTCTTGTGTGTGACTTAGATTCCCTGCTTAGATTTCTGATTGTTTTCATGATGAAACTCTCAATTGTTTGGAATAAATGAATATGGGGATTGCTCTGTTTGAAAAGGGGGAAACAATGAAGAAAAATTGTCTTTGAAGTTGCTTGAATTTGTGCAATGTTGGTTGAATCTTTTAAGCTTGCCAGGTCCTGAGTCTTTTTGATTTTTGAGTCTTAGTTTGCTTGGGGACAAGCAAAGTTTAAGTTTGGGGTATTTTGATAAGCCTCTGGCTCATCTAGTTTTATAGCTAGTATGACCAGGGTTTTGTGCAAATTATATCGTATTTTCACCCAAATTAGATTAGATTGTCCTCAAGCAAGGTTTTGAGTCTCTAGAGTAGTTTTAAGTTAATTTAGCAAGTTTTAAGTCAAAATAATACACTTATGCTTATTTCCTTGTTTTCGAGTTAAGTAGAAGTTGAGAAAATAAAGAACAGGGGATTCGCCCCTTGAAAGCCATGCTCGCCACGCGACCTAAGCTTTGATTGTTCCAAGAAATTGCTAAGTCTCTCCGGTTCGCCTCGCGAAGAAGGTCTCGCCCCGCGAGTCTTCCAAACCTGAAAAAGTCAGAGACGATCACGGCTTGCCCGTGAAGAAGGTCATGGCCGTGGCAGTTTTGAAGTTGAAGAGTCTCGCCTCGCGAGCATCCATTCGCTTCGCGAGTCTGGAAGTCAGAAAGCATCACGGTTGGAGCCTGATGGCCATAACGGGCGTAAGGAGAAAACTCTTCATATCCTCGCCTCGCGAGCAGAAATTCGCCTCGCGAGAATGCCAAGGGTTGCTGACAGTTCATGAAATTCGCCTCGCGAATGGTTGTTCGCCTCGCGAGCCTTCTGAATTCTGAAATTGTATAAAAGGCTGTTCTGAATATTTTGTAGGGACTCTTGCTTCTCCATTTTCTGTTTTACACTTTTCTCTGTGATTTCGTTTGTGTTATGGAGAACTAAATTCTTAGGATTGATCTATTGTAATTGATTTCCACATACTTGAGGTTCTTATACTTTCCTGTTTTGTATGCTTTTCCCTCTTCAATGCCATGCCTTGTATTTCTGTTTGTTTAATTCAGGAGTATAATGCATTGTATTGATTTATTTCCGGTGATATCATGTTCCTATAATCAATCGCGTTTGTTTAATTCGGCGTGTGTACGTTCATGTTCGTTTAGTTCATGAGGGCTTAACCCCGTTTGTTTAATTCGGGAATAGGGACATGTATCCATAGCAGTAGTTTCGTTTGTAAATTGTTGCTACAACCGGGAGGGGATAAGAATTTGCTTAGGGCCTGGAAATTGTATGAACCTATGATAGTGGGAAATCAAGAGCAATAGATTAATCTGTTTTTGACTATTGATAATCCCTTTTCAACTCGCCTTGTTTTTGATTGCTCTGTTTTGTGTGTTTCTTAATTGCATTCCAATCCAAACCCCCCAAAAACTTATTTTTGTGAAAAGTAATATTCTCGAGTCCTTAGAGACGACATCCGAGTTGTCGCACTATACTATACTTTTAAACCCGCTCGACCTTTTTTTGGCGCGTCTTGCAACATGTGACCAAAAATTGGCGCGCAGTTCTGCAGGGACTCGAGTTGTTATTTTTCTCAATTTGTTTTTATTTTCTTTTCTTTTCTTTCTTTTATTTTCTGTTTTGTTTTGAATTGGTCTGGCTACTAGGTCTAATTGCCCTGAACTGTGTGATTTTGACCCGGAAATTGAAAGAACATTGCACACACTCCGTAGGGAATTTCGGGCTAGCACTAGTAGTGATACCAATTTTAAAACTGCTTTTGAAAACATGGGAGACCAAAGGACTTTGAGGCAGCTTGCTGCCCCTGATGTGAATTATAATGGTTTGTGCATTGCTTATCCTGGTCTTGACACACCTTTTGAGTAAAAAATCGGGCTAATCCATTTGTTGCCAAGATTTAATGGTCTTGCAGGTGAAGATCCACACAAGCACTTGAAGGAGTTCCAAGTTGTCTGCTCCACAACTTTGAGGCCAGAAGGAGTAACTGAGGATCATATCAAGTTGAAGGCTTTTCCATTCTCACTCCAGGGAGCTGCGAAAGATTGGCTTTTATACCTTGCGCCGAATTCCATTACCACATGGAACGACTTGAAGAAGCTCTTCCTGGAAAAATATTTTCCTGCCTCCAGAGCCGCTGCAATTAGGAAAGAAATCTGTGGAATAAGGCAAGGAAATGAGTCGCTAGCTGAGTATTGGGAGAGGTTCAAGCAGTTGACATCTAGTTGCCCCCAGCACCAAATTTCTGAACAGCTCCTCATCCAATATTTTTATGAAGGATTGCAGCCTATGGATAGGAATATTTTGGATCTTTGCTAGTGGGGAGCATTGGTTGACAAGACCCCATTCTTGCTAAGCAACCTATTGAGTACAGGTCGATGAATTCCCAGCAATTCACTACAAGAAGAAATTCTGTTGAGACTAGAGGTGTACATGAGGTCCGCACTTCCTCTTCCAGCCATGACTGTGATGATAGAATTGATAGGCTCACTTCTTTGGTAGAGAAATTGGTAATGGATAGGGTTCAGCCTGCGGTGTTGTGTGGCATGTGCGGTTCTCCCCGAGCACCCATATGAAGCTTGTCCTATTTTGCAAGGAGGATCAAATCCTGAATCACCTCAAGCCTTTGCAGTCCATCGGTATAATCGGGGCAATAACCAGAGCAGAGATCTGACATTCCGGATCTTTCAACAAATAGGTACCATCCCAGTGGAGTAATCACCCTAATCTGCGGTATGGGAACTCATCCCAACAGCCGATGGCACCTCGGAATTCTCCTCCGGTGACTACTTCAGCACCCTCAGGACCTTGATAGATGGCATGCTCAATAAAATGGCTGCACAAATGGCTGCACAAAATCTACTGATTCCAGCACGATTCCAGGCCTCACAGGCACAATTTCAGCAGAGAACGGAAGCGAGTATTCAGGCATTGCATACACAGATTGGACAGATGGCTACAGACATAAATAATATAAAGCAAGGTCAAGGAACAACCCGCTACCCAAGCCTGGCCCAGTGATCAATCCTAATGCCTCCAATCCCAATGTGAGTTCTATATCTCTCGAGGTCCGGAAAGGTTGTTGAGGCCACTACGGAAAGAATGAAGAAACTATGAAGGCTACTCCCGAGCCTCTTTGTTGAAGTTACTCCTGAGCTAGGTGGTTGAAGTTGAAACTGAGAGAGTGTATAAACCACCCATTCCATTCCCACACAGAATCCAGAAAAATTTGAAGAGTGGTGGTGAAGATAAAGAGAAGGCAATTCTTGATGTGTTAAGAAAGGTTGGTGTTAATATCCCTCTGTTGGATGTGATCAAGCAAGTGCCCAGATATGCCAAATTTCTCAAGGACCTATGCACCAACAAGAGGACGATGAAGACTAATGAGAGGGTTGACTTGGGAAGAAATGTCTCAGCGCTTATCCAGTCTAAGCCAGAAGAAGTTGTTGCTTTCACTCAGGCACTGCCACCGAAGTGCAAGGATCCAAGCACCTTCACTATCCCATGCACTATTGGGGACAAGAAGTTTGAAAACTGCATGTTGGACTTGGGAGCATCTATCAATGTCATGCCTACCTCCATCTTTAACAAACTGGAACTTGTTCCTTGGAAGTAACAGTATCACCATTCGGTTGGCCAACAGGACTGTGCCCGCCCCATGGGAATGGTGGAAGATGTACTAGTGCAAGTTGATGATCCGATCTTCCCACTGATTTCTACATCTTGGACATGGCAGGCGAGACACATTCCAGTAAATCACCAATCATCCTGGGCCGGCCATTCATGAAGACAGCCAAGACTAACATTGATGTGGGTGATGGAACCATGTCTATGAAGTTTGGGGATATAGTTGCAAAGTTCAACATATTTGATGCCATGAAACATCCAGCGGAAGAGCACTCTGTATTCCACATTGAGCTGGTATCTGAGACTATTGAGGATAACCATGAGAACTTGTTTTCTAATTCTCCACTTAATTCTGGCTGTGATGATATTCTTTCTTTTCTTGATTGTACTAACGCTAACCATTTTGTGGTTTGTGCTGAGATTCTTTGCATGTTTAGCAGGTGATAAGATTGTCGGTCAGAGTGGATGAGAAACATGAAGAAGATGAAGGAGCACTTGGAGGCCCTCTCTACCTCTTTGGACTTAGGCTGCAAGGAATGGGATCCAGTGTGACAGCTCCCGCTTACACCGCACTTGATCGGGAGTACTCTTTTCCTTTCCCTCACTATGATCTTATAATTCTCATTGTTCATTGGGGACAATGCATGTTTTAAGTGTGGGGAGGGAATTAGTTGTAGTTTTTCTCTTCTTTGAATAAAGTTTTCTTTTCTTTGAATAAGCTCTTGAATAATTTGAGAAGCTCAAGAGCATTTGTGTGTTGAGTCTTTTGATTGGCAAGTTTGTTAGATTTTGATTGATGTTGCCAGATTGCTTGCATGATTGATATGTGATGATCCCCCTAGGCTGAAAAATTTGAAAAATTTTTGTGATTCCCATGTGAAATTGAAAACTGAACTTTGGGATTTTGTTATGATAGCATGATGAATGATAAGTTTGGGGTGATAGGGAGCACACACAGGGGATAGTATCTCTGTTCAAATAATTTGCAAATAATGTCCAGGTGAGGTTTTGAGCCTCCCACATGTTTTAAAATGTGTGAAAATCACTTTCAAGTTGCACTTCCCTGGATTTGATTGAATCTCTTTTTGGTTTGCATGATTATATGTGTGTAGCAAATGATTTAGGCAGTTTCTTTGTAAATAGCTACTTGGCCTGAATAAACCAATTCCTAATGCATGTTCCCTAGTTAGCCCTTTTGAGCCTATTAGCCTGTTAATTCTTGATAACCTAATGTTATAAGCCCTAAAATCTGGAAAACCATGTTAACCCGATCTTAGGATTAGGAGAGCATGTAATCTTAGAATGGGTGCAAGAAACTAAAGTTTGGGGTGGCTGCAAGGTGTAATATGTTGGTGGGATTAGAAAAATAAAAAAAAAAAAAGAAAAAAAAAAGAGTTGGAGCCAAAAGCTTGTGAAAGAAAAAGTGTACAAATATTGAAAAAAAAATGCCAAAAAGAAATAAAAAAGAGCTGTAGCCACCCAGAAGTGTAAAGAAAAAAAAAATAATAATAAAGAAAGGAACTTGAGCGAAATTTCAAGGTGTAAATATAGTTCATGCTCTCTTAGTTCCTAGGGTCTTGACTTAGTTCATTTTGTATATCCTACCCTTAGCCAGGCCCCCTACAACCTATAAAAGACCTTTTGATGTTGCTTGCATGTTTTTCTGTGGGAACCATTTTGAGGTGAAAATCAAACTTTTGGGAAGTGTACTTGAAAAGTGAAACCGAGTGCAAGTTGTTAGCCCTGACATAAAGCGAGTGACTTGAGTGAACAAATAATGCCCTTGTGAGGAAGGCAGTTGTTTGGATTTGGTGATCTCCCTCTTGTGTGTGACTTAGATTCCCTGCTTAGATTTCTGATTGTTTTCATGATGAAACTCTCAATTGTTTGGAATAAATGAATATGGGGATTGCTCTGTTTGAAAAGGGGAAACAATGAAGAAAAATTGTCTTTGAAGTTGCTTGAATTTGTGCAATGTTGGTTGAATCTTTTAAGCTTGCCAGGTCCTGAGTCTTTTTGATTTTTGAGTCTTAGTTTGCTTGGGGACAAGCAAAGTTTAAGTTTGGGGTATTTTGATAAGCCTCCGGCTCATCTAGTTTTATAGCTAGTATGACCGGGGTTTTGTGCAAATTATATCGTATTTTCACCCAAATTAGATTAGATTGTCCTCAAGCAAGGTTTTGAGTCTCTAGAGTAGTTTTAAGTTAATTTAGCAAGTTTTAAGTCAAAATAATACACTTATGCTTATTTCCTTGTTTTCGGGTTAAGTAGAAGTTGAGAAAATAAAGAACAGGGGATTCGCCCCGAAAGCCATGCTCGCCACGCGACCCAAGCTTTGACTGTTCCAAGAAATTGCTAAGTCTCTGGTTCGCCTCGCGAAGAAGGTCTCGCCCGCGAGTCTTCCAAACCTGAAAAAGTCGAGAGGCGATCACGGCTTGCCGTGAAGAAGGTCATGGCCGTGGCGTTTTGAAGTTGAAGAGTCTCGCCTCGCGAGCATCCATTTCGCTTCGCGAGTCCGGGAAGTCGGAAAGCATCACGGTTGGAGCCTGATGGCCATAACGGGCGTAAGGAGAAAACTCTTCATATCCTCGCCTCGCGAGCAGAAGTCGCCTCGCGAGAATGCCAAGGGTTGCTGACAGTTCATGAAATTCGCCTCGCGAATGGTTGTTCGCCTCGCGAGCCTTCTGAATTCTGAAATTGTATAAAAGGCTGTTCTGAATATTTTGTAGGGACTCTTGCTTCTCCATTTTCTGTTTTACACTTTTCTCTCGTGATTTCGTTTGTGTTATGGAGAACTAAATTCTTAGGATTGATCTATTGTAATTGATTTCCACATACTTGAGGTTCTTATACTTTCCTGTTTTGTATGCTTTTCCCTCTTCAATGCCATGCCTTGTATTTCTGTTTGTTTAATTCAGGAGTATAATGCATTGTATTGATTTATTTCCGGTGATATCATGTTCCTATAATCAATCGCGTTTGTTTAATTCGGCGTGTATACGTTCATGTTCGTTTAGTTCATGAGGGCTTAACCCCGTTTGTTTAATTCGGGAATAGGGACATGTATCTCGTGAAAGATAGTTTCGTTTGTAAATTGTTGCTACAACCGGGAGGGGATAAGAATTTGCTTAGGGCCTGGAAATTGTATGAACCTATGATAGTGGGAAATCAAGAGCAATAGATTAATCTGTTTTTGACTATTGATAATCCCTTTTCAACTGCCTTGTTTTTGATTGCTCTGTTTTGTGTGTTTCTTAATTGCATTCCAATCCAAACCCCCCCCCAAAAACTTATTTTTGTGAAAAGTAATATTCTCAGAGTCCTTAGAGACGACATCCGAGTTGTCGCACTATACTATACTTTTAAACCCGCTCGACCTTTTTGGCGCGTGCGCGACAGCGCGACCAAAAATTGGCGCCGTTGCCGGGGACTCTGAGTTGTCATTTTTCTCAATTTGTTTTTATTTTCTTTTCTTTTCTTTCTTTTATTTTCTGTTTTGTTTTGAATTGGTCTGGCTACTAGGTCTAATTGCCCTGAACTGTGTGATTTTGACCCGGAAATTGAAAGAACATTGCACACACTCCGTAGGGAATTTCGGGCTAGCACTAGTAGTGATACCAATTTTAAAACTGCTTTTGAAAACATGGGAGACCAAAGGACTTTGAGGCAGCTTGCTGCCCCTGATGTGAATTATAATGGTTTGTGCATTGCTTATCCTGGTGCTGACACACCTTTTGAGTTAAAATCCGGGCTAATCCATTTGTTGCCAAGATTTAATGGTCTTGCGGCGAAGATCCACACAAGCACTTGAAGGAGTTCCAAGTTGTCGCTCTCCACAACTTTGAGGCGGAAAAGATGGCGAGGATCATATCAAGTTGAAGGCTTTTCCATTCTCACTCCCAGGGAGCTGCGAAAGATTGGCTTTTATACCTTGCGCCGAATTCCATTACCACATGGAACGACTTGAAGAAGCTCTTCCTGGAAAAATATTTTCCTGCCTCCAGAGCCGCTGCAATTAGGAAAGAAATCTGTGGAATAAGGCAAGGAAATGAGTCGCTAGCTGAGTATTGGGAGAGGTTCAAGCGGTTGACATCTAGTTGCCCCAAGACCAAATTTCTCGAACAGCTCCTCATCCAATATTTTTATGAAGGATTGCAGCCTATGGATAGGAATATTTTGGATGCTTTGCTAGTGGGGAGCATTGGTTGACAAGACCCCACTGCTGCTAAGCAACTTATTGAGAACATGTCGATGAATTCCCAGCAATTCACTACAAGAAGAAATTCTGTTGAGACTAGAGGTGTACATGAGGTCCGCACTTCCTCTTCCAGCCATGACGGTGATGATAGAATTGATAGGCTCACTTCTTTGGTAGAGAAATTGGTAATGGATAGGGTTCAGCCTGCGGTGTTGTGTGGCATGTGCGGTTCTCCCCGAGCACCCATATGAAGCTTGTCCTATTTTGCAAGGAGGATCAAATCTTGAATCACCTCAAGCCTTTGCAGTCCATCAGTATAATCGGGGCAATAACCGGAGCAGATCTGACATTCCGGATCTTTCAACAAATAGGTACCATCCCAGTGGAGTAATCACCCTAATCTGCGGTATGGGAACTCATCCCAACACCGATGGCACCTCGAAATTCTCCTCCAGTGACTACTTCAGCACCCTCGGACCTTGATGAGATGACATGCTCAATAAAATGGCTGCACAAATGGCTGCACAAAATCTGATTCCAGGTGCAGTTCCAGCCTCACAGGCACAATTTCAGCAGAGAACAAGGCGAGTATTCAGGCATTGCATACACAGATTGGACAGATGGCTACAGGACATAAATAATATAAAGCAAGGTCAAGGAACAACCCAGCTGCCCGGCCACACCGGTGATCAATCCTAATGCCTCCAATCCCAATGTGAGTTCTATATCTCCGAGGTGCGGAAAGGTTGTTGAGGCCCTTACGGAAAGAATGAAGAAACTATGAAGGCTACTCCCGAGCCTCTTGTTGAAGTTACTCCTGAGTAGGTGGTTGAAGTTGAAGCCGAGAGAGTGTATAAACCACCCATTCCATTCCCACACGAGAATCCAGAAAAATTTGAAGAGTGCTGGTGAAGATAAAGAGAAGGCAATTCTTGATGTGTTAAGAAAGGTTGGTGTTAATATCCCTCTGTTGGATGTGATCAAGCAAGTGCCCAGATATGCCAAATTTCTCAAGGACCTATGCACCAACAAGAGGAAGATGAAGACTAATGAGAGGGTTGACTTGGGAAGAAATGTCTCAGCGCTTATCCAGTCTAAGCCAGAAGAAGTTGTTGCTTTCACTCAGGCACTGCCACCGAAGTGCAAGGATCCAGGCACCTTCACTATCCCATGCACTATTGGGGACAAGAAGTTTGAAAACTGCATGTTGGACTTGGGAGCATCTATCAATGTCATGCCTACCTCCATCTTTAACAAACTGGATCTTGGTCCTTTGAAGTACACAGGTATCACCATTCAGTTGGCCAACAGGACCTGTGCCCGCCCCATGGGAATGGTGGAAGATGTACTAGTGCAAGTTGATGATCTGATCTTCCCAGCTGATTTCTACATCTTGGACATGGCAGGCGAGACACATTCCAGTAAATCACCAATCATCCTGGGCCGGCCATTCATGAAGACAGCCAAGACTAACATTGATGTGGGTGATGGAACCATGTCTATGAAGTTTGGGGATATAGTTGCAAAGTTCAACATATTTGATGCCATGAAACATCCAGCGGAAGAGCACTCTGTATTCCACATTGAGCTGGTATCTGAGACTATTGAGGATAACCATGAGAACTTGTTTTCTAATTCTCCACTTAATTCTGGCTGTGATGATATTCTTTCTTTTCTTGATTGTACTAACGCTAACCATTTTGTGGTTTGTGCTGAGATTGCTGCATGTTTAGCAGGTGATAAGATTGTCAGTGCAGTGGATGAGAAACATGAAGAAGATGAAGGAGCACTGGAGGCCCTCTCTACCTCTTTGGACTTAGACTGCAAGGAATGGGATCCAGGTGACAGCTCCCGCTTACATTGCACTTGATCAGGGAGTACTCTTTTCCTTTCCCTCACTATGATCTTATAATTCTGCTGTTCATTGGGGACAATGCATGTTTTAAGTGTGGGGGAGGGAATTAGTTGTAGTTTTTCTCTTCTTTGAATAAAGTTTTCTTTTCTTTGAATAAGCTCTTGAATAATTTGAGAAGCTCAAGAGCATTTGTGTGTTGAGTCTTTTGATTGGCAAGTTTGTTAGATTTTGATTGATGTTGCACAGATTGCTTGCATGATTGATATGTGATGATCCCCCCTAGGCTGAAAAATTTGAAAATTTTTTGTGATTCCCATGTGAAATTGAAAACTGAACTTTGGGATTTTGTTATGATAGCATGATGAATGATAAGTTTGGGGTGATAGGGAGCACACACTAGGGATAGTATCTCTGTTCAAATAATTTGCAAATAATGTCCAGGTGAGGTTTTGAGCCTCCAACATGTTTTAAAATGTGTGAAAATCACTTTCAAGTTGCACTTCCCTGGATTTGATTGAATCTCTTATTGGTTTGCATGATTATATGTGTGTAGCAAATGATTTAGGCAGTTTCTTTGTAAATAGCTACTTGGCCTGAATAAACCAATTCCTAATGCATGTTCCCTAGTTAGCCCTTTTGAGCCTATTAGCCTGTTAATTCTTGATAACCTAATGTTATAAGCCCTAAAATCTGGAAAACCATGTTAACCCGATCTTAGGATTAGGAGAGCATGTAATCTTAGAATGGGTGCAAGAAACTAAAGTTTGGGGTGGCTGCAAGGTGTAATATGTTGGTGGGATTAGAAAAAGAAAAAAAAAAGGAAAAAAAAAAAAAGAGTTGGAGCCAAAAGCTTGTGAAAGAAAAAGTGTACAAATATTGAAAAAAAAATGCCAAAAAGAAATAAAAAAGAGCTGTAGCCACCCAGAAGTGTAAAGAAAAAAAAAATATAATAAAGAAAGGAACTTGAGTGAAATTTCAAGGTGTAAATATAGTTCATGCTCTCTTAGTTCCTAGGGTCTTCAGCTTAGTTCATTTTGTATATCCTACCCTTAGCCAGGCCCCCCTACAACCTATAAAAGACCTTTTGATGTTGCTTGCATGTTTTCTGTGGGAACCATTTTGAGGTGAAAATCAAACTTTTGGGAAGTGTACTTGAAAAGTGAAACTGAGTGCAAGTTGTTAGCCTGACATAAAGCGAGTGGATTGAGTGAACAAATAATGCCCTTGTGAGGAAGGCAGTTGTTTGGATTTGGTGATCTCCCTCTTGTGTGTGACTTAGATTCCCTGCTTAGATTTCTGATTGTTTTCATGATGAAACTCTCAATTGTTTGGAATAAATGAATATGGGGATTGCTCTGTTTGAAAAGGGGGAAACAATGAAGAAAAATTGTCTTTGAAGTTGCTTGAATTTGTGCAATGTTGGTTGAATCTTTTAAGCTTGCCAGGTCCTGAGTCTTTTTGATTTTTGAGTCTTAGTTTGCTTGGGGACAAGCAAAGTTTAAGTTTGGGGTATTTTGATAAGCCTCTGGCTCATCTAGTTTTATAGCTAGTATGACCAGGGTTTTGTGCAAATTATATCGTATTTTCACCCAAATTAGATTAGATTGTCCTCAAGCAAGGTTTTGAGTCTCTAGAGTAGTTTTAAGTTAATTTAGCAAGTTTTAAGTCAAAATAATACACTTATGCTTATTTCCTTGTTTTCAGGTTAAGTAGAAGTTGAGAAAATAAAGAACAGGGGATTCGCCCCGCGAAAGCCATGCTCGCCACGCGACCCAGAAGCCTGACTGTTCCAAGAAATTGCTAAGTCTCTGGTTCGCCTCGCGAAGAAGGTCTCGCCCCGCGAGTCTTCCAAACCTGAAAAAGTCAGAGACGATCACGGCTTGCCCGTGAAGAAGGTCATGGCCGTGGCAGTTTTGAAGTTGAAGAGTCTCGCCTCGCGAGCATCCATTCGCTTCGCGAGTCTGGAAGTCAGAAAGCATCACGGTTGGAGCCTGATGGCCATAACGGGCGTAAGGAGAAAACTCTTCATATCCTCGCCTCGCGAGCAGAAATTCGCCTCGCGAGAATGCCAAGGGTTGCTGACAGTTCATGAAATTCGCCTCGCGAATGGTTGTTCGCCTCGCGAGCCTTCTGAATTCTGAAATTGTATAAAAGGCTGTTCTGAATATTTTGTAGGGACTCTTGCTTCTCCATTTTCTGTTTTACACTTTTCTCTGTGATTTCGTTTGTGTTATGGAGAACTAAATTCTTAGGATTGATCTATTGTAATTGATTTCCACATACTTGAGGTTCTTATACTTTCCTGTTTTGTATGCTTTTCCCTCTTCAATGCCATGCCTTGTATTTCTGTTTGTTTAATTCAGGAGTATAATGCATTGTATTGATTTATTTCCGGTGATATCATGTTCCTATAATCAATCGCGTTTGTTTAATTCGCGTGTGTACGTTCATGTTCGTTTAGTTCATGAGGGCTTAACCCCGTTTGTTTAATTCGGGAATAGGGACATGTATGTCAGCAGTGTAGTTTCGTTTGTAAATTGTTGCTACAACCGGGAGGGGATAAGAATTTGCTTAGGGCCTGGAAATTGTATGAACCTATGATAGTGGGAAATCAAGAGCAATAGATTAATCTGTTTTTGACTATTGATAATCCCTTTTCAACTGCCTTGTTTTTGATTGCTCTGTTTTGTGTGTTTCTTAATTGCATTCCAATCCAAACCCCCCCCCCCCAAAAACTTATTTTTGTGAAAAGTAATATTCTCAGAGTCCTTAGAGACGACATCCGAGTTGTCGCACTATACTATACTTTTAAACCCGCTCGACCTTTTTGGCGCGTGCGCGACAGCGCGACCAGTAAGCTTTGGGGGAGGAGAAGGAAGTTTAAAGTAACAAAGAAAGGTGTAAAACCACCATAAATGGCGGCCAAACTCACTTACCGCGACAGAGGGCGGTGGTTTGGCATCGGACGGCAGGTTGCAGGCGGCGCTCGCAGTGGCTGGCGCGACGTGAAGCTGAACGTGTGTCATCCCCTCGCTCTAGGTGACGGCCCGACGGCGCTCCATGGTGGCTGGAGGCGTGGCTGAGTTAGGGGAAGGAGGAGGAAGATGAAGTGGGGAGGAAGAGAGAGATGGAGTCAGGAGGAAGAAGAAAAAGAAAGAAAGAGAGAAGAAGAAAGCAGAGAAGAAAATAAAGTGAGGGGGAGGGGTTACGGGTTTTGGGTAGAAATAGGAGAGAGAAAAATATGATTTTTTTGTATTAGTGGGTACAAAATGAGTGATAAATATTAGGCCTAAAATAAACATGTTTTTACTTTTTGGAATCTAAAAATAAAGATTGATAAAGATATGATTTCGAAATTCAAATTAGAGTAAAGATTAATAGTTGAACTGATCAACTAAGAAAATACTCGGTCCAAAATTTAATCTCCAATTAATGTCAAACCAGTTTATTTTCAACTCTAAAATTAAATTGAATGAAAATATGAAAATGATTTCCTCTTAATCATATTATTTTAAAACACTTTTCTGTACTGGTAATAATAGTGACACTAACGTAAATTATTGTCTAGTAAGCGTGCATTCACTGAAATAAGTCAGTGCTAACGCACCCAATAAAATAATTTGAAGAGAGTAATTCAATTACTCAAACTAAACCATATAAAAAAATGAACATAAACATCCAAATAAAATAATTAATCATAGGTGTAAAAACTAGGGTGTTACAAGGGGTCGTCTTCCCCACTCTAGACACGACCGTGAAGGTGGTCGAACGGAGCCACAGTGACGTCGAGGCGTGGTTGCGAGCCAAGGAGAAGGAAGAGGGAGATGGAGTCAGGAGGGAGAAGAAGCAGAGAAAGAAAAGAGAAAATGAGGGGGAGGGGGGTTTTACGGGTTACTTAGAGAGAGAGAGAGGAGAGAGAATTTCTTATCTTTGTACTAGTGGATATAAAATGAGTGATAGATATTAAGCCTAAAATAAACATGATTTTAATATTTGGAATCTAAAAATAAAGATTGATAAATATCTGTTTTCGAAATTCAAATTAGAGTAAAGATTAATAGTTGAACTGATCGACTAAGAAAATACTCGGTCCAAAATTTAATCTCCGATTAATGTCAAACCAGTTTATTTTCAAATCTAAAATTAAATAGGATGAAAATATTGAAATGCTTTTCTCTTAATCATATTATTTAAAACATTTTTCTGTACTGGTAATAATAGTGACAACAACGTAAATTATTGTCTAGTATGCGTGCATTCACTGAAATAAGTCAGTGCTAACGCCCCCAATAAAATAATTTGAAGAGAGTAATTTAACTACTCAAACTAAACCACATAACAAAATAAACATAAACATCCAAATAAAATAATTAATCATATGTGTAAAAACTAGGGTGTTACAGCGTGTTGTGCCGACACTGATTTATTGGCCGACAAGCTCACATGATTACAGTAATTAAAGCAGTAAAGTCAAAAGTAAAACAGTACATGCTTTGAGGATTTCAAATGATTTCAAGTCCGCATTATTCATAGGATCTTCTCCCTTCTATTTAAGAATCCTCTCCTTCTCAGTTGAGGACTCAGACTTACCTTCGACCTCATTTACTAATTAAGTTTTCTTTGTAATCTCCTCTCCCTCTCAGTTGAGGACTCAGACTTACCTTCGACCTCATTTACTAATTAAGTTTTCTTTGTAATATTGTAGTGTAAAAGCTTTGAAGCAAGTTACATTGAAGCTCTTCTTTGTAAGTCCGTTGATAAAAGTTTTAAGTTGATAATCCTTTGTACTTTTGTACTCTCATCTACATGAAATAAACAGATAGTTTGATAACAATATTTTGATTTATACTCTGATTCGTCTATTTCGCATCTATTTCATTACTACACTTATTTTATTAATTCTTGAGATGATCCGCGGTGGCATTACGGTATTAGAGCCTTAGTGCTCGGTACTTATGTCGAGTTACAAGTATTTCTTTCTGTGTAGCGTTGGTCAGCCATAAGGGTGTTCCCGGTAGTAAAGCCCGCATGTTAGGGTCGTAAATCCGTTGGTAAGCCAGGTGGTCCCGGTGTCTTGGTAAGAAATCTCTGTTTCTGATATAGGCACTAGATAACTTAGGTTCAGTTGCCATGTCTAGCTTACTAAAGATGGTGTCTAGAAAAGGTAAAGAAAAGGTAGAAGAAATAGATCAAACCAGTTCTAGTGAAAGTCTTAATTCATCTTTAATAAACGAACAACAAATAATTTTACCTGATATAGAACAAAAATTAAACAATTGGAGCATTCCATCAATAAATGTCTCTGAGATTTATAAAACAAAATTAATGGATAAGTTCAAGTCTGATTACATAATCAAGACTGCTGAATATACCATTAAAGTAGATAAAACTCAAGAGAGCTTAAATCTCTTGAATTTATCTATGGTAAAAGAACACAAGCAAAAATATAGATTTGTGCATATTGGCTTAATACAAGTAGCAATAAAACCTCTTCATAGATTAGGCATAGATACACCTGTGTGTGTATGCCTGAGAGATACTCGTCCTGTAAAGTTCGAGGATCAAGTTCTTTCAATAATTGAGACCAATCTTCATGATGGTCCCACTTTATTCAATAATTATCCAAACTATACCATGTCTTTGGAAAGTCTGGGAAAAAATAAACATAATATCAAATTAGATATAAAAATAAATGAAGGGATATATATATATATATATATATATATATATATATATATATATATATAAAGTAGTGGTTCCTCTTTATTAGTCATTGAAGAATTGATTAATATTAGATGAAAATGACTGAATTTACAACATTAAAGAAATAAAGGGACCGAATATTCTAAAAAATCATACGGATTAATATCGCACATGACTAATATGAAGATTAAAAGTGTAATTAAACAAAATATTAATTTAATAATTTTTGAAATTTTCAAACTTAAATGTAAAGGAACGTGTGTGCATCTGATGAGCGCCATGTATTTATTTGTTTGTGCAGTGTTATCTATGTATTTGAAATTGAATAATGAATAGGTTAGATCCTGCGGTCCTGCCTGGAGTCATCAGTCATCAGTCACCAGTGTTTCTGTGGTGAACGTGAAAGGAAGGACCCTACTCATTAAACGACAAATAAAAATGTCATATATGCATTTGATTTGTATAGTTAACATAAAAGATATATGCATGGTGAATCAATCATAAAATGAGACATCAACAAAAATAGTTTACTCTTGTCATAACAAACCTAGAAGTTTCATATACGATAATTTATAATTTATTTATTTTTTTGATAAAATTTTATAATTTATTATAATATAAAAAACATATATAATGTGATGGCCTTTCTAAAAGGTTTAAAATATTTTTAATTGTAAATAATTGTATCAAAGAATAATTGAATCAGCATGAAATTAATTTCATACATACTGAGAGTTAAATTTTAGGAATTTAAGCTTTCTCAAATCTAATCGCACGATTAATTTATTATTTATTATAAGATACAAACCAAAACAAATAATTAAAATAATAGCAAGTAAAATTAATGTAAGTAAAACTTATCAAAAATATAAAATTAATGTAAGTAAATAAATTGAGTTTTAATCAAATGCAAGATGATTAATTTTTAAAATTCATCAATATTGTACCCAAAAAAAAAAACCGATTCGTCAATATTAGTTTTAATATTAAATATCTTAATTATCTTATCTAAATTATTTATCTTATAAACATCTAGCAACATAGCATATCTAAAAAATCACATATATAATTATGAGTTTAATTTGTATGCACTGTCAGTGTAAATATTTTTACACGACAATCAATCAGAAATGATGAAATTGATGACTTTTAAGGTGGTTAGGATAAGAGTCAAACATTTTTAATGATGTGCCAATTTTTGATTGGTTGACAGTATAAAAAAACTTTATACTGTCACTGAATACCAATTAAATCCTATAATTGTATATATGCTAACAAAAATTTTATTTATGAAATACTAAAAATAATAATTAATATGATAATTATATGTATGACTCTAACTCTTAGTTAATAGTAATAAATATATGATTTAAATGTGATCATGAGTAATAAATGTAAAAAAAAAATCAACTAATCATATATTATCATAATGTTACACTGATTGCATCAGGGCAGAGTAAACACAATGATTGTTCAAAACTTCAATCCTTGCCAACCTCTATTCTGTCTGTAGGTTTTATGTTTTATCTTTCTGAATGTAAGTTTCCTTTTAAAAAGAAAATTAGTGCATGTCATCATAAAAGAGTGTGTATTGAAGGAACATAGTATTCTGTATGTGATTCTTTATTATCTGTTGGATACAAACATGCTGTAAAAAAAATTGGTATCTCGATATCCTCAACCAATCAAAATTTGAGAATGTGTATAAATGTTAATGAGTTAATATTTTATTTTATTAAGTGACAAACTATAATTGGTGGGGATAGAAAATGTGACAGGAAAGTGGGACAGACGATCTCCATCGATTTATCCAGATGGCTTATTTAGCATCCATAAACTTGTCCGAGAAATCTCAGGCTCTTTGGAAGATAAAATCTATTTTGAAGAAGTCTTTGATCTCAAGAAAAGTGTTATTGGGCTTATGCCACTGGTCTAATTTTGGTAGTTCACATTAGCATCCAAGAGGTTTAAGAGTACTTTTCCAATTCCTATTTTTCTGTACTAAGCTTTGATTAATGTCTAGTCTAATCGGGTCTTATCTTGGCTTATAATTCAATAATAATAATAATAATAATAATAATAATAATAATAATAACAAAAACATTGCTGCATCGGGCCTCTGACGTGCTTCGCACATGGTCTCTTTAAGAGAATAATTCCATCTAAAAGACAACAAGAGAAGGGGGGAAAAAAAAGGGAAACCCACTGAAAAGATAATAGAAGGAGCACCAAAGGAAGGTCAACGATATCAAAGCAAGGTTAAAGAAAGAAACCTCTTGAGGATTCACTGATGGTAAAACCTTGAACATAATAACCCAAAATCAATCCATAAACTAAACTCGTATCGTTTCCTAAACTTTGAAACCTTTCAAGTTTGGAGCCATAATGTCCATATACAGGGTCAAAACGCTCTTAGCGCAATAACCCTCATGTCTAGCGCAAGTCATGCCATTTAGGTTACATAAATATGACATATCATCATTATTGTCAATTTCAATGTTTTTTGTTCTTTAATTCTCTGATTCCGGTCACAGGGGCTGTGCATTTATTGCACTTGACCGTAATAAGGATATTTATTCCAATGGAGAGAGGCCTTCCGTTATCTTAGAGATGGAGTACCTTGCAGATATTCTGGTCAATGCTGAACCATTGGCCACTGGTTTGGCATGGACAGGTACAGTTGTATGCTTGTATCATTGAAAATAGTAAGTTCATACTTAACCTATTTATACTCATAATTTAAACTTAAACTCTGCCTCAGGATTCTGGAAAGGTAAAAGATGAGAAAGCAACTTAAAGCATAACCTTTTATTTATTTATTCTAGCACAAAGTGGCGGGAAAGCATTTATTTTCATCCACCACATCTTACTCACTACGAAAAAGTACAAGCTTTTTCATAGCTAATGCTTCAAGCAGCAGATGAACTAGCTTTTTTAAACTGAACTTCCAAGGGAGCATTCTCAGTCAGAACTAAACGCCTGTTTCCTTCAGTGTCAATATGAACCCCAACATCCCTACATTCATCATTATTTGAGAGAGAACAAAAGGTAAGCTTATGACTTGAGTAAAATCTCTTAATATAAAACCAACCTTCCACTGTATCTTCATAACCAGTGAGTTTAACAGACCATTGTCTTTCTGATTTACCCTTCACAATAGTCCACTGTGATGGAGTTTGGGCACACAAGGGTACAGAAGTGAATGCTAGATCCAAAGGAAGATATTCTTTGATAATAGCAATTCTGGATGGTGATGAAATTCTTGTTGGTAGCCCGTCATAGAATTCAGAGGGAGATTGCACCACAGTAAGTGGGCAAGTTTCATTTCCAGTTGTGGCTCGTTCTATTCCACCACCCATTCCTATGAAAACTGGCAAGATGTAGTATGTGCCACCATTGCGAATTGGCTCTCCATCTATGTCGAGCACAGGCTCAGCTGTGGTTGAAGTTAGGTGTGAGGTTAAGGCAGAAAGAAAGAAAAGGGCAAACAAGGTAGTAGTGAACTTCATTTCTTATGTTGGTTTTGAAAGGCTCTGTGTTTTTCAGTGGTGAGGTTGTGCAAATAAGCAAACCTGGAAGTATGTATTTATAGTCTATAGTCATGGGAGTCGTCCACCACCCACCTTACTAAAATGGTGCAAACCATCCAAATGACATAATTAGTCAAAGTTCAGTTAATCCAAATAATAATGTGGATGGCTCAGTGTTGGAGCTGGTTTTTGGTTTGTGTCCAAAATCCTCTTGTCACAAATAATTTTAAGATCAGACGAGTGTAGGGACGGACGAGTTATGCGGTAATCTCGTAAGGATGAGTATTTTGCATGTCTGCTCAAAACAAGAATGGCTTCTTACTTTTACAGAAATACAAGGATTTGACGTGACTTGCAGCGAAATTAGAGGAAAGTAAAGAACGTGAAATTTAAAGGAAAGCAGTAAACAACGAGAAAATTAAAGGAAATCATGTAAGTTGCGGGAAATTATTTGAAAGCTTGTAAATGACAAGTAAAGGTAAATGGCAGTAAATTAAAGGAAAGAAGCAAGTTATTGAAAAGTATTTAAATGAGTGAAGGGCAGAAGAAAGCTTTTAAAGTGCAGGAAATTAAACGAAAGCGAGTAAAAAGGCTTGAAAAATAACTGGGGAGGAATAAAGGACTGAATAACAAACTTAAATGAAGAACATGAAAGGCAATCTTTGAAGGTAAAGACGAACATGTAAAATTAAATGAGCGGTCTTTGTATGATAAATTGAACTGGAAATGAAAAGGGGTGGAGGAAATACTTGAGTCCAATCCTTTAATCTGCTGTGTGATCGAGATATGCAGGATATCGCTCCAAGTACAACCTCTTTGATTATATCGGGATTGATAGTATTTATAAGCATACAAAATAACTGCCTAAAGAAACTTCCTATCTTAAAATTTGACACTTTGTATGGCGGTTTTGCTATGTTTCAAACTATCGACAAGTAAACTTCTCTAAGCTGCTCAATCCTTGAGTGGTTTTATGTCCACTTGTCGTCCACGGTTTGGTTATTTGACAACTTATCTTCTTTGATCTTTGTCAACCCTGGACACTTAGCCATTTCTATACTTTGTTTGTCTGACAATTCTTATAACAAACTTTGTAGAAAGTTGGGTTGTTAGTTCTATTCCTCCGTCGATCAATTTGGATATATTCATCGGAAATTTGACGTATTTTCCTTTCTTGACGGCTTTATACCTCGACATACTAATTTCTGTCAACTTTTCAACCTGTCAATTTTGCTGAATTCGATTCCTTGTGGTGGTTATCTGACGACTCTTCAATTTTTTTCGTCATCCTGTCGGATCTGTTTCCGTCAAGAATTTTAAATTCCTATTAACACTCAGATTATACTACTTGAATGATGTATCACTGTATTATTCTGATGGGTGGTGTATCATAACCTTTATAATTTAATTTTTATGGTGTATTATTACAAGAGAATTTCTCTTAAACCCAAGACAAACCATGGGTTTTGGAACCCAAGACATGTGGACAAATAGTTATCTTATATCTGATTTAACGATGTCATGTCATTGTATTTTTTAATGAGACACTCATGTTTCCATTTTTTACAAAATAGTCCCTATTAATTTAATATATTTATTATCTTTACTTTGAATCAGTATTTTTTCTTTCTCAAACAGCTCTCTCACGGTGGTATAAGCTACCCTTAGTTTTGCTTAACAAGACAAGAGACATCATTTTAGAAAATAGAGAAAAGAAAATCTAAACCACTTGGAGGAACATAAGGCATTCGGTGGGCATGGAAAAGAGGAAGAAGTTAGGCAGAGGATTGACATCAAAGTGATGACACATTAACCACCCCATCTTCCAGTTATATGGACGGAATGAAGAATGAATTAAGATGGAATATGGGGGTGGACGACGGAGTTGATCCCCGATTTGGGAATCAAATAGGGCTTAAAAAAACTTATTTTAGTTGAGAATGTGTTTGGAAAAGCAGAAAAAAAAATAAATTATGCTTATAATCGATTATACAATAATTGATTATTGTAAAAATTGATTATAATCAGAATTTGTTTTTGTTTGGATATATTTGATGAAAAACGATTTTAAGATAATCTAATTCGTTTAGGTGCTATAAAAAATCACTTTTATATAAAGTTATAGAACAAAATTGATGCAAGTGAGATTATAATCCAAACAATCCATCTAAAGAGTCCAATGTTTAAGATAGTTGAAAAACAGTTTTTTTTTATAACATAGAAGATTTTTTATAGATTCACAAAAGACCCAAACAAACAGATCTTTTAAAAAAAGCTTTTTTCTAACAAAAACAGCTAAAAGTCAAATAATGAAGCATTCTAAAACATGTTCTAAGTGGAATAAAAAAATAATAGGAACCTAAATGTAATAAAAGAAACTTATATATTAAAATAATAAATAAAAAGAGATAACTTTATAATCCAATTGTCACTTATTCAGTGGCCCACGTGTACGAGTTCCGAAACCCATAAGTTGTCAAGGGTTAGGAGCATTGGTCTTTTTAGAATGAGTGTATATAAGAAGATAAAAAAATAAGTAAAGGATAAATATAAATATATACGATGTCATATTCGATGTTTTTGGGAGAACCTGGGTATCCTTCGGTAAGGAGCCAGAGACTAATCCATCAAGATACTGAGATCCATTTAAGAGATTGATTTTTTTCAACAGATATTTTTTCATATGCATGAGTCAAAAATCGAACATCTGATCATATACTTAAGTAGGTCAGTTATTTGAGACAATTTTGATGTTAAAATAACCTAATAGATTAAGTCCTTCGGTCCTTCCTGTCGTCATCACTCATCAGTGTTTCTGTGGTGAACGTCTACTCACAGTGTAATTTTCCTTAATTAAGTATTTTTCACGGTTGTCAATAAACGACAAATAAAAATGTCAGATGCATAGGATTTGCAATCATATAATCACACATCATCAAAGATGTTTTAAAAGTAACATAATTATTTTAAAAATTTCATATATGATTATTTGTAATTTATTAATAATATAAAAAACTTTACATAAATGATCAGAGACATTATACAAACCAAAACAAATAATAAAAATAATAGCAAATTAAATTAATGTAAGTGAATAAATTAAGTTTTAAGTGCAAGGATCTCTTGACTAAATGTATGGGTACATGTAAATATCTTGGTCTCCCCTCCATGATAGGGAGGAACAAAAAAACCATTTTTGAGTTTGAAGGATAGAATTTGGAGGAAAATTCATTATTGGTCAGACAAGCATCTTTCAAAAGCAGGTAGGGAAATTTTAATAAAGTCAGTTGCCCAAGCAATTCCTACCTACTGTGTGAGCACTTTTATGACCCGGTTTCTCTTGGGGAGGAGATGCAAACGATGAGAACTCGTTTTGATGGGGTTCTAATAGGCGTAATGGTAGGTGGATAAATTGGCTTAGCTGGGACTGTCGAACCATGAGGAAAGAATATGGAGGTATGGGTTTTCGTCATCTCTATGGCTTTAATTTGGCTATGCTCGGAAAGCAGGGTTGGAGAATTCCTACCAACCATGATGCTGCTGTGTCACGCGTTTTTCCAAGCAAGATATTTTCCTAAATAGGAGTTTGTGGGGGACTCATTTGGGTCATAACCCAAGCTATGTTTGACATAGTATCTACGCTTCCCAGATGTTGGTTAAATAGAGCATGAGATGGCAAATTGGTAATGGCACAAAAATAAAAGTTCAGAAGGATCTGCGGTTACGTGGTGTGGATAGCAATTATGTCACAAGCCAGCCAAGCCCAGGAAATGTAAATTTGAAAGTAGTGGACTTAATTGATCATGATGATACAGGGACATGGAAGCGTGACTTGTTGGCCACTTTATTTCAGCCGAGAGATCATGAGGCCATCGTTAATATGCTACTTTTCGGTTTGCATAATGAGGATAAATTGTTATGGAAGCACAGCAAAGATGGTAGATTTTCAGTCAAGTCCGCTTACTACTTTATCATGGAAACTCTTATTGGTAATCAGGGTTTTAAATTGCGGTTGCGGTCACTCCGGTTGCGATCATTCGTCGGCACATGGCGTGAAACGATTTGAAAAATTCACAAAATGAAAAAAAAATCAATTTTCTTTTGTAATTCTTTATATATCTTTTACTAATGATGTTGTATAAATTTCTATTCATTTTTAAGACATTGTATTATGTTTATGAATAATTTAAACTTAATTTAGTGAAAATAAATTATAAGTAAACTTTTAAGCACATATAAGTACAAAATTACAAAGAAGTAAGAAGGTCAAAAACTTAATAGTGCATAAATATATATGAATCACAAATAAAAAGATATTAGTGTCACATATAAGAATACACTCAGCTGCAATTGTGATTCTAAAATAACGTCACATTGTCACCACTTAGAGATACGTCTTCACTACAAAAAAAGAAGAAGATAAAAGTAAATAAATTAATAAATTTAAAATAATAATAATAATAATTAACAAATATATGAATCAAAGATAATAAAAATTGAACTTACATGATAGTTCTACCACATGGTGGAATGACGTGGTGGTTCATAACCTCTATTCTCACTTTGGCTATCATCTTGTGTAGCTCCTTGTCCAAAGACATAATAAAAAAATCCACCACTTAATTGTTGATGATAAGGATCTTGATAATTCATTGATGGTTGGTAGTATGAGGGAGCTTGATCACTTGCGTATGTGTTATATGTGTTGAAATAAGGATATTGATAATAAGGTGGATGAGATTGTTGACTACTCTGAGAAGAATCATCAATACCAAAGTCACTAAAACTTTGTGCAATACTAGAAGAGGAAGAATCTTCAAGTGGAACATTTTGTTTTCTTTTTCCTCTCCAAGAATGTGACCCACCTCTGCTGCTCTCGGGTAATGAACTACCAAAAGGAGCCATATCAGTCAAGCTCCTATAACGCCTATTATATGGTGAATCTTGAGATGGATCATTTTGAAATTGCCCATCATCATCACCATCATCATTATCATCACCGTCACCTTCTTCAGCTTCTACATTACCACCCCCATCACCACTATTATTACTTGGTGGACTTAAACCACCACCATCTTCATTAGAATCATCATTATCATCAACAATTTCCACATCTTCATCATCTGTATCCACTAGAGGCAACCATTCTGCATTTTGTACTCCATCTAATAGTGGATCTTCTCTCTCTTCAATCCATGGAGATAATGCATCTTCTTGAAATATATAATCAAGATTGATAGGATTAAAACTTGCTTCAATTTCATCTTGATTTTTTCTCATTTGATGCCTCATTTTCAATTTCATATTGTAGTGCGTGAAGATAAGCTTTTGCAGCTTTTTATACTTCAATCTAGTCCTTGTCTTCGTGTGGATATAACTAAATGTGCTCCAATTTCTCTCACAATTTGTGGCTGAAGTTGTTTGGCTAAGAACTTTTATAGCCACATGTTTAAGCTCAGGAGCACATACACCAAAAAAGGACCACCATTCAGCTTTTTAAAGGAGCAACAAAAGGTAAACAAATTATTAGTTATTATATTAAAAAATAAAGTTAAAGTTCATTGATTTATAAAAAAAAATATTATTTTTCCTGGATTCATCTTAGACCAAGATGCTTGAGCTTGAGGAGTACCAAATGTTTCACCTTATCTCTAAAAAGTACTAACTGTGAAATATAACATAATATATCAATACGTAAATATCTCACTACAAAAAAACAATTGTTTAGCGACCGTAAGTTTCGGTCGCTAAACCATGTAAATCGGTCGCTATTTGTTTTAGCGACCGAATCAGAGACCGATTTATGATGGTAGCTGAATACCTGGTCGCTAAAGTTTTAGCTACCGAATTATTATTTTGATCGCTAATTAGCGACCGTAAATTGATCGCTATATAATAATAATCGGTCGTTATTAGGTTGGTCGCATTTTTTGGGTAACCATTTTTAGCGGATCGATAATCGGTTTGCTAATTCGGTCGCTAATTTTGGTTATTTGTTAACCTATATTAGCGACGGATTTTCGATCCGCTATACATCATCTGTAAATCTTAAATAAAGTTTAGCGACCGAATTATTGGTTTCTAATTCGATTCGCTAAACTGGTTATTATTAATTTTTTTAATTTTAATTTTTATAATATTTTTTTCTCGATTTTCTTTAAACGTTAAAAAAATTACTAATAAAACACACCAAATAACTTATGAAATATACAATAATAAAAAATAATAAATATATATAAAAAGAATAATCCAAAATGTCGTACAAGAATCGTTTAAAGTCAAAAATATGGAGAGAAAAAATCAGTCATGATGAGGGGGAGATGGAGGAATCTAATCATCCTCAGCGTCCGTACCACCGACGTCTCGCTAGGCGATCGCCCTCTGCAGATGCTGACATCGACGTGGCGGCGGAGGCGGAAGGAGGAGCGGCGCGAGCGCACAACCGTCGAGCATCATCTCCGAGCAATCGGAGTCTGGATCTTCATCTGCTCCAACACACCACCCAGTGTCGGCCTCGCTCGATGCTCCTTTGCATCATCTTTGGTGTGCTCGAGTCAATCAGTGCAACTGGTCCGCCATCCGCCTTGCTCTCTCTCGCTCTTCTCCCGAAGCTCCGCGTTCAGCTGCGTGATGGTGTCTCGCATTTGGTGGAACTGCTCCTGAGGGACGGTATCGGCGCGACAAGGAGCAAAGGCGTGCGTCGGACGATGAAGCGATGAACTTCGGCTCCCCAGTGTCCGAGGCCATACACGTGCCCCTTCTTGTTTCCCGCCCCGACGACCTCCAAATAAATGGCATTATCGTCGATGGAGACAGGAGAGCAGCCATCACCGGTCAAAGCCTCATCTTGTGACTGTAAGGCACGTGATATGGCATCGTCCTTCTTCTCGTTGAAGCCCGCCTACAAAGTATAGTTGAATAGATTTAGTTAAAATAATTATATCCAATATTAACAAATCATTTATAATAAATTACAAGTAAACACTAAATTATTTTTTTGCTTACAGCATAGTTACGGGCCTTGTCGTTGACCCATGTCCCTGACTTCAACTTCTTCGTCCTCTCCACCAACTCCATAGCAGTCGGGGCCATTGTTTTTGTGCTTTCTGCACAGAATAATATAATATTAAATTCATAAGAATAATTAAAAATGAAAACTAATTAATTAAATAGTATATTAAGTCAAAAGTATAATGTATTACCAGCTCGTCGTAGTGGGCGGCGGCTGATTTAGACCCACCGGTCCAAGCACATGCGCCACCATCAGAAGCTTGATTGCGCCGAGCTGTGGCCTGGATCTCCTGGAACTTCTCGAGCCCAAGATCTTGGTCCAGCTGCCTCTTGATCTCGGGATCCACCCACCTCCCCTTATTCTGCCCCTTCCTCGGCTTGTTCATCGATTCTTCATAACCCGGTGAGCCTTTATGCTCAAATATGTCCCCTGACGAGAGCCTCTAAAGCTAAGTCCCACCTATACTCTTTTCGCAACTTACGGTTGTTAGGAAATTCGTGTGTACATATATATAATGTAAATTTAATTTAAAAAACTTAATAAACTGTTACCTTAAACTCTAGAAACAATCGATCCCTATGGCCCGGTGGGATGGCCTTCCATGTAGGCCATGGACCATCAAACTTGCGTCGCAGGATCTTCGATATCGAATCGGAAGGGCCCTTCGGGCGTAAAGTCTGCAGCAAAATTAGAGCATTAATAAATGTTATAATTAAATTTTAAAAACAAGTAAATAGAAATTAACGATACTTTATATATATTAAAAAATTAAATTAGCATACTCGTTATCCCCCCTGGGGATAAGAAGAATCCTCCTGTCGGATGGACCACGACTCTCCTGTCCCGATGATGATGATGGTCCTATCGTCGTAGGTGTGGATGATGAGGGTGCAGCCTGTGTCCCGACCACATGAGGATGGGTGGGGGGTGCAACTCCATCACCCTGAGGTGTCTCGTCAACAGAGGTGCTGGTAGGATGGTCTCGATCCCGAAGGGCGTGGGTCGGCCGGCGAAGGGACTCTCGCAGCACGACCTCCACGACGACCCCTACCTCTGGAGGAATCTGCCATCTTTGAAAAAAATGAAAATATGATTACACAACAGTGTAAATAATACAAAAATAAATTACCTAATAAGTATAATGACATTCACACAATGAATTATGACATAAATAAATTACCTAAGTAGAATCTCCGTCACTAAATTCACCCTCAGTCTCATCAGTATCACTTGATCGGAATGTACCTTCGCTAGATGCGTCCAACTCGGATTGATCCATTAACTCTCTTTCAACTTCTTCCCCATTTCCGGAAATGTCCGCCAGAGAATTAACAATAATGTCCGGCGTAATTTGCAACGGTATGTGGGGTCTTGAAAACTCATCATCTTGGTACGGAGCATTTTTTTCAGGCTGGTTGATTACATTATCAGTAATTATACTGCGAGACTTTATCTTAATAACACCCAACCAGCCATGATGTCCTTCGGGATATGGCGAGTAATAAACCTACTCTGCCTGTTGTGAAAAAATGAATGGGTCGTACGCCTTATTATACCTTCGAGACAGCCTAACTTGAACAATACCATAATTTTTATCTATTTTTGTCCCTACGTCAAGAGTAGGATCAAACCAATCACACTTAAAGATAACTAATTTCATCACGGGGAAACCGGTATAATCGAGTTCAAGGATGTCAGTTAAAATCCCATAGAAATCATCCTCTACATTGCCATCAGTGGCTCGCACACAAACACCATAGTTACACGTCTGCATTCCTTCATTCCATGTTTTTGTGTTAAATTTATATCCATTTACAATATAAGTATTTCATGATGTAACCCATCTGTTAGGCCCCCATGCCAAATTTGTCAACAATGGATTTTGAACATTGTTTTCTGGATCTAGTACCTAAACAATCAAATATTATATTATTCTTATACAGACTATATATTTAAGGAGATAAAATGTATGCTTCAAAAAATGAAGATGCTTAACCTACATATTTCTTGAACCACGTAGCAAAGTGAGAAGTAATTTCTCGATCAACTCCGATCATTTGAAATGTCGGGTTGGAGATCCCTTAGAAAATTGCCGTACATCCTACATATGGGAGATTAACAGCAGGACGATTAATAATAATAAATGTCAATTGAACTTATTAAAGACGTTGTAGAAACTTACTCTAAATATGGCGCCACCTCGTCACAATTTTGAAGGATATACGAGATGAGCAAGCATTAATGTCACTTTGCTCCAAGAAATATCCTTTTGATTTGCCACTAAATCTGCCCGAATAGTTGAATATTGATATAGGAGGACTAGTTGAACATCCTTCGCCCGAATCAACGTTTCTAGGCATCCTTGTCCTTCTCGTGTTAACTTCGTCCGGATAGTAATAAGAGGCAAAAGTGGAAGTCTCCTCTACTAAGTATGCTTCACAAATGGAACCCTTCACTCGTGCCTTGTTCTTGACTTTGTGTTTAAGGGAGTGCAGGAACCTATTAAAGAGGGATACATACAAATAATTACTAGTTTTAGGGAAAGCTAAACTACTGCTCTCGTGTTCGTGAATTTCATATGTATTAAGTAAAATAGTTGATGTTGTTTACCTCTCAAATGGATACATCCAGCGGTATTGGACTGGGCCACCAACTCTTGCTTCGTAAGGTAGATGAACCGGCAGGTGTTCCATGGAATCAAAGAAACTTCGGCGGGAAGATTTGCTCCGACTTACATAACAAAACGGGTATCTTGACTTCCATATCCTTTAATTGATTCACATTTAGTGTTGTCGATGTAAGCTCCCTGAAAAAGTGGCTAAGCTCAACAAGTGGGTTCCAAATTTGGTTTGTAATGTCGTCGAACGCAATTGGAAGCAACCGATGCATGAACACGTGGCAATCATGACTCTTCATTCCATGTAACTTTGCTTCCTTAATGTCAACACATCTACCCAGATTGGAAGCATACCCATCCGGTAACTTTAGTTCTTTAACCCACTTACAGACGGCCAATTTCGTGCTTTGCTTAGTGTATAACTTGCCTTCGGTTTGATAAGTCGCCACGACCACCGTCTTGCAACTCAAGCTCCTTCCGATTACAAATGTCGCCCAGGTCCAATCAGGCTTTATTTGTATCCTTTGTCCTCCCCTTGATGTCCATCACAGTGTCAAACACATTCAAAAACACATTCCTCTCAGTATGCATGACATCAATGTTGTGATGGAGTAGTTGTGTCCTCCAATACGGCAACCTCCAAAATATACTTTGTTTTGTCCAATTATGGTTGACGCCATAATCGGGAATATGTTCTCCTTGGGTTTCATGGACGAGCGGTAAATCATCTGTACTCTGTGCCATACATTAGGACCAGTCAAACGTGGTGGAGGCGGTGTTCTCTCCACACAACGCTTCTTGAATGCATTCTTGTTCCGCCTATAAGGATGATCTTCTGGAAGGAATTGACGATGACAATCAAAATATGAGATCTTTCGAATGTTTTTAAGCGTGAATGCCTTCGATCGCTCCATACATATTGGGCATCCAAGCTTCCCCGCGGTCATCCAACCCGACATCATCCCATAAGCAGGAAAGTCGTTGATCGTCCACATTAAAGCTGCTTTCATGATGAAATTCTGCCTCAAAGATACATCATATGTCAACACACCATCATTCCACAGCATTGTCAACTCATCTATCAGTGGCTGCAAGTACACATCAATCTTACCTTTTGGATTAGACGGACCCGGAATTATGACTGTTAGGAACATAAACTCCCGCTTCATGCCCATCCCCGGGGGAAGATTGTACGGAGTCAGGATAACTGGCCAACAAGAGTATGCTTTTCCAGACTGCCCAAAAGGATTAAATCCATCAGCAGATAACCCCAATTGGACATTGCGAGGGTCCTGCGAAAATGCCATATGAACCCTATCAAAATGCTTCCAAGCTTCTCCATCAGATGGATGACACAAGATATCTTGCTCCCTCTCATGCTCACTATGCCACCTCATGTGAGCTGCAGTGGCCATCGAAGAGTACAATCTTGTAGGTCTAGGCACGAGCGGAAAGTACCATATCTTTTTTAGCGACCTCTTCTTCTCAATGCCCATCCTAGTGGTTGTCTTATACCGATCCGCACCACAAAATCGACAACACGTTATGCTTTCCGCTGAATCATCCTTATAGTACAACATACATCCATTCGGGCAACAATCAATTTTCAAACACCCCAGACCCAAATTTTCCACGGACTTCTTAGCATGATAAAAACTTGTAGGCATCCGATTGCCTTCTGGCAACGCCTTGGACACTGACCTGCTGAGGCGATTAAAACAGCCTTCTTGCATATTGTAGTCAGATTTGATACTCAATCATTCCATGCACATCGACAACTCCGTGTACTCCTGACATCCTTCCCACAATGGAGATCGTGCAGCACTCAGCATATCATAGAATCTTTGAGCTTCGGGATTCGGATTCTCCTCTATGTATTGGGAACCCATTCCACCATCTTCTCCCCCATCTTCTTCTAGTACAACACCAACCGATGGTCCAACATGATCCATTATCATCTGCTCGTATGGATTCAATTCTTCCCTCCCGTCACCACTTCCATAGTACGAACCTTGACCACAATCGGGTTTAAGTCGGGCAACGTCTCACCATGGTTACTCCACCAATAGTAATCAGGCATGAAGCCCCTTCTCATAAAGATCGGCTACAACTCCATCCACACTTTTGAAAGATTGACACTTGCATCTTTTGCAAGGACACCTCAATTGATCACCGCCTGACCCGTATAAATCTCTCCTGGCTAACAACAAACTCTATAAACTCACCCACTCCAACTCTATACTCTTCCCTAAGACGTTTATTCCGATCCAACCTACGATACATCCATTTTCGATTCTCCGGAATATCCATTGCTGGCAATTAAATAGCCTGACCAATCCTACAATAACACTTATATATTACGGTGCATTCCAATAACTCCTTCAATCTCGTTCTTATGACAAGGTATGAACCTATCCCATTCGAGAAGAAACCTTTGTCACACTCGGCTACTAATAGTTATTCCCATATTCAAATACCTTATACTTGACAAAATTCCGGCAGCATTTCCCATCGGTCTCCAAGTTACACGACTCGAGCACGGTCAGAATCACCGCGATCAAGTATGCACCAGGAGAACAAAAGGAAATGCATCAGACCGAGATTTCAACAAGTATATAAGGCATTTGAACATTGAAATGACTATTGTACGAGTGTGAAAAAGGTTTTTTCCCAAACTGTCCCACTTGGACAATTCAAGATTCAATACAATGAGCATGCATACCTTGATAAGTTACGCATGCTCATTAATACTGAGTCCCAAATAGGAAACTAAGGCTTTCGTAAATTAATTATTAACTCTAACAGAAAATAAAACCATTAACCTATAAATATTGCAACATTGTTGAGTTTATATAAATTGCAGCGTAAATCAATACAAACTTAGATTAAATATTGTAGCAAACATCCTATTGAGCTCCGCTCTCCACTAACAAGTAGTGATTAATTGTCAAACACATGCATAATTTCTAAATTATCAAGACACAACCAAAGATCCCGCCTTTCGGACAGGATCACATCCTATTGAGCTCCGCTCTCCACTAACAAACAACACATATTGACAAACACATGCATAAACATTAAATTATCAGCATACAATCATACAATATCACATCCTATTGAGCTCCGCTCTCCACTAACAAACAATACATATTGACAAACACATGCATAAACATTAAATTAATTATCATCATACAATCAGACAAGATCACATCCTATTGAGCTCAGCTCTCCACTACCAAACAAGATGATAATTCACATAATACATTACACTGAGTGTTCAGAGAACTGACGTGAGAGAGAAAACACAACTGAGCAAGGATAAGTGGAGGAGCCGGTAGAAGAATATGACAAGAAGGACCTATCGTGCATAAATGAAATTATTCATTTCAACTCAAATCACTATTCTATTATGTTAAATTGTTATACCTAAATAATTTATCTCATGAATATCTAGTGTTAAAGCATGTGCTCACGAAAAAATAATCAATGAAGCATAAAAAATAATAAGATTGGAGAGCTGAAGGTCAATTTATTTTGATTTCGACTTTTTTTTTAAAAATTATCCTTAAATCGGGCCTAACTGTTTACACAAATCGAATCAATATATTACATATCCAGTACCATAAAAAAATGTGGATAATGCTAGAATTTCTTTCTATCAAAGAGAAGATTTTCCATGTTGTTCAATGTTCATGTTAGTAAACATGACAGTGCCCATTAAAATAGAAAATAATAGAGAGAAAACTGAAAGGTGTAATTGATTGAATGAGAAAGTTTATTACATCAAGTCATATATAAAAGTGACTTATATTATATGTAAGATAAAGCAACTGATTTGTAACTAACCACTAATTAACTATATTAATTATATGATCTAATAGTCCATCCTAGATAGACAAGATGTTAGGGTCTTAGTTAGTAGGGAAAATTGTCATAACTCACAAATTCCATTTCTATGATTTTCTAGAATTTAAATCATAAAAATGAAGGAATATGGAAAGTTGTAGCAACTTAGTGATTTGAATGAAAAACATGAAGAGAAAGGAAGGATGATCACTGATCACTAGACAAGCACAGATATCAAATTTGGAGATTTGTTTCCCTTTATGCAAAGAGTTACAAATTTTTGAAATCCAAGAGTAAAATAAAAGGGTATGGTTCGGCCAAGTGGGGGAAAATAGGGGAGAAATTTTTGTTCATCAAATCATTTGGCAAGCATGAAGAGTATGATTATAGAAGCACCAATATTAAGTTTCAAGACTTAAATCAATGGGTACAAAGAGTTATGATTTTTCTACCATTTTCAAGCTTAATTCTTTTTGAACAAAATTAAGAACAAGCATGAAGCTAATCAACTCAACATCAATTGTAATGAAGAAAGGTTGGAGGAAAATTACCTCTAAGTGATGATCCTTGAGTAAGAAATCAAGACACCTTGAGAAACTAAGAGAAAAGAGAGAAATGTGTTGGATGAAAAAATGAAAATGATGAGTAACAAAAACACACATCCCTAAACTCACACACATACACTAAACACACACACATACACTAAACACACATCTCTGCACACACACACACACACACACACACACACAAACATCCCAAACAGACACACACACATACACTAAACACACATCTCTGCACACACACACACACACACACACACACACACAAACATCCCAAACAGACACACACACATACACTAAACACACATCTCTGCACACACACATACAAACATCCCAAACAGACACACACACAGAGCACACACACACCTACCCTATGATTACAATCCAATTGAACACACAAACTTTAGTACACAGAACACACAACAAACACACACTCACAACACACACACAGACAACACAACAAACACACACACAACACCAATGTACACACAACACACAACAGAAACAACAATGTAGAGAAAGACAACGAGAGAAGCAATTACCTCGGTCAGTGTGAGGGAGGGCGTTGTGGTGGTGGTGGTGGTGTGAGCAATGTGACCAGAATGAGCCCTGAAATGAGGGGGGAAATGATAGACAGTGACATAGTGAGACAATGAGACAGAGAGATGGAGTAGAGGAGAGCTTACCTGAGCAGAGGGGAGACGACGGTGGTGACGACGACCGGAGGTGTCTTGGGGTGTTGAGGTGGCCGGAGCGCGCGCCGTAGAAGAGAGAAACAGTGGGTGGGAGAGAGAAAACGCCGGAAAAAATGAGGAAGAAGGAGGTTCTGTCGAATTTAGCGATTTCAGTTTTAGCGACCGAATTAATTCGGTCGCTAATCTTAATTTGAATTTGTAATTTTAGCGACCGAATTAAATTTCGGTCGCTAACACGCGCAATTTTATTTTTTCAACGCGCCATTTTGCGACCGAATTAATATCGGTCGCAAATATAAATAAAGTTTAAAGTGTGAATTCATAAATTTAGCGACGGATTTATAAATCGGTAGCTAATATAAAAACAGTTTGACCGTTGCATTTAATTCGGTCGCCATTTCGGTCGCTAACAATTCATAAATTTCTGACTTTTACTTTCCTTTGTTTAGCGACCGAAGTAGCGACCGATATCTCTGCTACGCTCTATTTCGGTCGCTATTTGGTCATGAGAATCAACTCTAACCAGTGTTTCATGTAGATCCTACAATCGGTCTCTATTTCGGTCGCAAAAAGGAACCTAAAAATTCGGTCACTATTTTCGGTCGCTAAATGACCTTTTTTTTTTGTAGTGTCTTCATTTGATAAATAATGAATTATAAGTTTAAAAATATAAATATTCATTACTAACCTGGTTCAGAGCTTTAATCTGATCATCGATGTTTCTTTCTATTCAGAAGATGACTCTATTTGTTCCTTCAAACGTTTCTTTATAGACATCATCCCCATGTTCAACTCCGTATTGAAATTGCGGATTAAGAAAATAACCTAAAAAAGGATAATATATTATTATGGATGAAAGTATAAATATAAAATTACATGATAAAAATAAATTTATAAATTATATCAACATACCGGCAGAACGAAGATCGGAATGCATGTAACTCCATCGCTTGTCTATTAAATCATTATATCTAGAATGATAACGAGAATTTTGTCTAATTGCTTGTTTAGCTCTATCAATGACTTCATATATGAAACCCATGGTTGGTTTCTCGTCACCATCAACAAGTCTCAAAACTTTTACTAAAGGCTCAAACACCTTCAATATGTCTTGGGACTTACTCCAGAATTCACTGTCATTAACAATTGTTCTTGCTTCATATGACGTCCATTTTTCGCTTTACCAAATTTAGATCGCCTAAACTCTTCGGAGTTGAACATGTTTCTCAGATCTTTCTTTTGCTGTACAATTGCTTGAAGTTGTAGGAACTGCGTTGCAAATCGGGTAACACCAGGACGGACAATTTCTCTACCTCCAGTATATTTTTTCATGAGATCGACAGTCCATATATGGTTATAGAGAAAATTTGTCACAGTCTTTGCATCAGTTAATAACTTCTGTACATTTTTCTTTTTTCCTATATTCTCCAAGCAAAGATATAAACAATGAGCAGCACAAGTAGACCAATACAAATGAGGCCGCTTCTCCATCAGTTTCTAACCAGCTGCTTTCAGTGCAGCTTCATTATCTGTAACCACTTGAACAACAAACTCTTCTCCCACTTCTTCAACAGCTTTATCTAATAATTGAAAGTAGTAATCTGTGTTTCTACTAACAACACCAGAAGCATCAATAGATTTCAAGAAAATTGTCCCCTTACTACTATGCACCAAAAAATTCATAATATGAGTATGATTGATACCGTCCGTCCAACCATCACACATTATTGTCACCCCTTTTTATTTCCATGTACCTCTCAATACGTTCAACCACTTCTTCATTTCCCTATATTCATTCTCTAAATATACATCTGAGATTTCATAAGGGGTCGGACATTTAACCCCTTTACCTACCTCAGCAGCTGTAACAATCAAATTATGCAACCAAGGAGAGTTAGCTAAATTCATAGGTAAGCGATAATAAATAAAAAACTTGCTTACTGCCTCTCCTAGCTTCCTCCTCAATGTCTTCATGATACCCTTACTGATTTTCGGTTGCTTCATGCTTTTGCTCCTCATAAGATCAATATTTGTAGATCTCAACTCCAGAGTAACATCTTCAGGCCTTTCACCCCCACCAACACTCGCATGAGAGCTCCCACCTTGTTCATATATATTTCCACGCCCTCCTGTTTGTTGTCTAAATTGTTGCCTGCCTTCCCATTCGCAATGTGATCTAAGGCTTTCCTGTGCAGCAAACCTCATTCGTTCATCAATAAGGTGGTCCACAACTTCATCTTCATCTTCATCTTCTCCTCTCAGGCGTGCTTCAAATTCTTCTTTTATATTTTTGGAGTCATTTTTCTTTGCTTTTCCTTCAAGAAGAAGCTTCATCATACCTTCTCTAGCCAATTTGCTCACTCTAGCACAACTAGACACTTGTCCTTTCATATGTGCTATATGTTGCTTCGCTCTTGTAATGCCACCTTTTATTATCTTGTGACAAAGTTTGCATTCGATATTGTTACGACTTCCGGCTACTGGGTTTTCAAAATGCCATCCAATATCATCACTCGGAGCACCATCTAATCTTTGTGTAGGAAATTCTTCTCTTGGAGGCATTGTGTATATTTTATACAACTTATTCAATATTTATAAATAAACATCAATCAATATAAACTAGCCTTCAAAAAAAAAAAACTTTAATATAAACTAGTAATTTGCAAAACACAGATAATCTAATTAATAATTACAGTAAATTATTTAATACAACAAATCAATTATCAACATATAATTTGAACAATAAATACTAGTTAAACATATACTAAACTAGTAATTAGATTAATATATCAATATATATTTTATTTCCCTCTCAAATTTTCCCTATATTATTCCCAAATCTCAATTAATTTCCCACCTAAAATTTTTTATTAAAAAAAATTCCCATCTAAACTAGCCTTCAAAAAAAAAAACTTTAATATAAACTAGTAATTAACAAAACACAGATAATCTAATTAATAATTACAGTAAATTATTTAATACAACAAATCAATTATTAGCATATAATTTGAACAATAAATACTAGCTAAACATATACTAAACTAGTAATTAAATTAATATATCAATATATATTTTATTTCCCTATCAAATTTTCCCTATATTATTCCCAAATCTCAATTAATTTCCCACCTAAAATTTTTGATTAAAAAAAAATTCCCCCCTAAAAAATTCCCCCCACCCAATTCGGTCCCCCCAACCCCACCCCAACCCACACACACACGGCCTCACCCATGGGGACTCACTCCACACTTTTATTTTTTCCCCAGACTGATACCTAAACCTAATTACCCATCCCTCTCTCGTCCCTCACCTTTTCTTCTTCCCTTGTCCCTCTCTCGTCCCTCGCCTCTTCTTCTTCCCCTCCTCTGTTTATTTTTTTTTTCTTCATTTTTCTCCACATCAGAAGCTCCACACTCACTCAAGACGACCCACCAGACGACCCTCCCTCCTCTTCCATCACTCGTCGGCGCCGCGGCTACCTATCACCCACCAGACGACCTATCACCCATGGCCATGGGCTCGCGGTTCGCGTTCGCCACTTCGCCCGCCCCTAAACCCAGATCGCGGCCCCCCTCAGCCCCTCCCCCTCTCTCAGGCTCAGCCTCCCCTCTCTCTCTCAGGCTCCGCCTCGCGACCCACGGCCTCCACCTCACGGCCCTCCTCAGTCACGGACTCACGACCTCAAGCCCTCACCCACTCAACCCCACACCCGGAGGATGACGGCAGAGCAAAGGAGGAAAGGAAGATCTTACCTTGGGGTGAGGCTAGTAGATCGGGTGATTTGGGATTCAAAGCACAGTGAGCAGATCCACTGGAGGAGTGTGAGACTGAGGAATGACCGAAGAGGTTATATGAATGACAGAATGAGACACTGAGTGAAGCAGAAGCATAAAGCAGAAAGGAGATAAAGGCAAAAGCAAAAGCCAAAATTTGATCTGAAAAGAAGCAGGTTAGGAGAATAGAATCTATACATTTTGAAATCATTTTGTCTGATTCTGAGAATTTGTTTTTTTGCACCTATGAACGGAACTGTTTTGGCTCTTGGTTGAGTTGGCTCTGTTTGGAACTCCGTTGCGGCTGATGCAGCCGTTGCGGCGTTACGTTGCGGCCGTTACGCCGTTACGTTGCGACCGTAACGAGTGATTTTGAATCACACCGCAATTGCGGCCCGATGCCGTTGCGGTGAGTCCCGCAACCGCAATATTGCGGCCGCATTAGCGATTGCGGACCGCATTTTGAAACCCTGTTGGTAATACCCATCTTAGAGTCCCAGGTGAATGGTATAATATCTGGAGGTTAAGGGTGCCGTAGAAGGTGAAGCTTTTCCTATGGAGAGTTATTAGTGGGTGCTTACCAACCAGGATGAAGCTTCAAGGCAAAGGTGTTCTGTGCCCAAGCACTTGTCCTCTCTGTGAAACCAACATGGAGAATGAATGGCATATATATATATATTTTTTGGTTGCTCCCTTGCAAAGAAATACTGGATAGAGGCTGGAGGAGGCAGACGGTTTTGTGGAGTTCATTTTCCCTTTGTTAGAAATGATGTCTGAGATCCACAAGAAAGACTTAGTCATGTTGATGTGGTGCTTGTGGAAAAGGAGAAATGATGAAGTGTGGAATGGGGTTGAGAAGGATTTGAAGCTATCAATTATTGAAGCAAGGAACTTACTGTAAACTCTATCATACATGAGCCATTAATAAGGATCTTAAGAATTCATAGTCTTCACTAATAGGATGAATAGAAACACTAACCTTTCTCCATGCTTAAATGTTAATACTTCTTTGTTTGAACTTCAATCAACAATGGAAACTCTTCTATCCATTTCCTTTCTCTTTATGCCTCTAACTTTGATGGAAATTAGGAGACTTTCTTTCTAGGCAGAGATAGGGAAATGTTTCATTTCCTACCTTTTATAATTGCTTCCATCAAGCAATACATCATTTCATTCATAAGACTCCTTCCCAAGAGTCATAACCATTCATTCAAATGTCAAACAATATGTCCTTTCATTCAAATATTAAACCACCACTAATATTTGTCACACACGAGACATTAATTCTTACATTCTCCCACTTGGCTCATGTGACAAAATATAACTTCATGGTTTAATAAGAATCAATCATAATGTGCATAAATAAGGACAAATGTTCATACATTTGTTACATCATAAGTCATATTTTAGAATAAGAAATACTAAGAGTCTTGGCGGTCATATATCCCTACTTTGACATAGTTCCTTCCATGCACTACTATATTAGTCTTCTTCCTAATATGACACTTTCATGGGAAATACATAATATGTCTAACAATAATGTCATTTTAAAGACCATTCATGTTTTTCAACATCATCATTCATAATTGTGCACACATAAGTTTGAAAACAAAAATTTCAGAAACTTATACATTAATAAGCTTATAGTGTCATACATACATCATTAATGAATTAAAAACATAATTTAACTTTCGCTAGCAGACATAATGCCCATTCTTTCAACATGACCAGTAAATGCTTTAGGCGGTAACCCTTTTGTTAAAGGGTCGGCAATCATAAGTTCAGTGCTAATATGATCAATTGACACTCTTTGTTTATGAACTTCTTCTTTAACGTCAAAGTACTTTATTTCCATATGCTTAGCACTCTTAGAGTACTTATCGTCTTTTGAAAAGAAGATAGCTGCGGAATTATCACAATAAATTTTCAGCGGCCTGGCAATACTGTCGACTATTCCAAGTCCTAAAATGAAGTTCTGCAGCCAATTAGCCTGAATAGTGACCTCAAAGCATGCCACAAATTCAGCCTCCATAGTGGATGCAGCAATGACCGACTGCTTCACACTCTTCCATGATATTGCTCCTCCGGCTAAAAGATATATGTAACCAAAAGTGGACTTTCTTGTATCCACACATCCAGCAAAGTCTGAATCTGAATATCCAACCACCTCAAGGTGATTAGATATCCTATAAGTAAGCATGTAGTCCTTTGTTCCTTGCAAGTATCTTAGAACTTTCTTTGCAGCTTTCCAATGGTCCATTCCTGGATTACTCTGGTATCTACCCAGTATTCCAACTGAAAAACGTATATCTGGTCTCGTGCATGCCTGAGCATACATCAAACTCCCAACAACAGATGCATAAGTAATATTTTCCATATGCTTCCTTTCCAAATCATTCTTTGGACATTGCATGAGACTAAACTTGTCTCCTTTCTGAATTGGAACAGGAGATGTTGAGCACTTGTCCATCCTAAATCTCTCTAAAACTTTATTAATATATGTTTTTTGAGACAAACCCAACAATCCAAGTGATCTATTACGGAATATTTCTATTCCGATCACATAGCTTGCCTCACCCATATCCTTCATTTCAAAATTATTAGAGAGAAAGTTCTTGGTCTCACTTAACAGACCAAGATCATTAGTTGCAAGCAAGATATCATCAACATACAGAATTAGAAATATAAACTTACTCCCACTGATCATCAGATATATACACCGGTCAACGGTGTTTTCCTTAAATCCAAAAGAAACAACAGTATCATTGAACTTAAGATACCATTGTCGGGAAGCTTGTTTAAGTCCGTATATTGATCTCTTAAGTTTACGTACCATGTGTTCCTTTCCTTTCTCTATGAATCCCATTGGTTGATTCATATAAACATCTTCCTCTAAGTTCCCATTTGGAAAGGCAGTTTTCACATCCATTTGATGCAACTCTAAATCACAATGAGCTACCAATGTCATGATAATTCTGAAAGAATTTTTCTTGGAAACTGGTGAAAACGTTTCTTTGTAATCAATTCCATTTTTTCAAGTAAAACCTTTAGCAACAAGTCTGGCCTTGTAACGTTCAAGGTTGCAATGAGAGTCACGCTTAGTCTTAAAGACCCATTTACACCCAACTCTCTTGAAACCTTCAAGCAATTCTACGATGTCCTAAACATCATTCTGTTCCATGGATTTAAGCTCATCTTTCATGGCATCTAACCATTTATCAGCATTATCACCATTCATGGCTTGTGAAAACGAAACTGGATCATCATCAATTCCTAAGTCATTTTCCGACTCTTGTAGATATACCACATAATCATTCGGTATAGCAGATCTTCTTTCTCTTTGGGATCTTCTTAATGATATTTCTTGTGGTTGTTCTATTATAGGTTCATTGTCAACCTCGGGAACATTAATTTGTTATTCTTCTTGATTATTATACGGTTCAATAATTTGAGGAACAACAACTTGAGCAGTAGGAACATAAGTCAAAGGAACTTGTATTCTTACTTCATTAATCTCTACATTTCGTGAAGCTTCACTCCCACTGGTTTCACCACTCTCAATGAACCTAGCATTCCCAGTTTCAACAATTCTTGTACTATGGGTAGGACAATAAAATCTAAACCCCTTAGACTTTTCTGGATAACCAATGAAATATCCACTGATTGTTCTTGTATCCAGTTTCTTTTCCTATGGATTATAAATCCTTATTTCTACCTGGCAACCCCAAACATGCAGGTGCGTTAAACTAGGTTTCCTTCCAGTCCACAGTTCAAAAGGTGTCTTTGGAACTGCCTTACTAGGAACCCTGTTCAACAAATACATGGCAGTTTTTAAGGCATACATCCACACTGATAAGGGTAAAGATGCATTACTTAACATACTCCTAACCATATCCATTAAGGTTCGGTTGCGCCTTTCCGATACACCATTTTGTTGTGGTGTACCTGGCATTGTGTATTGAGCACATATGCCACGCTTTTCTAGGAATTTAGCAAACAAACCAGGGTGTTGTACATTTTCATCATACCTTCCGTAATACTCACCACCTCTATGAGACATTATGATTTTCACCTTTCTGTCCAATTACCTTTCAACTTCATTTACATAAATTTCTAAGGCATTCACCGCTTGAGACTTCTCATGCAGTAAATGGACATATCCATAACGTGAAAAATCATCAATAAAGGTGATAAAGTATTTTTCCTTATCGAAAGAATTAACATCAAAAGGTCCAAATATATCAGTGTGAACTATCTCAAGAAGCTGAGTGCTTCTTGTGGCGCCTTTCTTTGTGTGTTTTGTTTGCTTTCCTTTAATACAATCCACACAAATATTAAGGTCAGTAAAATCCAGATCTGGAAGGACTTCATTCTTTATAAGTCTTATCATTCTTTCCTTGGAAATGTGACCCAAGCGCTTATGCCACAAATAAGCAGAACATTCATTCACTAAACCACGTTTAGTGCCAACATTGTGATGCAAGGTCATAAGTGTTTCAGCATATAGATTATCAAGATTCAATCTATATAAACCATCAATAAGTATACCAGATCTAATCATAAAGGTATGCTTATACAAACTGAAACATCCATTACCAAACTTAAAGGAGTATCCAGTAACATCAAGTTTAGACAAAGAAACTAAATTCCTAGAAATATTAGGTATATACAAAGTTTCAAATAAATCTAAATGATGTCCAGTGTCAAGGATCAAACGAGAAGTCCCGATAGCTTCCACTGGAACTTTCACTCTATTCCCCATGAATACAAACTTCTCATTTGGGCTTATGGTTTGGATCGTAAGAAATCCCCGCATCGTATTAGAAACATGAGTCGTACATCCACAATCAATCCACCAAGTATTACGAGGAACTTCAGTTAAATTTGATTCGAAACATACATAAGCATTAAGCTCACATTTCTTTTCGAACCAAGCCTTACGTTTGGGGCAATCCTTCTGGAAATGTCCAGATTTCCCACAGAAATGACATTTGTCATTCTTTTCTTTCTTCTGGATCTTAACGGAGGGCTCATTTATCTTTAGTGGTCCTTTCCCCTTTCCATGTTTCTTATCAGCATTCTTACCAGCTCCTTGATGGTTCACATAATGGATTGAGTGACTTCCATGATTCTTAAGTCTCGTTTCCTCTTGAACCAACATACTGTGCAATTCATGCACATTCCATTTATCTTTCATGGTGTTGTAGTTCATTTGGAACGGACAATAATCAGACGGTACTGAGTTCAAAATGAACTGCACAAGGAAATTCTCATCCACTTCCATTCCCAATGACTTAAGTCTTGCTGCAATATTTATCATTTCAATAACTCTCATGCATAGTACGAGAACCATCAAACTTCATGGTGGTTAAGGTACTCATTAATGTCCCAGCAAGAGACTTGTCAGCAGTTTGGGAGCGCTCTTCCACATTCTTCATAAATTCTTTTGCACTTTCAATTTTAGGAAGAGCGGACTTAATGTTACTTGCTATGCTCATTCGCATAAACATCAAACTTAGTCTGTTTGACTTTTCCCAAGCCTTAAAATGAGCCTTCTCTTCATTGCTACTAGCATCAGTAATAGCAGCAGGCTTCTCAACTTGAAGAGCCAAATCAAGATCCATTACACCAAGGTGAAATTGGATTTGTTCACTCCATTCAGAGAAGTTCAGCCCATTAAATGTTGGAACAGACGTAGCATGCGAATGTAAAGACATAGGAACAGATACTGCAATTAACACATGCTTCACATTAATGATTTAAGTCATAAAATAACATACAATCAAATTCAGACAATAAACATTAAACATTCAATGCACATTAATGTTCTCCTTTGGGTGATACATCAATGCACAATAAACATAATGATGCTAATACAGTCAACATTATTAGGCAATGAAATATGCACTAACTAGAAATATTTACTATCTATGGACATATAAATAAAATTAATAGTGCATTCACATCACCATCAATCATGTCCATTAATTATAAGAACAACTAATCAACCTTTGGGTGATCCATAAATGCCTTATAACAATGAACTTCAATTTGTAAGACTAAGTCCTCATTCATGTTTTGATGTATGACAAACAAAGTGTATTTTGCATAAGATTTTTAATTTTGATTACGTACTCATTACGTGTTAAGTTGCATGCAAGATCACTCGTCCAACAAAACAAAACTAGCGCACGACCAACACAGGGAAAATATAAGCGCTCGTCTAATGAAGTGAACCAAGAATGACGTCCAACAAAGTAAAGAGCTGAAGTCCAATGAACAACTAAACAGCTCATCCACTAAAAGTAAAACAAAGTAAAAAGCTGTCGTCCATTGAAAGAACAAAGGAAGCGCGTCCACTAAAGAAACAACAAAGTAAAAAGCCGTCGTCCACTGAAAGAAAACAGAAGAGCTCGTCTGCTGACGTGGCACATGAAGCGCATCCATTAAAAGAAATAGAAGAGCTCGTCTGCTGACGTGGCACAGAAGTGTGTCCACTGAAAGAAACAGTAGAGCTCGTCTGCCGACGTGGCACAGAAGCGCGTCCACTGAAAGAAACAGAAGATATCGTCTGCTGACGTGGCACAGAAGCGCGTCCACTGTAAAAAGGAGAGCTCGTCTACTGATAGTGAGACTTGGAGCTCGTCTACTAATGTAAAAGGGGAGCTCGTCTACTGATGTAAAGAGGAGAGCTCGTCTACTGATAGTGACACTTGGAGCTTGTCTACTAATGATACGCGCTAAGATCTTAATAAGAAGCTCCGTCCACTTACATAGAATATAAAGCTCGTCTACCAGTTGGAGCCCGTCCAATTGCCTTGTGTTAGCACTCTCGTCTACCAATTGGAGCTCGTCCAATTACCTTGAGCTGGAACTCCCGTCTGCTGACGTGGCAAATGGACATGGCTATTTTTTTTTCTTCAATTAGACACAGATTTATTACTCTTCAAAAAGACTTGGCTATCCTTTCAGATGGAAACGGTTATATTTCAAGAAGGATGCAAACTCTACAAAGATCAAACAGAATCTCATTTCAAGATCAAGAATCAAGAAAGCAGATTTTGTAAATCAGATCCAAATATGTTTTAAATGATCCCAACGGCTATAATTTGTCTTCTATATAAAGAGGGATCAAAGGAACACTTTTCAATAACACGTACAATAACAAAAACGCAACGCATTCTGATTGTCAAACTAAGTGCTTTATCTCTGAGAAAAGTGTGATAGTAGTTAGAACTTCAATTTGTATTACCAGGCTTTTAGAGTCTTACTTCTACTCAATTCTTTTCGTGAATTAGAGTGACTAAGAGAGGGTATCTCTTAGGGTTTAACAAGGATAGAAGGGATCCTTGGGTATAGAAAAGCAAGTGTGCTTTCTGGAGATTTTTCAAGCAAGGAGGTTATCCTTGTGTTGCTGTAATTAGAATTGTGTAATTGCTGATTATAGTGAAGAAAACCACAGAGGTGTGGGACTGGATGTAGGCTTACCAGAGGAGGTAGACGAACCAGGATAAATCGGTTTGCGTGTTCTTCTCATCCCTAATCTCCATATACTTGTTAACTTGAATCTTTAATCTGTAATCTGTGTTAAAATCTGTTGTTACTAGTTATAATTCTTCTTGTCATCATTATTCGTTCCATAACCTAATTCTTGGGAATTAAAATTGAGTGAAAACCAATTTTCTTTAAAGAAACATTGTTTTGCTTTAAATTGTTGAAAAAGTTTTCAATACCTCAATTCACCCCCCTCCCCTCTTGAGACCGTAGCCACTACCAACAATTGGTATCACAGCAAAAACTCTTGTTACAAAGCTTAATAGCTTCAAGAGATGGCTACAAATGATATCCAGAGTGATGGGGCTTCACTCACTAGACCCCCTGCCTTTAATGGCTTCCAATACATGTATTGGAAAGAAAGAATGCTTATCTTTCTTGAGGCTACGGGTTTAGATGTTTTAGATGCTGTTGAAAATGGTCCCTGTGTTCCATTTATTCTTGATGCTAAGGTAAATAAACAAACTAAACCAAAAGATGACTGGAATGATGATGATAAAAGAAGAGTTGGTTATAATGCTAAAGCAAAGAATATTATAACAGCTGCTTTGAATTATGATGAGTTTTTCAGGGTCTCCAATTGCAAAACGGCAAAGCAAATGTGGGATACTCTTCAACTCACTCATGAAGGAACCAACGATGTGAAAAGAGCAAGGATGAATGCACTAATCCATGAATATGAACTCTTTCACATGAAGAATGGTGAGGAGATAGATGATCTGCAAAAGAGGTTTACACACATTGTGAACCAGCTAGAAGGACTCGGACATACAATCACAGATGAAAAAAAGATTAACAAGATTATGAGATGTTTGAGTCGTGAATGGCAGCCAAAAATTACTGCAATTGTTGAAGCAAAGGATCTTGACACGATGCAGATTGCTACTCTATTTGGCAAGTTGAAAGAACACGAATTGGAACTCAATAGATTGAAAAATCATGAAGATAAGGATAAAAAGAAGAAAGGACTCTCACTCAAGGCTCATATTTCCAAAGAATCAATAGAAAGTGATGAAGATGAACACCTTGATGAAAGTGAAGAATCCGAAGAAGAAGACATGGGATTGCTTGTGAGGAAATTTAGAAGATTCATCAAGAAGAATAGAAACAAGAAGCAATCCAGTTTTCCTACCAAAAAGAACACGAACAAAGGTGAAAGCTCTTCCTCAACAATCAAATGCTTTGAATATGGAAAGCTTGGACACTACAAAAATGAATGTCCAAGGCTACAAAAGAAAGAAAAGTATGAGAAGAATGACAGCAAGGAAAAGAAAGGAAGAAAGCCTAGAAGAGCATACATAGCTTGGGAAGAAAATGATATGGATTCCACTAGTAGTGAATCTGAAAATGAAGAAGCCAACCTATGTCTCATGGCAAATCATCAAAGTGATAGTGAAACCGAGGTAAATGATTCCTCCCCTACCTATGATGAGTTACAAGATGCTTTTGATGAATTGCATGAAGAATATGTTAAAATTGGTAAACAACTTAAATCTTCTAGAAAGATCATCGCAAAACAATGTAGTGACTATACATCTTTACAAATAAAGCTTAAAGAACTAGAAACTGAAAATTCACAATTACTTGCATCTAGTTCAATTTGCACCAAATGCACTACACTAGAAAAGGAAGTTGACAAACTGAATACAACTCTATCTAAGTTTACTTTGGGTAGAGATAACTTGAATGCCATATTAGGACAGCAAAAGGGTGTGTATGACAAAGCTGGAATTGGATATAAGCCAATGGTACATGAAAAATCTTTTAAGAAGCTTTTTGTTCCACCTATTTCCTCAACTAGTCCTTTTGTTAAATGCTATTATTGTCTAAAGAAAGGTCATACAGCTGCTACTTGTAGACTTAGAAAGAACATTCATGTTGGCATTAAACAAATTTGGGTTCCAAAAGGAACTTATGTTGCTACTAACAATAAAGGACCCAACCAGATTTGGGTACCTAAAGGAAAAGCATAAAACAATCTATTTTGTAGGTGTGTTTGAAGGCCAAAACCGCAAGCTGGTTTTTGGACAGTGGCTGCTCCAAACACATGACCGGAGACATCACAAAGTTTACATCTTTCACTCCCAAGGAAGGTGGAAATGTCACCTATGGAGACAACAACAAAGGAAGAATCCTTGGTGTTGTAACAATAGGAAAAAGTCCAGCAATCAAGATTGAGAATGTTCTCTATGTGGAAGGAATCAAACACAATCTACTAAGTATAAGCCAATTATGTGATATAGGGTACAAGGTAAACTTTAACTCAAATTTGTGTATGATTGAATCTATTCATGATAATAACATAAAATTGATTGGAAATAGAATCAATAACATCTATATTCTAGACATAGACAACTTAATTTCCAATGATGCATGTTGCTTAATTTCCAAAGAAGATGAAAATTGGCTTTGGCATAGGAGAATAGCTCACATTCATATGGATCACTTGAATAAATTAATTTCCAAAGAACTTGTAATCGGTTTACCAAATAAAAAGTTTGTTAAAGAAGGCCTATGTGATGCATGCCAAAAGGGTAAACAAGTGAAAACCTCATTTAAGGCTAAAAACACTGTTTCAACTAGTAGACCCTTACAATTACTGCACATGGACCTTTTTGGACCTTCTAGGACAAAAAGCTTTGGTGGAAATCTCTATGCTCTTGTAATTGTTGATGACTTCTCTAGATTCACTTGGACCTTTTTCTTAGCACAAAAGAATGAAGCTTTTAAAGCTTTTAAGAAAATGGCTAAGGTTGCTCAAAATGAGAAAGATGTGAAAATTGTTTCAATTAGGAGTGACCATGGAGGAGAATTCAAAAATGAGGAGTTTGATAACTTTTGTGATGAGCATAGTATAAAACACAATTTTTCTGCACCTAGGACTCCACAACAAAATGGAGTAGTTGAGAGGAAAAATAGGTCACTTGAAGAAATTGCTAGAACCATATTGAGTGACTCTAATTTACCAAAGTATTTTTGGGCTGATGCTGTGAGCACTGCATGTTATGTTTTAAATAGAGTACTAATAAGGCCAATTTTGAAGAAAACTCCATATGAACTTTACAAGGGAAGAAAACCTAACATTTCTCATTTTCATGTCTTTGGCTGTAAATGTTTTGTGCTAAATAACGGCAAGGATAATCTTGAGAAATTTGATCCCAAAGCTGATGAGGGTATTTTCCTAGGTTATTCATTAACTAGAAAAGCATATATAGTGTTTAATAAGCATACTTTATCAATAGAGGAATCTGTTCACATAACATTTGATGATTCTAACCCCAAAAGGTTGGGAAAGGACATTTTTGATGATGTAGAAACTCTTGAGGATGAAGTGAAATCTGATGAATGAAAGGAGAGCAACAAGGCAAAGGAAGATGAAGAAAGCAATAAAGAACCTCAAGCAGAACTTCAACAAGAAAATATTCCTAAGGAGTGGCAAGCTTCAAAGAATCATCCCCTAGACAATATCATTGGTGAGATCACCAAAGGGGTAACCACTAGAAACTCTTTAAGGAATATTTGCAATACCATGGCGTTTGTATCTCAAATAGAACCAAAATGTGTTGATGATGCTATTAATGATGAACATTGGATGATTGCAATGCAAGAGGACTTAAATCAATTTAAAAGGAACAAAGTTTGGGATTTAGTTCCAAAACCCAAAAGTAACCAAATAATCGGAACTAAATGGGTGTTTAGAAACAAAATGGATGAGAATGGGATAATAGTAAGAAACAAGGCTAGACAAGTAGCTAAGGGATACAATCAAGAAGAAGGAATTGATTATGATGAAACATATGCTCCCGTAGCTAGATTAGAAGCCATAAGAATGCTCTTAGCCTGTGCTTGTATAATGAACTTTAAACTGTACCAAATGGATGTGAAAAGTGCCTTTTTAAATGGAATAATACAAGAGGAAGTATATGTAAGCCAACCCCCTGGCTTTGTTGACAGTGAGTTCCCAAATAATGTCTATAAACTGACTAAAGCCCTCTATGGACTTAAGCAAGCTCCTAGAGCTTGGTATGAGAGGTTAAGCAATTTTCTCCTAGAGAAAGGCTTTAAAAGAGGAAAAGTTGATACAACACTATTTACTAAAACAAAACCGCACAATATTTTACTTGTTCAAATATATGTTGATGGCATTATTTTTGGTGCTACTAATGAGTCTTTATGCAAGGAATTTGGTGAACTAATGCAAAGTGAATTTGAAATGTCCATAATGGGAGAACTTACCTTCTTTCTTGGACTTCAAATTAAACAATGCCAAGATGGAACCTTCATAAGCCAAACAAAGTATTGCAAGGAACTACTAAATAAGTTTGGAATCGAAAGCGCAAAGGAAATGGCAACACCAATGAGTCCAGCCTGCTATTTGGACAAAGATGAACATGGTAAATCTATAGATGTATCCAAGTATAGAGGTATTATCGGATCCTTACTTTATCTCACTGCTAGTAGGCCAGATATAATGTTCAGTGTGTGTATGTGTGCAAGGTATCAAGCTAATCCTAAAGAATCACATTTTACTGCAGTTAAAAGAATCATGAAGTACCTCTTAGGAACAAAAGAAATGGGGTTGTGGTATCCCAAGGGATCCACTTGCACATTAATAGGATATTCCGACTTTGACTTTGCTGGATGCAAGTTAGATAGGAAGTGCACAAGTGGAACATGCCATTTATTAGGAAATTCCCTAGTGTCCTGGTTTAGTAAAAAGCAAACTAGCGTGGCCTTATCCACGGCTAAAGCAGAATATGTTGCAGCTGGGAGTTGTTGTGCTCAAATCCTATGGATGAAACAACAATTAATTGACTATGGTGTTTATCTGGATCATATACCAATAAAATGTGATAACACTAGTGCAATAAATCTAACAAAGAACCCAATTATGCACTCAAGAACCAAGCATATTGAAATTAGGCATCATTTTATCAGGGATCATACTCAAAGTGGTGATGTTGTGATTGAACATATAGATACAACTAAGCAATTAGCTGATATATTCACCAAACCACTAAATAAGGAGAGTTTCTTCTTTATAAGAAGGGAACTTGGCATAATTGATCCTCAAAATAACTGATAACAGATGGTACGCAAGGCAGCACAAGTTACTGAAAATTATGAAGGACATGGGCAAGATGCTAAGCGTCCTTAGGTGTCTGATTTTTTTTTTGTGTGGATATTTTGATGAATTGCATAAGTTCTGAAATGCTTTATTATCAATGAATGCAAGACTGTTTTTAAGTTTGATTTCAATTTTCTCCATAGTTTCTTTTTGATAATGACAAAGGGGGAGAAAGATGAACCATACATCTGAGATGAACTGGAAAGATGAACCATACATCTGAGATGAACCATAAAGATGAACCATGCATTTCTGTAAAAAAAAATTTCTCTGATATGTAAATTTTTTTTTTCTCTGATACCTGAGTATGAACTGCTTTGAAAAGACATACTTGAATTTATAATAAATGAAAGATGATTTTTTTTTTCATGATAATGATATGATAACACTTGATCTTTTGAAAGATATCAATGACACAGAGGGAGGATGAAAATGACTCAAGAACCATGCTTACTGAATAGCTGTACTCTGATTTCTTAATAACTAAGGTTAAGTATGGTAAGGTTTGTCATAATCAAAAAGGGGGAGTTTGTAAGACTAAGTCCTCATTCATGTTTTGATGTATGACAAACAAAGTGTATTTTGCATAAGATTTTTAATTTTGACTACGTACTCATTACGTGTTAAGTTGCATGCAAGATCACTCGTCCAACAAAACAAAACTAGCGCACGACCAACACAGGGAAAATATAAGCGCTCATCCAATGAAGTGAACCAAGAATGACGTCCAACAAAGTAAAGAGCTGAAGTCCAATGAACAACTAAAGAGCTCGTCTACTAAAAGTAAAACAAAGTAAAAAGCTGTCGTCCACTAAAAGAACAAAGGAAGCGCGTCCACTAAAGAAACAACAAAGTAAAAAGCTGTCATCCACTGAAAGAAAGCAGTAGAGCTCGTCTGCTAACGTGGCACATGAAGCGTGTCCACTAAAAGAAACAGAAGAGCTCGTCTGCTGACGTGGCACAGAAGCGCGTCCACTGAAAGAAACAGAAGAGCTCGTCTACTGATGTGGCACAGAAGCGCGTCCACTAAAAGAAACAGAAGATCTCGTCTGCTGGCGTGGCACAGAAGCGCGTCCACTGTAAAAAGGAGAGCTCGTCTACTGATAGTGACACTTGGAGCTCGTCTACTGATGTAAAAGGGGAGCTCGTCTACTGATATAAAGAGGAGAGCTCGTCTACTGATAGTAACACTTGGAGCTTGTCTACTAATGATACGCGCTAAGATCTTAATAAGAAGCTCCACTATAAGAATTTAAGCTATTTCCCAAGGCATATTACCCAGGGTAAAAAATCCCTAGGAAATTTTGACGTTTCCCACGGTTAAAGCCTTGGGAAAGTTCTCTCTATGGTTCCCACGGGTTGGGCCTTGGGTAACAGAGGCGCCAACTGCTCCCGCTTGTTTTCCCACGGATTGGACCGTGGGTATCTGATTTAGTTGTTTCCCACGGATTGGGCCGTGGGAAATATGTTACACGAGGCGCCGTTTCCCAGGGCTGTGGCCTTGAGAAATATGTTACACGATCGAGGCACCGTTTCCCAGGGCTGTGGCCGTGGGAAATATGTTATATGAGGCGCCGTTTCCCAGGGCTGTGTCCCTGGGAAATATGTTACACGATCGAGGCGCCGTTTCCCAGGGCTGTGGCCTGGGAAATATGTTACACGATCGAGGCGCCGTTTCCCAGGGCTGTGGCCGTGGGAAATATGTTACATGAGGCGCCGTTTCCCAGGGCTATGTCCCTGGGAAATATGTTACACGATCGAGGCGCCGTTTCCCAGGGCTGTGGCCCTTGGAAATATGTTACACGATCGAGGCGCCGTTTCCCAGGGCTGTGGCCCTGGGAAATATGTTACATGAGGCGCCGTTTCCCAGGGTTGTGGCCTTGGGAAATATGTTACACGATCGAGGCGCCGTTTCCCAGGGCTGTGGCCCTGGGAAATATGTTACATGAGGCGCCGTTTCCCAGGGCTGTGTCCTTGGGAAATATGAAATTAAAAACCCCGCCTTCCTTCACTCTCTGAGTTACTTCAGAAGTTGCAGCCATGGACAACATGCACAAACCATGGTTCTGCCTTTATCTTCTCATCATCATCTACTTCTTCTCTCTTCACACCTACACCTCCCTTGCAGCTTTGGCCACCATCTCACCAAACCAGGTAATTCCTCTAACTACTACATAGGCATGTGGTACAAAAAGGTTTCTGAAAGGACATATGTTTGGGTAGCAAATAGAGATAACCCAGTTTAGTTCTCTTTGACCAGTCTCAAAATAAAGTTTCAGTCCCTGTACGCGAACGGCGCCGCCCCAACCTCCTTCGGTCAGTCATCCTCCTCCTGGTCCAACGCCATCTCCGGCCACCGGGCAGAGCCACTGCCAACGGCTGCAGCACCTAGGTTTTTTAATTAAAAAAAAACATAGGTTTCCCAAGGTTAAAACCCTGGGAAATGTTTCCCAAGGAAAATTCCGTGGGAAACATTTCCCAGGGATTTTTCCGTGGGAAACGTTTCCCAGGGATTTTTCCGTGGGAAGCGTTTCCCAGGGAGTAGTCCGTGGGAAATTTCCCAAGGGTGTGACCGCGGGGTATTTCCCAGGGCATACCCGTGGGAAAAGTTTCCGACCAGCTGAAAACCGAGGGATCTGAATCCGTGGGACAACCCTGGGAAATGTGTATTTTCCCACGGATTTTATGGATTTCCCAGGGCAATAGGCCTTGGGAAACAACGAAAATTCTTGTAGTTCTCCGTCCACTTACATAGCATATAAAGCTCGTCTACCAGTTGGAGCCCGTCCAATTGCCTTGTGTTAGCACTCTCGTCTACCAATTGGAGCCCGTCCAATTACCTTGAGCTAGAACTCCCGTCTGCTGACGTGGCAAATGGACACGGCTATTTTTTTTTATTCAATTAAACACGGATTTATTACTCTTCAAAAAGACTTGGCTATCCTTTCAGATGGAAACAGTTATATTTCAAGAAGGATGCAAACTCTACAAAGATCAAACAGAATCTCATTTCAAGATCAAGAATCAAGAAATCATATTTTGTAAATCAGATCCAAATCTGTTTTAAATGATCCCAATGGCTATAATTTGTCTTCTATATAAAGAGGGATCAAAGGAACAGTTTTCAATAAAACGTACAATAACAAAAACGCAACTCATTCTGATTGTGAAACTAAGTGCTTTATCTATGAGAAAAGTGTGATAGTAGTTAGAACTTCAATTTGTATTATCAGGCTTTTAGAGTCTTACTTCTACTCAATTCTTTTCGTGAATTAGAGTGACTAAGAGAGGGTATCTCTTAGGATTTAACAAGGATAGAAGGGATCCTTGGGAATAGAAAAGCAAGTGTGCTTTCTGGAGATTTTTCTAGCAAGGAGGTTATCCTTGTGTTGCTTTAATTAGAATTGTGTAATTGCTGATTATAGTGAAGAAAACCATAGAGGTGTGGGACTGGATGTAGACTTACCAGAGGAGGTAGCCGAACCAGGATAAATCGGTTTGCGTGTTCTTCTCATCCCTAATCTCCATATACTTGTTAACCTGAATCTTTAATCTGTAATCTGTGTTAAAACCTGTTGTTACTACTTATAATTCTTCTTGTCATCATTACTCGTTCCATAACCTAATTCTTGTGAATTAAAATTGAGTGAAAACCAACTTTCTTTAAAGAAACACTGTTTTGCTTTAAATTGTTGAAAAAGTTTTAAATACCTCAATTCACCCCCCTCTTGAGACCGTAGCCACTACCAACACAATTTACCCATAAACTAACAATCATCATGTCATTTATAGCATCACACTCTATGGGTAATTGAAATAAATTATCATTCATTTGGAATTAAATAAACTTTCAGATTTGACCACTTTGGTGATTAACAAATCCATCATACATTTAATCCCAAAATATACATACTTCATAACATATATGAATATATACAATCATCATGTACAGAAGCTTTAAAAAAAAGTCATAACTCTCAATTTCAGTAATTAAAGTTCATGCACAGGGAGACTTTCATCAAATTGATATTTGATTATCATTTAAAATATGGAAGCAATTCATATTTGGGAATAGTTATTCTCAATTCCGAAAATTTCATGTTTCCTTGTTCCCCAATTTCGAAACAAGTATAGGAGCATTTAGTTTCAAAATGATATTTGAAAGCATTTCAAAAGGATTCATCATGGTATTTGCATTTCAAAAACATACAGGGAAATCATAATTGAAACATACATACTTTTAGCAATCACAGTGCAGCGGAATAAAAAATCATAATTTATAAATTCCCAATATTTAAAATTAGGGTTCATAAAATTGGGGAATTAAAACATCATCAATGAAAAACTATAAATTCCCTAACACATGCTCTGATACCACATGTAAACTCTATCATACATGAGTCATTAATAAGGATCTTAAGAATTCATAGTCTTCACTAATATGATGAATAGAAACACTAACCTTTCTCCATGCTTAAATGTTAATACTTCTTTGTTTGAACTTTAATCAACAATGAAAACTCTTCTATCCATTTCCTTTCTCTTTATACCTCTAACTTTGATGGAAGTTAAAAGACTTTCTTTCTAGGTAGAGATAGGGAAATGTTTCATTTCCTTCATTTAATAATAGCTTCCATCAAACAATACATTATTTCATTCACAAGACTCCTTCCCAAGAATCATAACTATTCATTCAAATATCAAATAATATATCCTTTCATTCAAATATTAAACCACCACTAATATTTGTCACAAACGAGACATTAATTCTTACAGTTGCTTCATGATTGGGAAAATGTGATAAACAAGAGCCCATCCATGACTCAGCAACCAAAGCAGCGTGATATTGTTGTATGGAAGAAGCCACAGGTTGGTCAAAGTCAAATGCAACGTGGACGCAGCCATTTTCAAGGAGACTGGACAGTTTGGTCTGGGAATGTGCTTGAGAGATGATAGAGGCAACGTTCTAAGTGCTGAAACTTTTTGGTTCCACGGTATCCCTGCTCCTCATGAAGCTGAAGCCTTGGGAGTTCTTCGAGCACTGTCATGGCTGGCAAATAAAGACTTCTCCGAAGCTGTAATAGAAGTGGATTGCAAATCAGTGGTTGATGGTATTTATGGCCACAATAACAACGACACTGAGTTTGGATCCATTTTGTCCAAGTGCAAGGATCTCTTGAATTTTCACCAAAACTACATGGCCAGTTTTATTAGGATTCAAGCGAATCGTGTTGTTCATTCTTTAATTAAAACATGATGTTTTTATTTGATTGAAATAAAATAAATTTGTTCTTGTCAAAAAAATAAAATAAAATGATATGACTTATATTTTTTTACAATTATATGATGTGACTTTTGAATTAGTTATTACAAAAATCAAACAATTTTTATGATGTAAAATTTTATTCAGTTTTCAACGATATTTTTACAGACTCAGACGAGATTTTTCATAATCTAATGAATATATGAACCAAAGGATTAAATATTATCACTAAAATACAATAAGAGATCAAACTGAGATTTTTAAAACTTAAGAAATCAAAGTAACTAAAAAATAATATAAAGGATCAAAAAAATTTTTAATCTAAGTTATACAAATAACTTGTACATTTTTTATTATTATTTACTCTATAAAAATAATATTTTTACATGATCCAAATAAAATAGATATATCAATAAGTTATTGACAATAACCATATCCCTAATCCCAATATAAATTTATGATTGTGCAAGAACAGGGACGGAGTCAGACCTGGATATGATTGGGAGTGCCAGCTATAAAGATTAAAGTTCACATATTACGTATTAAACTTCTCAGTAAAGTTTGATACATAATATCAAACTATAAAGATTAAAGTTCATCTTGTAAGTATATATTTGATTATGTTTTGATGGTTGATAAGTACTAATCACAAGCATGCAGGACAAAAAGAAAAATAATTTACAAACATACATGTACTCAAATGTTAACGAGATACAAATAAGTTAAGAGTATCCAAGATTCATGTATCAAGACCAAAGGATCAAATGAGTAAATTTTTAGATCTTATATACTTTTGTAAGATATTGATTTATTTAGGTACTGTTTTTGGCTCAAAGTTTTTAACGATGAAAAGCAAAGTTTAATTTTTTAACATAGCCAAAAATGTTTTATCGAAACAGTTTTTAGTTTTTATTATCATTAAAATATTTCATTGGAACTTTTAATTTTTAATCAATCTTTTTGTAATAAATAAAAAATCTTTTTCTGATTGATTAAAATGAATCATTGCATCTGGTTTTTCCTAAATGTCTAAGTCACGAATTTTGTGTCAAGGCTGCAATAATTTTGTTAATACCAAGTTGATTGGGAATCAATTGTCAATATATATATAAAATAAATTTTTAAAAAATTGTGCTTATATATAAACGTGCTTAAAGCTTCAACCATTTAATCTTTGCACTTTTGGTTTGAGCAATCAATTGTCTAAGCCATTATTTGCCATTATCTTTATACCAATTGATTTGCAGATTAATGAATTAATTTCCTGGACCATTCACGCTCTTATTCCAAACCTTAAAACTTATCTGGTTGAAATCAATTCAAAGTTTTAAGTCATTATTTCATGTTGTAACGTCCATATTCCTTTCTAATAGCAAAACAATTTTTGTGGGAATTAATTCTCTTAAATGGCAAATTAATTTGCATTGAATGAAAATCATTATCAGGCGCTGGCAACTTTGGTCATGCTTCAACGGTCATATATATGCCTTGTTGGCGTTCATAAAAAAAGAAGGGATTGCATTTTGAAAAAGACACACGAGAAAATAAAAAAGAGCACAGACGTGAAAAATTTGGTTCCCGTTACAAATAGCTCAAAAAATTTGGAAACATCTTGAGCTAGTAGTAGTACCTACTTTGATGAATCTCATAAGACTTCAAGTTGTAATTATCTGCACTATCTAGAGTTCTTCGAATTTCTTCTACTCTGTGTGTCAACTTCAGAAATAGGGTGTGGTATCCCTATGTTGACGGTATGGTATCCCCTGGTTAGAAGGTGGGTATCATTCTATTGTAAAAGGTGTGACATTCCTTTGGTGTACGACTTTATGCTCAGAAGCACGCGTGAGGTATCTCGGAGGCGAATGGGAGAGTGGTAGAAGTCGTTGAGGCTCTTACATATGGTGAGTGAGGTATCCCAGGAGATGCGGTTAGAGTGCTCTGTTGTGTACAAAGGTTGCAAGCTTCAGTTTATAAGCTTGTTTATCAGTGGAAGAAAATCCCATATGTGGACTGAGGACTAGACGTAGGACTTGGCGGTTGGTGGCTGAATCAGGATGAAATCCGTGTGCAAGTATTCTCTTCCCTATCTCCATTGTTTAATTCATATTATTTCTCACATATTCATAATTTGTTTATTTCTTATTCTATGATTTAATATTTTATATTGAGAAAATCATTTTTAGCAAATTGTTTTAGAAAATTTTATAAACTCAATTCACCCCCCTCTTGGGTAATGGTTGTCACGACCAACAAGTGGTATCAGAGCTTTGTGTCTAGTTAAAGCTTAGAGTGAAAGATCCTATTTGCCGGCAACCATAGAAGCGTTTTATTTGAAAAATGAGTTATTGTGATTATACTAAACATCCATTTTTTGATGGTGTGAATTTCGTTTATTGGAAAGCAAGAATAGAAATTTTTATGCAAGCAATGGACTTTGATTTGTGGGAAATTGTGGTAAATGGTTTTGTTTCTAAACCCAAATCACAATGGAATGAATTTGATAAAAAAAAATGCTTTTCCTTAAATATTAAAGCAATGCAAATTTTGAGAAATAGTTTGAATGATGAAGCATATGCTAGAATTAAGGATTGTTCTTGTGCAAAGGATATAATGAATATGCTTGATGTTATTTATCTTGCTAACAATGATTTTGTGGATGAAAGTTCAAATAAAAAGCAAGAAGAGCAAAAGCCTTTGAGGGAAACATGTCTTGAAAAATGCCCTAAAGAAGACGCTCAACGTGATGAAAGAAGTACATCTTTTTTTGACAATGATAATGTTCTAGTTGAAAAAGAAAAGGAACATCCTCTTGAAGCATTGATGAACAAAAATGAGGAGAAAGATCACTCCTGCGAAGAGTCTGTTGAGACCTCATAAGTCTGGAATACATTTGTAAATTCTCTAAGTTTTGATGATTCCAAATAGATTAAGTATGGTAATATTGAACCATATGAAATTACTGATAAGTCTGCTAAGTGTGCGGGAAAATAGACTTAAGGTCACTCGTCTAAAATATGACCCGTCTAATTTTCTCTAAAGAACAGTTTTTCAGAATCGTCTGAAAAACCACCCTTCTGAAAAATAGTCAACACAGACATAGACCAAGTCAAACTCTCAGGCAAAGTTCTAATTTAATTGATGACGTGGCAAGAATCAAAAGTCTGAAGAAGCTTCAGTGGATCACCCATCTAAAAATGACTTGCTCACCCGTCTAAGTTTTGGCTAACCTCACCCCTCTACTTTTGGACTGCACAACACCCGTCTAATTTTTAGACTCTGCTGAATCAATCTCGTTGTCAGACCTGTCAGAAGAAAGTCCAAGTCAACCTTATTTGAAAAGATGTATTCCTTAAGGATCTCGAAGACCTCTGGACAATAGCACCAAGGACAAAGAATAAAGAATTCATTTTTTCAAGTGTTTAAGGAATAAACACGCTACCTCTGCACCAAGTCAGTAGCTTTTAGCTGTTTTAGTACAAAGTAAAAGTACTTTCCAGAAAAGTGAACTGAGTGTTGCACTGAAATGGAAAGTTCTCTACTGCAAGTACAAGAAGTCTACTACTGCAACTCTGAAACAACAACTGCTCAGAAGCAAAGTGTACTCTTGGACTCATATGTCAAAGTTCAACGTCCTTAACCTTTTGATGTTTATACAGAATGACTCTTTGGCATTAATGGCGCCCCAGAAGTTCAAATCAATGGAGCATACTTTCTGAAGCTGTGTCTAACGGATCAAATTGATTGAAGCCTTTAAATAGGGCAAACCATGAAGATGAAGTTAAGAGCTCTACGCAAATATTCAAAGAAGCACTTACTCTCCTCATTTACTTCTTCATTCCTTCATTGAATAGCTCTTGAATCATTTGACATAAATTTCGTAGTCTTTCAATTATTCCACTCTCTGAGTGTTATCTGAAAGACTTACAAATTTGTATTAATTACTCAAAACCTTTGCTCTTTACTGTGTTGAGCCTGAAGATGCTAGGTGAGAAAAGAATACTTGTTTGAGTGTGATCCTGGAGATGCTAGGTGTGAAAAGAATACTTGTACTGTAATCTGATCAGTTGTAGTGGAAACTTGGTGCTGCCAAGAAATGGACGTAGCCCTGTGGATTTTGGGGTGAACCAGTATAAAACTCTTGAGTGATATTCCTCTTCCCTTATATCTTTTATTTGTTTAAGAGTTATTTGTTTAAGCTTTTAATTTGGGGAGTTAATATTGTGAATATCAAATCATGTTTTAACCGTCTCTGTATGTGTGTGTGTTCTGTTCCAAAATTAGACGAGTCATCGTCTAACTTTCCTTAGCTTTATTTTTGTTTTTTGTGCTTGCGAAAATGATTTTCAAAGTTTCCAAAAAGTTTGTAAACACAATTCAGCCCCCTTCTTGTGTTAACTTTGGTTATTTCAGAGTCAACAACCCACATGGTTCAAAAGGACTTTGAGGTAAATAATGATAATGTTAATAGTCCTTTGTATAATGAGTTATATGGTGATCTTGGTTTATTTAGAAAATAATAACCTGGTTTCCTTGGAAAAGATATCATCCTTTGAAATTTAAATTAAGAACTTGAAAGATGAATATGCTTTTCTTAATGAAAAGAATGTTATTCTACATAAGGGATCAAGCAATGGCTATGACCAAAATATTTTGAAGTGTCAACAATCTAAAAATTCTAAGATTTTCTATGATGATTTTCAAAAGACGAAGTCTTCATCTATAATTTGCAATTATTGTGGTCATCTAGGACATATTTCTCATCTATGCCTTTATAGGAGAAATTATAATGTGAGAAATAAGTTGTCATGGGTACCTAAAAATTATAAATGCTTATTCACTAACCCCCAAGGACCCAAGATGAAATGGGTGCCAAAAATTCTCTCTACCACATCTAACGTGCAGGAAAAAGTTCAAAATGATGAACTATTTGAGCAAGGAAAAGAAGCACCATCAAGGGAGGTGCTGCCTAAACTTAATAGTGTTTATATTCGAAAAAGAAGCAAGAACTCCTTGATAAGAGCTTCTCACAAGAATACTATGGAACTTGCAAAGTTCAAAGTTCAAACAAAGAAGCAATGGGTAAGGAAAGACACTCCGTTGAGAGATAAATGCAAGGTACCAAAGGAATTTCCTTCTTATGTTGGCTCACTTGCAAAATCGATGAATTTGGATATAAAAAATTTGCATTTCTATATGCCTTAAAATAAAGGATTGAATCATTTGTGCTTAATAAAATTTTGAATATTATGGTTAGCACATGATTATGTTTCTATTTTCGATGAAATGTGACTTATATCATAAACACATTGTATTCCAAGTTTGATGAGTATCATATGAACATTAACCCCATTTTGATTAAAAAAATTATCATATGAAAAACATGTTAGTTGCTCAATAATTTGAAATGTATATTTGCAAAATTATTTTTGAAAGGGGGAGAAATAATTGCATTCTATAGGGGGAGTGTGAGACTATAGATGTGCATATGTCTAAAGGGGAGAATTTAAAATAAAAACTTTCTTGATGGCATTGTAAGGGTGAATATATATTTTTTTTATTTAAACTGAGCTGTAACTCTGAATAATATGCTTGACAATATAAATATTTCCATCCTTAAATCATATTGCTTATCATAAAGGGAAAAACTAGGTTGATATCTATCCTCAAATCCTCTTAAAATAAATTACGTTATATGGTTAAGGGGGAGGAATACGTTAGAAAGGGAATAAAGCAAATATGTTATATGACTTTGAGATTCTCCTTGAATAAACATATGTACATAACTGTCTTGATTATGTTTTGATGACACTGTTTATTACTCCTCTTGAAATATTACATGTCTTATTTCTCTCCACTATATTTTTATTTTTGATATTGTCAAAAGGGGGAGGAATAAGTAAATATAATTTATTAATGCTTTCTCTGAGTAATGTTCTTTAGAAAAGGGAAGATCATTTCCAAGCATACCTACTGCAAGTACACTTTGATAAACACATAACTCAGGTAAGAAAGCTAAAGTTTGTCATTATCAAAAAGGGGAATATGTAAGTATATATTTGATTATGTTTTGATAGTTGACAAACACTAACCGCAAGCATGCAGGACAAAAAGGAAAATAATTTACAAGCATGCAGGTATTCAAAGGCTAACAAAGCAAGACACAAATAAGAGTAACCAAGATTCAAGTATCGAAACCAAAAGATCAAATGGGTAAACTTTTAGGTCTTAGATACTTTTGTAAGAGATTGGTTTATTTAGGTACTATTTTTGGCTCAAAGTTTATAATGATGAAAAGCAAAATTTAATTTTTAAACTTAGCCAAAAATGTTTTATCCAAACAGTTTTTAGTTTTTATTCTCATCAAAAGATTTCATTGGAACTTTTAATTTTAATCAATCTTTTTGTAATTAAAAAAAATCATTGCATTTGGTTTTTACTTTTTCCAAAATGTCTAAGTCACGAATTTCGTGTCAAGGCTGCAATAATTTTGTTAATACCAAGTTGATTGGAAATCTATTGTCAATATATATATATATATATATATTAAAAGATGGAGGGAGGGAGGAGGGAGGGGTGAAGGCATGAGGTGAAGAGAAATAGGAATGGAGAATCATGAGAAATCTCATGTGTTGAGGTGAGGCTTTTGGTTACTAAAAAATCACTAAAAAGTCATACAAAGTCCCACAAAATCCGTCTTAGAAAACAAATCATCGAAATTAGGGATTTTTTGAATACCACAAGACTTTTTATTACTTGTAAAATGTCATGATTGAATACCTTTAGATTTGGATTCTCTTTTTAAAATATCCTGATAGTCTTGATTGAATACCACAAGACTTATTTATATTACTTAAAAGTATTGATTGAATATCACAAGACTTTTTTATTATAAAAAAGTCCATTAAAATCTTTTGAAATCACAATCCAATACACCCCCCTAATAAGTCAAGAATTTTGTGTCAAGGCTGCAATAATTTTGTCACTACAAGAAAACTGTTAATTACCGACGAAAATTGTCCTACGGACACCCTGTCCTTCGGAAATGTTAAGGTTTCCGACGGAAAAAGCCGTCGGAAACGAAGAATGTGAATAGTTTACAAAATTTCCGACGGAATGGCTGTTGGTAACTTGTTCGAGGGAATTTCCATCGCAAAGTCCGTCGGTAACCCTGGCGGGAATGACAAAATTTTGGTGCCAATGTTTTCCGACGGGACGTCCGTCTCAAAAGCCGTCGGAAGAGGAGACCACGATTTCCGACGGACTGTCTGTCGGAAAAATTAAGGTTTAGTATCGACTGGTTATCCGTCGGTAAGGCAAAATTTGAATTTCCGACGGCTTTAGCCTTCAGAAAGTTTTAATGGTCCATCGAAAATCGCGCGTTTATGTTACAACACCCACCCTCTTCCCCCCACTTTCCTCTTCTGCTTTCTCTCACCACCAGACCTCTCCCTCTCTTCTCTCAATCGCGCCCTCCGCCCTCGTGACCACCGCAAGTCACCGCGACCATTGCAAACACCACCGCGACCGTCGCCCTCTCCCTTTCCTTCTCTATTTCTCTCCCTCTCGTTCTCCCGCTCCCTCTCTTCTCTCAGCCGTGCGTCCGCCACTATGACCACCCAAGCCACCACTTTGACCACCGCAAGCCACCACTCGTCCACCACCACCACCCAAGCCATCCCTCTCCCTCTCCTTACTCCGCCGGCTGCCACACCCTCGATCCATCGCGCCTACCACCACCTGAGCAGCCAACCATTTCCACTCCAAGCACTGCCACACTGTAACATCTGTGGCTGCTTTATGGATTGACGACTGTCCCCACAAACCAACACATGTCTTTTCAGCATGCTTTATGGATTGATGACTATCCCCACAAACCAACACAGGTCTTTTCAGCATGCTTTGTCCTCACTCACATGCTTCTTGGGAAAATTCCCAGGAGGTCACCCATCCCAGAATTGCTCCAAGTCAAGTATGCTTAACTGTGGAATTCTTAAGTGATGGGCTACCGAAAAGAAGATGCATCTTATTATTATAGGTAGTACCAATCAATTCATATAAGCCTTCCTTAACTGTATAGTCCTATACCTACACAGTCTTAAGATCCCTCTTAATCGAGTGTGTAATCGGTTCATTCATGTGTCCCTCCACCTAGAAGCCTGCCAGGAGCCGTTCTTTGTCCGTTCCTTCTTGCACCGGCGACCACACCCCGCCCTCGTCAGCACCCGGGTATTACATGCCCACCAGCTTCCGCTTGGTTCGTCCTCGATCCACACCGTACTGGAAGAGGTGCCACTCTGATACCATTTATAACATCCATGACTGCTTTATGGATTGACGACTGTCCCCACAAACCAACACAGGTCTTTTCAGCGTGCTTTGTCCTCACTCACACGCTTCCTGGGAAAACTTCCCAGGAGGTCACCCATCCCGGAATTTATTTAAGTCGAGCATGCTTAACTGTGGAGTTCTTAAGTGATGGGCTACCGAAAAGAAGATGCATCTTATTAGTATAGGTAGTACCAATCAATTCATATAAGCATCCCTCAACTGTATAGTCCCATACCTACACAGTCTCAGGATCCCTCTTATTCGGGTGTGTAATCGGTTCATTCATGTGTCCCTCCGCCTAGAAGCCTTCCAGGAGCCACTCTTTGTCCGTGCCTTCTTGCACCGACAACCACTCCCTGTCCTCGTCGGCACCCAGGTATTACAACCACCACCACCACCGCGGCAGCAGCCACCACTGTCAGTAGGCACCTACACTTTCAGGTTCATATTTTTTTTCCAATTAGTTTTCAATTGTTTTTATTGTTAATTAGTTAGAAAATCAGATAGTTTTTAATATTTGTGAAATTATGTAGTTTGTATAAAATTATGTGGTGTAGTGTCTAGCTAGTTTGTTTGTGAAATTATGCTATTTAAGTGAAATTTGGAAATTACGTAGTTTATTGTTAAATTTTTATTTACTTAAATTTGTTTTAAATTGTTTATGTTGTTAAATATGTTTGAGAAATTATGTTGTTTAAGTGAAATTTAGAAATTACTTAGTTTATTTGTTAACTTTTTTATTTACTTAAATTTGTTTTAAATTGTTTATGTTGTTAATTAGTATGAAATTATGTTTGTCCCGATAGTTTTACTTATGTGTTTGTGTGCCAAATTTTAAGTGTTGTTGTTTAAAGTTATATGGCTTATAGAGTAAAATTAATTGTACGTTGTTGAGAAAAACCATAGATTCTCGTTCAAGGTTCAATATTATTAAGCATGTGTACTCGTGGTCATGGCACTACAAAAAAAAGGTCATTTAGCGATCGAAAATAGTGACCGAATTTTTAGGTTCCTTTTTGCGATCGAAATAGCGACCGATTGTAGGATCTACATGAAACAATGGTTAGAGTTGAATCTGCGACCGAAATAGCGACCGAAATAGAGCGTAGCAGAGATATCGGTCGCTACTTCGGTCGCTAAACAAAGGAAAGTAAAAGTCAGAAATTTATGAATTGTTAGCGACCGAAATGGCGATCGAATAAAATGCAACGGTCAAACTGTGTTTATATTAGCGACCGATTTATAAATCCGTCGCTAAATTTATGAATTCATGCTTTAAACTTTAATTATATTTGCGACTGATATGAATTCGGTCGCTAAAAGGCGCGTTAAAAAATAAAATTGCGCGTGTTAGCGACCGAAATTTATATCGGTCGCTACAATTACAAATTCAAATTAAGACTAACCATATTAGCGACCGGTTTAGCGACCGAATTAATTCGGTCGCTAAAACTGAAATCCCTAAATTCGACAGAACCTCCTTCTTCCTCATTTTTTCCGTCGCGTTTCTCTGTCCCACCCACTGTTTCTCTCTTCTACGGCGCGCGCTCCGGTCACCTCAACACCCCAAGACACCTCCGGTCACCACCGTCATCTCCCCTCTGCTCAGGTAAGCTCTCCTCTACTCCATCTCTCTATCTCTGTTTCTCTCGCATATATCTCTCTCTGTCTCACTGTTTCTCTCTTCCTAGCCGCGCGCTCCGGCCACCACAAGCCACCTCCTGTCACCACCATCATCCCCTCTGCTCAGGTAAGCTCTCCTCTACTCCATCTCTCTCTCTGTCTCTGTTTCTCTCGCATATCTCTCTGTCTCACTACCATTTATGGATCAATGCCTGCATTTTCTTTTTCTTTGTTTCCATCGATTTCTCAACTCTCATATTTGGGTTAGCAACAAAAGTTTCATAAAAGGAACAAAAGTTTCATAAAAGTTTAATATGGAATTGTAGGGGTCTTTGGTGGTAGGAATTTTGCCAATTTTGTCAAAGATCTTATCAATATCTATCACCTAGATTTTGTTGCAATTCTTGAACCTAGAATAAGTGGCTCTTCTGCTGATAGAGTCATCCAAAAAATAGGTTTAGTAGAGGGTGCAAGGGTTGATGCTAGTGGCTTCTCAGGAGGCATTTGGTGCCTCTGGAAAAACAGCTTTATGCCTACCATTGTAGTTGATTCTTCTAGGTACTGTATCCACCTCAAATTAAATCACAACTCTCTGGACTTTTGGTTCTTTTGTGGTTTATGCTAGCCCGAATGTTGGTATCAGGCAACAAGATTGGCAAGAACTTAGGGATTTTGAGGCTTCCAACCCGAGTCCCTGGTGCTTGGCTAGGGATATCAACTCTATCATCTCTCATAATGAACGGTTGGAGGATGCACTTTTAACCAAAGATCTAGCTCTAACTTTGTGGAGTGTATTGATGATTGTGGCCTGATAGACATGGGTTTCTCTGGAGTCCCCTTTACTTGGTCTAGAGGAAACCTTAAATAGAGACTTGATAGAGTCCTATGTAATTTGGAATGGCAATCCAAATTTCCTAGCAGTTCTGTTATCAATGTCCCATTAGAATCCTCGGACCATAGTGGTCTTTGGTTTAAGATGGAAGGTGGTATAGAGAGACCTAGGAGAAACTACTTTAAGTTGCTTGGAGCTTGGTTAGATCATGCTGACTTTGACAGTATTGTTCAACATTCTTGGTGCAGTTCAAGCACTTGGAATGATAATATAAATAGGCTTACCTCTAACCTTAAGTCCTGGAATAAAGATACTTTTGGGAATATCTTCAAGAGAAAACATTGAATTATTAAAAGACTTGAAGGTATCAAGAATGCTATTTTAATTGGCCCTAACGAAAGACTTCAAAACCTAAGAGCCGAGCTTTGGGGTGAGTACAATTTAATAAATGCTCATGAAGAAAGCTACTGGTATCAACAAGCCAAAAGCAAATGGGTATCCCTAGGTGACTCCAATACTAGATTTTTTCACTAATCCACTCTAAAAAGAAGAAGACAAAACAGTATTATGGCCTTACTTGATAACAATGACCAATGGATCTATGATGACAAAGATATTCAGAACCATGTTATCCAACACTTCTCTAATCTCTACTCTTCTAACAACTATGCTTTAAACTAGTTTCATTGTATCTCCTCCTTCCCAGTATTAAAAGAAGAGGACAGAACCTTTCTAGAGAAAGATGTGACATTAGAAGAAACAAGGAAAGCTCTCTTTAGCATGAGTAGCTACAAATGGATCTATGATGACAAAGATATTCAGAACCATGTTATCCAACACTTCTCTAATCTCTACTCTTCTAACAACTATGCTTTAAACTAGTTTCATTGTATCTCCTCCTTCCCAGTTATAAAAGAAGAGGACAGAACCTTTCTAGAGAAAGATGTGACATTAGAAGAAAGAAGGAAAGCTCTCTTTAGCATGAGTAGCTACAAATCCCCTGGGCCTAATGGCTTCCATCCCATCTTCTTTTTTAAGGCAGTGGCACTCCATAGGACATTCTGTTTTCAATCTCGTAGCTGAATGTTTTGCTAATCCTAGCAAAATTAGGGACTTGAATCAAACCCTCATTACCCTTATCCCTAAATGTGATGACCCTTGTAGAGTGTCTCAACTAAGACCTATTGCCTTATGCAATGTTAGCTACAAGATTATTTCCAAAATAATAGTTCAAAGACTGAAAACTTTTCTTCCTTATGTTATTTCTCCCAACCAGAGCAGTTTTATAGAAGGAAGATCAACAATAGATAACATCCTTGTGATGCAAGAGGCCATTCACTCCCTCAATCATATCAAAGGGAACAAGGGCTTTATGATCATCAAACTAAACTTGGAAAAAGCCTATGATAGGCTAGAATGGAGTTTCATCTTAGAATCCCTTGAATTGCTTAACATTCCTGCTTCATTGATTAATTTGATTTATTACTGCATATCTTCATCCAATCTAAGCATTAATTGGAATGGCAATAAATCGGACTCCTTCTCTTCCTCTAGAGGCTTGAGACAAGGAGACCCCATCTCTCCCTATCTCTTTGTCATTGCCTTAGAAAGACTTGGACATAGAATATGTGATTTGGTTAATGCTGGTTCTTGGAGGATCCTCTGACTTTTGGAAGAGGCAGCCATGGCCCCAAACTCTCCCACATTTGCTTTGCCGATGACCTTGTCTTTGTCTCAGAAGCTAATCTAACTCAATCTTAGACTATTAGACAAGTTATGAATGATTTCTGTTTAAGCGCAGGACAAAAGGTAAACTTACTTAAGTCCAAGGTTTTCTTTTCCAAAAATGTGAGAACTGAACTTGCTGATCAGATTAGCCTTGATCTAGGAATTGAAAGAACTGAGAACCTAGTTAGTTACCTTGGAGTGCCTCTTCTACACCAAAAAATAAATAAAGATTATGTTTCCTTTGTACTAGAGAAATTGAGGTGGGATACATAAAATATCATAAATAGGGCGATGATATAGCAGATATGTAGTATAACATATTGATTGTTATAGATCCCAATACTAACATTCTGTTAAACCGTTAGAGAGATTATTCAAGACCTAGATGACATAACTTGTCTGTGAAGTTATCATACATGGGTCCACGCCTTTATCCATAAATCAGTGCTTTTTGTGCACAAGAATTACTGCATTACTAATTCACAACCTATAAGAGACTGATTCACATATCTATTGTCATACCCAATTACCCATAGTTTACTTCTGAATAGAGATGAAATTTTATTAACACGAGGAAGAGTAATAAGGAGTAGGATAAGACATCTTTTGTAGCAAAAGACAAAATTGGAAAGTTGGAATGGACAGTGAAACTCATTAATTTGATAGTTTTACATTCTCCTTGCATATTGAAATGAAAGAAGTCATTAATTTAATACGAGGAGAATATTTCGAGAAAGAAACAATGAATAGTTGTACTGGATTCTGTATATATAGAATAATGATTTGATTTGAAATGACTAATTTCATTTATACACGATAGGTCCTTGTTGTCATATTCTTCTACTCTCTGTTGGCTCCGGCTCCTCCCCTTATCCTTGCTCGGTTGTGCTTTCTCTCTCAGGTAAGTTCTCTGAACACTCAGTGTAATGTATTATGTGAATTATCGTGTTGTTTGGTAGTGGAGAGCTGAGCTCAATAGGATGTGATCTTGTCTGATTGTACGCTGATAATTTAATGTTTATGCATGTGTTTGTCAATATGTGTTGTTTGTTAGTGGAGAGCGGAGCTCAATAGGATGTGATCTTGTCTGATTGTATGCTGATAATTTAATGTTTATGCATGTGTTTGTCAATATGTGTTGTTTGTTAGTGGAGAGCGGAGCTCAATAGGATGTGATCCTGTCCGAAAGGCGGGATGCTGGTTGTGTGCTGATAATTTAGAAATTATGCATGTGTTTGACAATTAACTGCTACTTGTTAGTGGAGAGCGGAGCTCAATAGGATGTTTGCTACAATATTTAATCTAAGTTTGTATTGATTTACGCTGCAATTTATATAAGCTCAACAATGTTGCAATATTTATAGGTTAATGGTTTTATTTTCTGTTAGAGTTAATAAGTAATTTACGAAAGCCTTAGTTTCCTATTTGAGATTCAATATTAATGAGCATGCGTAACGTATCAAGGTATGCATGCTCATTGTATTGAATCTTGAATTGTCCAAGTGGGACAGTTTGGGAAAAAACCTTTTTCACACTCGTACAATAGTCATTTCAATGTTCAAATGCCTTATATACTTGTTGAAATCTCGGTCTGATGCATTTCCTTTTGTTCTCCTGGTGCATACTTGATCGCGGTGATTATGACCGTGCTCGAGTCGTGTAACTTGGAGACCGATGGGAAATGCTGCCGAAATTTTGTCAAGTATAAGGTATTTGAATATGGGAATAACTATTAGTAGCCGAGTGTAGCAAAGGTTTCTTCTCGAATGGGATAGGTTCATACCTTGACATAAGAACGAGATTGATGGAGTTATTGGAATGCACCGTAATATATAAGTGTTATTGTAGGATTGGTCAGGCTATTTAATTGCCAGCAATGGATATTCCGGAGAATCGGAAATGGATGTATCTTAGGTTGGATCGGAATAAACGTCTTAGGGAAGAGTATAGAGTTGGAGTGGGTGAGTTTATAGAGTTTGTTGTTAGCCAGGAGAGATTTATACGGCTGGGCGGCGATCAATTGAGGTGTCCTTGCAAAAGATGCAAGTGTCAATCTTTCAAAAGCGTGGATGGAGTTGTAGCCGATCTTTATGAGAAGGGCTTCATGCCTGATTACTATTGGTGGAGTAACCATGGTGAGACGTTGCCCGACTTAAACCCGATTGTGGCTGAAGGTTCGTACTATGGAAGTGGTGACGGGAGGGAAGAATTGAATCCATACGAACAGATGATAATGGATCATGCTGGACCATCGGTTGGTGTTGTACTAGAAGAAGATGGGGGAGAAGATGGTGGAATGGGTTCCCAACACATAGAGGAGAATCCGAATCCCGAAGCTCAAATATTCTATGATATGCTGAGTGCTGCACGATCTCCATTGTGGGAAGGATGTCGGGAGTACACGGAGTTGTCGATGTGCATGGAATGGTTGAGTATCAAATCTGACTACAATATGCAAGAAGGCTGTTTTAATCGCCTCACCAGGTCAGTGTCCAAGGCGTTGCCAGAAGGCAATCGGATGCCTACAAGTTTTTATCATGCTAAGAAGTCCGTGGAAAATTTGGGTCTGGGGTGTTAGAAAATTGATTGTTGCCCGAATGGATGTATGTTGTACTATAAGGATGATTCAGCGGAAAGCATAACATGTTGTCGATTTTGTGGTGCGGATCGGTATAAGACAACCACTAGGATGGGCATTGAGAAGAAGAGGTCGCTAAAAAAGATGTGGTACTTTTCGCTCGTGCCAAGACTTACAAGATTGTACTCTTCGATGGCCACTACAGCTCACATGAGGTGGCATAGTGAGCATGAGAGGGAGCAAGATATCTTGTGTCATCCATCTGATGGAGAAGCTTGGAAGCATTTTGATAGGGTTCATATGGCATTTTCGCAGGACCTCGCAATGTCCGATTGGGGTTATCTCATTGATGGATTTAATCCTTTTAGGCGACCGGGAAAAGCATACTCTTGTTGGCGGTTATATCGACTCGTACAATCTTCCCCGGGGATGTGCATGAAGCGGGAGTTTATGTTCCTAACAGTCATAATTCCGGTCCGTCTAATCCAAAAGGTAAGATTGATGTGTACTTGCAGCCGGATAGATGAGTTGACACAATGCTGTGGAATGATGGTGTGTTGACATATGACGTATCTTTGAGGCAGAATTTCATCATGAAAGCAGCTTTAATGTGGACGATCAACGACTTTCCTGCTTATGGGATGATGTCGGGTTGGATGACCGCATGGAAGCTTGGATGCCCAATATGTATGGAGCGATCGGAGGCATTCATGCTTAAAAACAGTCGAAAGATCTCATATTTTGATTGTCATCGTCAATTCCTTCCAGAAGATCATCCTTATAGGCGGAACAAGAATGCATTCAAGAAGCGTTGTGCGGAGAGAACACCGCCTCCACCACGTTTGACTGGTCCTAATGTATGGCGCAGAGTACAGTACTTACCGCTCATCCATGAAACCCAAGGAGAACATATTCCTGATTATGGCGTCAACCATAATTGGACAAAACAAAGTATATTGTGGAGGTTGCCGTATTGGAGGACGCAGCTACTCCGTCACAACATTGATGTCATGCATACTGAGAGGAATGTGTTTTTGAATGTGTTTGACACTGTGATGGACATCAAGGGGAGGACAAAGGATACAAATAAAGCCCGATTGGACCTGGCTGACATTTGTAATCTGAAGGAGCTTGAGTTGCAAGACGGTGGTCGTGGCAGACTTATCAAACCGAAGGCAAGTTATACACTAAGCAAAGCACATAAATTGGCCGTTTGTAAGTGGGTTAAAGAACTAAAGTTACCAGATGGGTATGCTTCCAATCTGGGTAGATGTGTTGACGTTAAGGAAGCAAAGTTACATGGAATGAAGAGTCATGATTGCCACGTGTTCATGCAACGGTTGCTTCCAATTGCGTTCGACGCATTACCGGAGCAAATTTGGAACCCACTTGTTGAGCTTAGCCACTTTTTCAGGGAGTTTACATCGACAACACTAAATGTGAATCAATTAAAGGATATGGAAGTCAAGATACCCGTTTTGTTATGTAAGCTGGAGCAAATATTCCCGCCGAGTTTCTTTGATTCCATGGAACACCTACCAGTTCATCTACCTTACGAAGCAAGAGTTGGTGGCCCAGTCCAATACCGCTGGATGTATCCATTTGAGAGGTAAACAACATCAACTATTTTACTTAATACATATGAAATTCACGAACACGAGAGCGTAGTTTAGCTTTCCCTAAAACTAGTAATTATTTGTATGTATCCCTCTTTAATAGGTTCCTGCACTCCCTTAAACACAAAGTCAAGAACAAGGCACGAGTGGAGGGTTCCATTTGTGAAGCATACTTAGTAGAGGAGACTTCCACTTTTGCCTCTTATTACTATCCGGACGAAGTTAACACGAGAAGGACAAGGATGCCTAGAAACGTTGATTCGGGCGAAGGATGTTCAACTAGTCCTCCTATATCAATATTCAACTATCCGGGCAGATTTAGTGGCAAATCAAAAGGATATTTCTTGGAGCAGCGTGACATTAATGCTGCTCATCTGTATATCCTTCAAAATTGTGAAGAGGTGGCGCATAATTTAGAGTAAGTTTCTACAATGTCTTTAATAAGTTCAATTGACATTTATTATTATTAATCGTCCTGCTGTTAATCTCCCATATGTAGGATGTACGGCAATTTTCTAAGGGATCTCCAACCTGACATTTCAAATGATCAGGTTGATCGAGAAATTACTTCTCACTTTGCTACGTGGTTCAGTAAATATGTAGGTTAAGCATCTTCATTTTTTGAAGCATACATTTTATCTCCTTAAATATATAGCATGTATAAGAATAATATAATATTTGATTTTTTAGGTACTAGATCCAGAAAACAATGTTCAAAATCCATTGTTGGCAAATTTGGCATGGGGGCCTAACAGATGGGTTACATCATGGAATACTTATATTGTAAATGGATATAAATTTAACACAAAAACATGGAATGAAGGAATGCAGACGTGTAACTATGGTGTTTGTGTTCGAGCCACTGATGGCAATGTAGAGGATAATTTCTATGGGGTTCTAACTGACATCCTTGAACTCGATTATACCGATTTCCCCGTGATGAAATTAGTTATCTTCAAGTGTGATTGGTTTGATCCTACTCTTGACGTAGGGATTGGTTTCATAACAGGCAGAGCAGGTTTATTACTCGCCATATCCCGAAGGACATCATGGCTGGTTGGGTGTTATTAAGATAAAGGCTCGCAGTATAATTACTGATAATGTAATCAACCAGCCTGAAAAAGATGCTCCGTACCAAGATGATGAGTTTTCAAGACCCCACGTACCGTTGCAAATTACGCCGGACATTATTGTTAATTCTCTGGCGGACATTTCCGGAAATGGGGAAGAAGTTGAAAGAGAGTTAATGGATCAATCCGAGTTGGACGCATCTAGCGAAGGTACATTCCGATCAAGTGATACTTATGAGACTGGGGGTGAATTTAGTGACGGAGATTCTACTTAGGTAATTTATTTATGTCATAATTCATTGTGTGAATGTCATTCTACTTATTAGGTAATTTATTTTTGTATTATTTACACTGTTGTGTAATCATATTTTCATTTTTTTCACAGATGGCAGATTCCTCCAGAGGTAGGGGTCGTCGTGGAGGTCGTGCTGCGAGAGTCCCTTCGCCGGCCGACCCACAGCCTTCAGATCGAGACCATCCTACCAGCACCTCTGTTGATGGGACACCTCAGGGTGATGGAATTGCACCCCCCACCCATCCTCATCTGGTCAGGACACAGGCTGCACCCTCATCATCCACACCTACGACGATAGGACCATCATCATCATCGGGACAGGAGAGTCGTGGTCCATCCGACAGGAGGATTCTTCTTATCCCCAGGGGGGATAACGAGTATGCTAATTTAATTTTTTAATATATATAAAGTATCGTTAATTTCTATTTACTTGTTTTTAAAATTTAATTATAACATTTATTAATGCTCTAATTTTGCTGCAGCTTTCTGCCCGCGAAGGGCCCTTCTGATTCCATATCGAAGATCCTGCGACGCAAGTTTGATGGTCCATGGCCTACATGGAAGGCCATCCCACTGGGCCATAGGGATCAGTTGTTTCTAGAGTTTAAGGTAACAATTTATTAAGTTTTTTAAATTAAATTTACATTATATATATGTACACACGAATTTCCTAACAACTGTAAATTGCAGAAAGAGTATAGGTGGGACTTAGCTTTAGAGGCTCTCGTCAGGGACATATTTGAGCATAAAGGCTCACTGGTTATGAAGAATCTGATGAACAAGGCGAGGAAGGGGCAGAATAAGGGGAGGTGGGTGGATCCCGAGATCAAGAGGCAGCTGGACCAGATCTTGGGCTACTGAGAAGTTCCAGGAGATCCAGGCCACAGCTCGGCGTAATCGAGCTTCTGATGGTGGCGCATGTGCTTGGACCGGTGGGTCTAAATCAGCCGCCGCCCACTACGACGAGCTGGTAATACATTATACTTTTGACTTAATATACTATTTAATTAATTAGTTTTCATTTTTAATTATTCTTATGAATTTAATATTATATTATTCTGCGCAGAAAGCACAGAAACAACGGGCCCCGACTGCTATGGAGTTGGTGGAGAGGACGAAGAAGTTGAAGTCGGAGACATGGGTCAACGACAAGGCCCGTAACTATGTTGTAAGCAAAAAAATAATTTAGTGTTTACTTGTAATTTATTATAAATGATTTGTTAATATTGGATATAATTATTTTAACTAAATCTCTTCAACTATACTTTGTAGGCGGGCTTCAACGAGAAGAAGGACGATGCCATATCACGTGCCTCACAGTCACAAGATGAGGCTTTGACTGGTGATGGCTGCTCTCCTGTCTCCGTCGACGATAATGCCATTTATTTGGAGGTCGTCGGGGGCAGGAACAAGAAGGGGCACGTGTATGGCCTCGGACACCTGGGAGCCGAGTTCATCGCTTCATCGTCCGGCACGCCTGCTCCTTGCTGCGTCGATACCGTCCCTCAGGAGCAGTTCCACCAAATGCAGGACACCATCATGCAGCTGAACGCGGAGCTTCGGGAGAAGAGCGAGAGAGAGCGGCAGATGGCGAACAGATTGCACGATTGACCGGGCACACCAAGGCTGATGCGGCGAGCATCGAGCGAGGCGGACATGCTGCGGCTGGTGTTGGAGCAGATGAGGATCCAGACTCGCTTGCTCGAGATGATGCTCGAGCGGTTGTGCGCCGCTGCTGCCGCTCCTCCGATTCCGCCGCCAGCTCTCGATGTCTGCTCTGCGAGAGGACGATCGGCCAGCGACGCGTCGGTGGTACGGACGCTGAGGATGATTGGATTCCTCCATCTCCCCCTCATCATGACTGCTTTTTTCTCTCCATATTTTTGACTTTAAACGATTCTTGTACGACATTTTGGATTATTCTTTTTATATATATATTTATTATTTTTTATGATTGTATATTTCATAAGTTAGTTGGTGTGTTTTATTAGTAATTTTTCTAACGTTTAAAGAAAATCAAAAAAAAAATTATTATAAAAATTAAAATTAAAAAAAATAAAATAATAACCAGTTTAGCGACCGAATTAGAAACCAATAATTCGGTCGCTAAACTTTATTTAACATTTACAGATGATGTATAGCGACCGAAAATCCGTCGCTAATATAGGTTAACAGTAACCAAAATTAGCGACCGAACTAGCAACCGATTATCGATCGCTAGAAATGGTTACCCCAAAAATGCGACCAACCTAATAGCGCCGATTATTATTATGTAGCGACCAAATTTACGGTCGCTAATTAGCGACCGAAAAAATAATTCGGTAGCTAAAACCTTAGCGACCAGGTATTCAGCTACCATCATAAATCGGTCTCTGATTCGGTCGCTAAAACAAATAGCGACCGATTTACATGGTTTAGCGACCGAAAATTACGGTCGCTAAACAATTGTTTTTTTGTAGTGTGGTATCGCTCATTTTATTGAATCATGAATTGTCCAATTGGGACAGTTTGGGAAGAAACTTTTTCTCCACTGATATACTAGTTACTCGATGATTCTCATTTGTTAAATATTTGATGAAATTTCGGGTCGAACATTTCCTTTTGTTCTCCGGGTCCATACTTGATTGTGGTATCTTACCGCGGTAAAGTCGTGTACTTGGAGACCGATGGGAGATGCTGTCGAAATTTCGTCAGCTATAAGACATGAGAAGTTATGAGTAACTAGTATAATAAAGTGGTGAAATTTTTTTTCCTCGAATGGGGTAGGGCCACACCTTTAAAGGAAAGGGAGCGATTCGGGGTTATAATATCATGTTTAAAAATACATCAATTAATTTGAAAATGTAGAAGGATGGAATATTATCCCCCGAGCCGTAGTTGGGTGTATGATAGGAACGAGTCTGGGAGACGACTTCTGAAACAATCATTTGTAGATGGAGTTGAGGAGTTTATATCGAAAGCCAAGCAACATTGTGATTATGCAGAAGAAGGGGGGATTAGATGTCCGTGCATAAAGTGTAATTGTATGACGGTTTTGAGTGATGATGACGTGAAGTTACACTTATACAAATGTCGGTTCAAGCCAAATTATTGGACATGGACTGATCATGGTGAGGAGTTGCTGGATATTGATCTGAATGAAGTTGGTGGTGACGATGTTGACATGGGTCCATCAGGCAGTGGCTTACACGACGACTATGTCGAACAACTCCAATTAATGCATATGATGGTGGATGATTGTCTTGGGCAACATGGGAATTTTGAGGCGGATAAGTCTGATGACATGGAAGAGCCTCATAATGAATCGGCGTAGAGATTCTACAATCTTTTGTTAGAGACAAATAAGCCGTTGTTTGAAGGAGCGTCAGATTCAAAATTATCAATTTGTGTTAGGCTTCTAGCGTGCAAGTCCAATTGGAATGTCCTCGAGCAGTGTTTGGAGTTTTTTTTTGTAAAATGCTTCAAGATGTGACACCCTTCAAAGAGTTGTTGCCAAAAAGTTATTATGATGCGAAGCGGTTGGTGTCGAAACTAGGATTAGGGGCTAAGAGGATTGATTGTTGTCCGAACGGGTGCATGCTATATTATGACAGTTCTTCGGGCACAAATGACAGCTCGCTGGAAGAATCTAATTTTTGTCAGACACCCAGGTACCGCATTCAAAGTGGTGATCGTAGTAAGAACAAACCAGTTCCTGCGAATGCAATGTTCTATCTGCCAATAATTCCAAGGTTACAGAGACTGTTTGCATCAATGCAAAATGCGGGACAGATGAGGTGGCATTATGAAAATAAAGGAACTACAGGCTTTATACGCCACCTGTCTGATGGTGAAGCCTGGAAGCATTTCGATCGGGTACACCCTGGTTTTGCAGCATATCCTCGCAATGTACGACTTGGGCTGTGCTCAGATGGTTTTACCCCGTACATTCAGGCGTCAACCTCGCCATATTCATGTTGGCCAGTGATTGTTACACCGTACAATCTTCCTCCCAAGATGTGTATGTCAAAACCCTATATGTTTATGACTTGTCTCATACCAGGACCATCTAATCCAAAGGTTGGGATAGATTTATATTTGTAGCCTCTGATCGATGATCTGAAGAAGTTGTGGGATGGCGTGTTGACATATGACGTTCCCAAGAAGCGAAACTTTATGATGCGGGTGTCACTGATGTGGACTATCAATGATTTTCCTCCATATGGCATGCTCTCTGGTTGGGGGACCCACGGTAAATTGGCGTGCCCGTATTACATGGAAATGCTTTTACCCTAAGGTATGGTGGCAAAAGTTCCTGGATTGATTCTCATCATTGATTTTTAGATCCTGACCATCCCTTCCGAAGGAATATCCGAGCATTCAAAAAGAATCAGACAAAAGAGGAAGGTCTGCCGCATTTGTTGACTCCTGAACAAATATGGGGTCGGGTTAGGGATCTTCCTAAAGTCACTGAAGCAGGTGTTTCAAAATTTCCAGGGTATGGAGAATGGCATAACTGGACAAAACAAAATATTTTTTAGGAACTACCGTACTGGAAGGATAATCTGTTAAGACATAACCTTGATGTGATGCATATTGAGAAGGATTTCTTTGACAACATTTTCAACACGGTTATGAATGTGTCTGGCAAGATGAAGGACAATGAGAAGGCAATGATGGACATAGCTTTGTACTGTAGACGAAAGGGTTTGGAGCTGAAGCCGCAGCCTAATGGAAAAATGGTCAAACCAAGAGCTTGTCACACTCTAACCGACGATGAACCGAAGTCAATTTGTCGGTGGTTAAAAGACCTTAGGACCCCTGATGGTTATTCCTCTAATTTGACACGATGTGCTGATGTAAGAACGGGGAGGCTTCATGGGATGAAAAGTCATGATTGTCATGTATTCATGGAGTGTTTGCTTCCTATTTCTTTCGGTTCACTGCCCCCGCATGTTTGAACCCTCTTACATAAATCGGTCATTTCTTCAAAGATCTATGCTCTGCAACTTTAAGAGCGGATGGTCTGACGAAGATGGAAGAAAACATTCCAATAATTCTGTGCAAGAAGGAGAGGGTATTTCCCCTAGGATTTTTTGACTCAATGGAACATCTCCCTGTCCATCTTGCATATGAAGTGAGGCTTGGTGGACCAGTATAATATAGGTGGATGTATCCGTTTGAAAGGTAATTTTATTATATTTTGACATTTAAATAATTAGCGGCCCTTGAATAATACCTTGTCACTAATGTTTTTTATTACTTAGATTCATGGGCGACTCTAAACGATCAGTTAAAAACAAGGCTAGGGTGGAAGGATCAATCTGTGCGTCTTACTTACACTGTGAGACAACTCCTTTCTGTTCCCACTATTTCAACAACTTTATGTTGGCCCCGAGAAATATTAGGAACGAGGTAGATGCTTATAGTGCAGGGTATCCTTATATGCATTCTGCATTTAATATTCCTGGCCGTCATGCTGGCAAGGAGCTTACTTACTGGTTAAGCGATGAGGAGTATGCATCGGCCCATGTTCATGTCTTGATAAATTGCACAGAGGTGAAACCATATCATGAGTAAGTATAAACGACCCATCTTTGAATGTATCACATGTTATATCAATTTCTCCTTTAGTACAAAGTACACATTTTATTTGTCAGTGTGTTCCTGCAAATTAATCAATTAAGTGAACAAGATGCTTCTGCTTGTACACATGCAGATTTTCCTGAATGGTTCAAGCAACAAGTAAGTGTCATATAACCAAGCAAACAATAAATATTTTCTTAATTGCCACTTGAAAAAGTCATTATTTAATATGACTTACCTATTCGTAGGTGTATCACCAACCATTAACCGTGACTAATCAACACTTGAGAGATTTAGTGTATGAGCCCTATAGTAGTGTTATATCATGGCATACATACTTTGTTAATGGGTACAAATTCCACACAGATGAAATGTTGGAAAAAAGACAATTAATAGTGGAGTTGTCGTACAAGGTGAAGGTACTGGTGATTTTTATGGGGTCATAAAACACATACGAGTTACAATACAATACTACTACTTATCCTAAAAAAGTAGTCTTATTTTATTGTAACTGGTTTCATCCATCGAGGACAGGCACAAAGGTGGATCCCAAGTATGGAACTGTGGACATTCGCATGGATAGAAGATATCAACAGTTTGATCCGTTTATAATTGCTCAGAATGCAAAACAAGTTTGTTATGTCCCTTATCCAGCAATGCGAACGGACAAACGAGGTTGGTGTGTTGCTGTCACTACCAAGCCTAGGGTCACATAGAAATCGATGATGCAGAGGATGAGACGCCCTTCCAGGTGGATGAATCGTCACATGAAAATGAAGTAATTAAGGTCGAGTGAATTACTGGCATGTTGGGATATGCAAATGAAGGGGAAGAAGTGGTCATTGGTAATCAGTCATCGATGCATGCATCATTGGAGGAAGAAATCCAAAGTGATGATTCAATGCAAGAAAACGAAGAGTCGGACTTACAATCAGATGACGATACCGAGTCTGAATAAGAATTTTATTGTTAAGTTATTTTTATTGTATTTAAATATTTGCTTATGCAATTAAATGTAAGACTTGAAAAATATTTTACTATTTTAAATATTTGCTTAGATTAGTCTCTTAGATGTCAATTGATTTATTGTTTTTACATTGATTTATACTTGTGCTATAAAAATAGATATGTCAACATCAGGAGGACAGCCACCCCGCCCCCCACCGCCTAGCGGTGATAAGGGGAAGGGGAAGGCTAAGTGGGGACGGTACACCGTGAAGTCCCAGGTGCTTTCTCGTTTTTCTGCAGGTCCCTCAGCACCCATCGCACCCACCGCCATCCCTTCGGTACCCACCCCAGTGGCACCTACAGGAGCCTCATCCACCCATTATACACCCTCCCCCACCCATTCTACACCCTCACCGACCCATACTACACTATCCCCGACCCACACTACTCCATCCTCCTCCCATGTCCAGGCCTCCACTCGCTTTGTGCCACGACGCGCACTAGCCGGCTACTCGCCGCCCCCTAGTGGACCCACACCACACCCACACCCAGCACCACCATCATCATTGGTTGCCCCGACCACACAGCCAGCAGGATTATCATTTATGCCGACTCCTGGGATGATGGCACAGCCGGACACGACCATTCCAGCCTCATCATCCGCACCTGCATTCGATCACGACACAGACGTTCCATCATCATCGTCTGTGCAGCAGTCGACCGTGGCGGAGGTCCTGCCTGAGTGGGCCAGGGTTCCCGCACCTGAGGAACGACCATGGATCCGACCGGTTTCTGGGTCGTAAGTTTTATTTAATTTAATCTTTTTAAACTTTGACTGCTTTAGTTACTATTTTATAAGTGTATATTTGATAGTTGTCATATTGTTGAATTAATAAAATAATAAAATTTTCAGCTTCATCCCATCGAAAGTGGGATCGAAGCATGCCTCAGAGATACGTATTATCTTTGACGACCGAGCAGGTAATCGACTGAGGGACATGCTCCGGGAGCGTAGGGAGATCCGGATACGTCCGGATTACATTGGGCCCAACATCTGGGCCCAACTATGTGTGTACTGGGACACTCCAGCTTACAAGCTGAAGTGTGAGCAGGTGAAGAGGAATCGGGCTTCCGAGAACGGTGGGAGCATGCACACTGGTGGTTCGATTAGCCACATGCAGCATGCCATTGACATGATATGCATATATAAATAATTTTATTTATAAACTGTATATTTTTATTAAAAATTTATTAAAAATTAATTGATTTTATTTGGGTGTCGGTTGCAGGCAGGAGAGCTTGCTCGGTCCGTTAATATCCCTACGGTCTTTAAGTAGACACATATTCGCTCGGACACTGACGAGTTTGTTGATGAGAGGTCGAGGCAGACAGTGGTGAGCTAAAGTGTCTTTTATATTTAAAGTATATGTTATTATTATATTATATATATATATATATATATATATAGTTTAATAAAATATTGATTGTAATGTATTTATCACAGGCGGAGGACAATGCTAGATTTAGTCAGGTGGCATCTGAGGCTGCCTCTTGCTCTGGTGCCTCGGATCCTTCTCTGCTGGACCCCACCGAGGTTGAGTGACTACAGACCCAGGTTTGGGTGGATGTGGAGGGGCGGGAAGAAGAAGGGACGGATTTACGGTACTGCGACCCTAGCCAAGTCCATCCGTCGGGGGTCGACGCCGAGCTTGACCATTCGGGAGCCTACATCCTCCGGCTCACAGGACACGGAGGAGGTGCAGCGGCTGAGGCAGGAGGTGCAGCAGCAGAAGGAGGCGAACAAGCGCATGATGCACCAAATGGAGACATTCTCTACGGTCATGACTGCTGTGCTCAATTTCCTCCCACCAGACAGGTGCAGTGCTCTGTAGGGGGTCCTCCATGCCACCCAGCCCCAGCCCTCCACTACTTCTACCGATCCACCACCGCAGCCGCATGATGTCGGTCTGTCTTCCGAGCCGCAACCGGATGGTCATCTGATGCCGGTAGACTCCCCCCGCCAGGACGACAATGATGGATATTATGGTGATGGGTATTAGGATAGTTATAGATGTAGTAGAGTTTTGTAGCTAGACGGATATTTTATGTATGGATTATATGTTGAGTTTGTTTTTATTTTAAATTATTTTTAATTTAATTTCTTTTTAAATTTTATTTGTAATTTCAATTTTATTTTTTTTAATTAAAATATAGTAATAATTAACTAAAATATAATATAATAATAATTAATAATTTAAATATATTCATAATTAATAATTATACTATAATAATATTTAATATTCAAAATATAAAATTTAAATTATAATAAAAAATTAATTAAAATTTATAATTAATTATTAATATCAAACAAAATAAAATATGTAACCAAAAAAAATAAAAAAAAATAATAATTAAAATACAATGTAAAAAAATATATAAAAAAACCCTTGTTTCAGACGGACAAATCCGTCGATGTAGTTTAGAGTTTCCGACGGATTTGCCCGTCGGTAACGTCCACTGACACGTACCGACGGACATATCCGTCGGTAATTAGGGGATCCGTGTGAGAAGGTTTCCGATGGACGAGACCGTCGGAAATTTCCGACGGACCGCCCCTATCCATTGGAAACCTTTTACGCACCTAGTACCGACGGAATTCGATCCGTCGAAAATACAGTTTGCCGATTTCTTTCCGTCGTTTCCAACGGTTAAAGGCCGTCGGTAATAGCCCCTTTTTTTTGTAGTGTTTTAATACCAAGTTGATTGGGAATCAATTGTCAATATATATATATAAAATAAATTTTAAAAATTGTGCTTATATATAAACGTGCTTAAAGCTTCAACCATTTAATCTTTGCACTTTTGGTTTGAGCAATCAATTGTCTATGCCATTATTTGCTATTATCTTTGTACCAATTGATTTGCAGATTAATGAATTAATTTCCTGTGCCATTCACGCTCTTATTCCAAACCTTAAAACTTATCTGGTTGAAATCAATTCAAAGTTTTAAGCCATTATTTCATGTTGTAACGTCCATATTACTTTCTAATAGCAAAACAATTTTTGTGGGAATTAATTCTCTTAAATGGCAAATTAATTTGCATTGAATCAAAATCATTATCAGGCGCTGGCCTTGTTGGCTTTTATAAAAAAAGAAAGGATTGCATTTTGAAAAACACACACACACGACAAAATAAAAATAGCACAGCCGTGAAAATTTTGGTCCCATTACAAGAATAATGTTATTTTGACATCCAAATTGGATATCATGGGAGACACCCTAGTGTTTTAGCAGGCTATAAACCAATGAAATTAAAAGAGAGAAAGAGTAAAATGATTCATAACCTACTGAAACACCTCCTTTCTTCTTACGATCCACTTCGCAAACTTCAATTTTCAACCTTTCTCATAACAATAAACATTAATATAAGTTCTGCTCTTCTTATTGCTTCTATATAGGCCTAGTCATTCTTCGCACTTTCATGTGTTTGCTTTAATTTTGACAATTTTTTTTTGACGGAATAATTTTGACAATTTAGATATAATTAAATTAGCAACATTTTTGATTTCATCTGCCAGAGTGCCATCGCGGATCATCTCAAGAATTAGTAGTAGAATAAACAGTTGTGAAATAGAAAATCAGAGTATAAGTGAAAGTAATGTATATCAAACTACTATCGGTTTATTTCATTAAACAACTGATAGTATAAATTACAAAGGTTATCAAATGAAACTTTATCAAATTGACTTAAAAATAAATAAGAACTTTGTAAACTTGCTTTGAAAGCTTTAACACTACAAGGTTACAAAAGGAACTTGATTAGTAAATTAGAACCGAAGATAAGTCTGCCTTCCTCTGATGAATGGGGTCTTCTTAAATAGATGGGAGAAGATCTTCGAGAAAGAGCGGATTTGAACTCTTTTGGAATCTGCGAAAAGCAGGTACCGTTTACCTTTGACTTTAGAGCTTGAATACTATAGCCATGTGGGTGTTTATCGGTCAATAAATTATCGTCGGCACAATCGGACAAACTTATTTACTTTTTGCTTTATTTAGTGGTTACTGAAAGATAATCTTGTCGGCCATCTAAACAGTGGGGATGAGACAAGATCAGAGTGACTTGCTTTACTGATCAAAGAATCCAAAGTCTGGATCATTATTTTCCAAGTAGGGGTTATAATCTGACCCTACTGTTACTGAGTCGTCTTCTTCTTCTTCTTCTTCATCAGAGCCCAATGACGAGAGGGCTTCCTTTAATAATTGATATTCTTAAGGTGTTGAGGCACTCAAGTTTATTGTAAATGGAGTGATTGCTTGAGATGAGCTACCAGTCTCTTTTGCTTTTACTTGTGAAGGAGGAGTCTTTGGAGGTTCAAAGGCTTGAGGAAACCTTTTGGCGCGAACCTTATTCTTCCAAGAAACAAATTTTGTTTCTACCACTCTTTCATTAAATTTTTTCCACCAAGAGACTGTATTGACTGAACAGATGTATTTTGGGAAGGGCTCTGGTGAATGAGAATGGTACTCATAATTAAATTTGAGTAACCAAGCAATCCCGAACTGAGCACAAAAATGGAGTAACTTCCCAAAAATTGGTATTGCTGGGGTTAATAACTTATATTCATTGTAAATCTCAAAGAGTGAATTTGGGAGAATATCAGCGGATATTCCATATTCCCAAAACCATTCCATAAACCAGTTTGGGTACCCGGCCTGGTTATTTAAAAAATTGAAATACCATGAGTGACGTGGATTTGGCTGGAAAAGGACCAATTCCCAGGCTCTCTGATAATCCCAGTAATTATAAACAGGTGGGTCAAAGATTCTCGAGATTTTTTTAAGCATAAACGGGCCTTGACCCCAATCCGCTAGAGTGAGTACCTTCATTATCTTACATTTGGAATATGCAATTACTTTTGGCGCACTTGCATTTACCTCCTGTTCAATTTTTACTGATTGGGTATCAATGAGAATGTATTGATAGTATTGTAGTGTCTTAGTAGCATCGCTGGTTGGAACCCAGCCAAAACCATTGGGGATGAGTTGTTGGAGCATGTCCCAAGGGTTATCTGAAGTGGGGTTACCATATTCTTGCTCGATGAGGGCATGCCTTCTGCAAGATGGTTTTAATTTGAATGCTAAAGGTTCTCTCTGGGTAGTCAGTTTATTTGGTTGTTCTTCACTTAGTGAAGCAAATTTATTTGGGCTTTGAATTGGGTTATTTGTGGGGCTGACTGGAGGAAGGTTTTTCTTGGTTATTTGTGAAGCTGAGGGAGCGAATGAATCAAGGGTTAACTCTTTGGATTTTCTAGGAGAGGAGGAGGCTCCTCCTCTTACAGATCCTCCTCGAGACCTAGAAGTCATTCAGAATTTGTTCCTTGTAAAAATTCCCTAGTTAAAAAATCAGGGATAAAATTGTTATCACCTTTTAAATATTCAATTTCAAAATCAAAACAACTAAGGAAACTTTTCCATTTGGCAAAAATATGTTTTGACACTAAATTCTTGACATCTTTTTGTAAAACATCTTTAGCAGCTTTACAATCAATCCTTAGTAAAAACCTTTTATTTATCAAATCATCTTGAAATTTTTTAATGCATAGTACTATAGATAAAATTTCTTTTTTAATAGTACCATATTTTTCTTGCGATGAGATCCAAAGACCTTTTGAAAACGGACGACTTGCTCAACTTTATTGTTTGGAAGGATTTGCAGTAGGTTACCACCATATCCTTTATCTGATGCGTCAGTTTGAACAATGAGACTGACATCGGGATGAGGAATTCCTAGACAAGGGACTGACCTGACATCTTTCTTAATGTCTAAGATTAATTTAGATAACTCTGGTGACCAAGCTTTAGGATTTGAGGTTTTCCTAAGCCTTGAATAAAGGGGTTTACACTTTATCCTAATATTAGGAATAAACTCAGACATAATTTGGACAACCAAAAAAATCTTTGTAATTGTTTTTTATCTGTTAATTCATTTGGGAATTTATCTGCAAAAGCTATACTTCTGCTTATTGGTGTTATCGTTCCTTGGTAAATTTCATGACCTAAAAATATTATTTTAGTTTGAAATAATTTTATCTTTTTGGCAGATATTACCATTCCATTTCTTTTTTATCGTTTCTTTAAAAATATTGAGATTTTTAAAATGTTGTTCTAATGATTGTGAGAATATTAAAACATCATCAATATACACAATGGTGAAATCAGAATGTGGATTTAATATATCATTCATAACATGTTGGAATTCAGAAGGAGCGTTTTTTAATCCCATGGGAATTACATTCCATTCGTAATGTCCAAAAGGGACTGTAAAAGCTGTTTTATACTTATATTTTTCTTCTAACTTTATCTGATAGAATCCTGACTTGATATCAAACTTTGAGAAGATTATTCCATCATGTAATCTTTTTATCAAATCTCTTTTATTTGGTATTGGATATCTTATCCATTTTAGGACATTATTCGAAGGTTTATAATTTATTACCATTCTGGGTTCTTCTCTTTCTATTTCTGATTGATGATTAACATAAAAGGCAGTGCAACTCCAAGGGGATTTTCTTGGCCTAATAAGTTTCTTATCGAGAAATCCTTTTATTTCTTTCTTGCAGTATTCCAAAGTCTCACTATTCATTTGGATAGGATGAGCTTTGGTTGGTATTTTACTTTCGTGAAAATCATCTTCATATGGTAGAGATACCATATGAGTTTTCCTTTCCCAAAAAGCATTGGGAACTTCTGAACAGACTTCTTTTTTAAAATCTTTTTGTATTTTAGTTATTTTCTCTTGTATTAAAGGATCTTTGATTTGTTTTTCTATCTTTGCATACAAGATTTCTTTCTGAAGATATCCTATTTGGTTTTCTTTTCTATGAATAATAGATAGAAAATTCTTTTCTTCTAAATTATCTTTTAAGTTATTCAGTTCTTTTTTCTTTATTGGATTTATAAATTCAAATATTACTTCTTGATTATCCTTCATAATTTTTATTCCTTCTTCTGTAATTTGGAGGGGATAAAGCTGTGTTAAGAAAGGAGTCCCTAATATTATTTGTTCTGAAGTATCTTTAACAAGGAGGAATGAGCTTTTAAAACAAATTCCTTTGTTACAGATACTAACATCTTCTAGTTTATAATTTACTTGTAATTTCTGGTTATTAGCTGTGTATAACTTTTGAACTGTCTTTTGGTAATATTGAGTAGGAATGAGTCCTTCCTGAATGCAGTTAAGGTCTGCTCCTGAATCTATTAAAGCAATGAATGGTTGGTGAAAAGATTTCTTAATTTTCAAATTTATTTTCACATGTCATTTTTGCTGCATGGTTTTTATTCTTTAGAAGAAATTTTCTTCCTCATTGTAAAGAGCATCAAATTCCTTCTCTTCATCAAAATGGGTAGAGGAAGAGTTTGAAGTGGCCTTAGCCTTTCCTTTTCCCAATGATTTTTCAAAAGTTTGTTGCAAAATTTTGTATTTTTGTTTTAAATCAGTGACTTCATTCTTTAAATTCTTAACTTCTCTATATAGAAGAGGGAGTGTTATTGGTTCTTGAATAAATGATGATTCGTGATTTAGAATATCTTTTAAATTGTACCCTGAAAATTCTTTAGTTGTTATTTCTTGACTTTCTAATGCCTTGTATTTTTCTAACATTGCTAGCTTAACTTGTGGGTCATCTATTTGATGGACTAGGTCTAGCAAGACTCTAGCTTCTTTGGAAATAACGTTAATTGTAAATTTACAATCACAGTTATCTCCAAGACATCCACAACTTAAGCATCCAATATTAGAATCAGATGAAGTTTCTTGATTCAGATGAAGTTCCTTTAATACAAGAGAAAATAACTAAAATACAAAAAGATTTTGAAAAAGAAGTCTGTTCAGAAGTTCCCAATGCTTTTTGGGAAAGGAAAACTCATATGGCATCTCTACCATATGAAGATGATTTTCACGAAAGTAAAATACCAACCAAAGCTCGTCCTATCCAAATGAATAGTGAGACTTTGGAATACTGCAAGAAAGAAATAAAAGGATTTCTCGATAAGAAACTTATTAGGCCAAGCAAATCCCCTTGGAGTTGCACTGCCTTTTATGTTAATCATCAGTCAGAAATAGAAAGAGGAGAACCCAGGATGGTAATAAATTATGAACCTTCGAATAATGTCCTAAAATGGATAAGATATCCAATACCAAATAAAAGAGATTTGATAAAAAGATTACATGATGGAATAATCTTCTCAAAGTTTGATATCAAGTCAGGATTCTATCAGATAAAGTTAGAAGAAAAAGATAAGTATAAAACACCTTTTACAGTCCCTTTCGGACATTACGAATGGAATGTAATGTCCATGGGATTAAAAAACGCTCCTTCTGAATTCCAACATATTATGCATGATATATTAAATCCACATTCTGATTTCACCATTGTGTATACTGATGATGTTTTACTATTCTCACAATCATTAGAACAACATTTTAAACATCTCAATATGTTTAAAGAAACAATAAAAAGAAATGGCATGGTAATATCTGCCCAAAAGATAAAATTATTTCAAACTAAAATAAGATTTTTAGGTCATGAAATTTACCAAGGAACGATAACACCAATAAGCAGAAGTATAGCTTTTGCCGATAAATTCCCAAATGAATTAACAGATAAAAATCAATTACAAAGATTTTTAGGTTGTCTAAATTATGTCTGAGTTTATTCCCAATATTAGGATAAAGTGTAAACCCCTTTATTCAAGGCATTGGAAAACCTCAAATCCTAAAGCTTGGTCACCAGAGTTATCTAAGTTCATCTTAGACATTAAGAAAGATGCCAGGTCACTCCCTTGTCTAGGAATTCCTCATCCCAATGCCAGTCTCATTGTTCAAACTGACGCATCAGATAAAGGATATGGTGGTATCCTACTGCAAATCCTTCCAAACAATAAAGCTGAGCAAGTCATCCGTTTTCATTCAGGTCTTTGGATCTCATCGCAAGAAAAGTATAGTACTGTTAAAAATGAAATTTTATCTATAGTACTATGCATTACTAAATTTCAAGATGATTTGATAAATAAAAAGTATTTACTAAGGATTGCTTGTAAAGCTGCTAAAGATGTTTTACAAAAAGATGTCAAGAATTTAGTGTCAAAACATATTTCCGCCAGATGACAAAGTTTACTTAGTTGTTTTGATTTTGAAATTGAATATTTAAAAGGTGATAACAATTTTATCCCTGATTTTTTAACCAGGGAATTTTTACAAGGAACAAATTCCGAATGACTTCTAGGTCCATAGGAGGATCTGTAAGAGGAGGAGCCTCCTCCTCTCCTAGCAAATCCAAAGAGTTAACCCCTGATTCATTCGCTCCCTCAGCTTCACAAATAACAAAGAAAAACCTTCCTCCAGTCAGCCCCGCAAATAACCGAATTCAAAGCCCAAATAAATTTACTTCACTAAGTGAAGAACAACCAAATAAACTGACTACCTAGAGAGAACCTTTAGCATTCAAATTAAAACCATCTTGCAGAAGGCATGCCCTCATCGAGCAAGAATATGGTAACCCCACTTCAGATAACCCTTGGGACATGCTCCAACAACTCATCCCCAATGGTTTTGGCTGGGTTACAACCAGCAATGCTACTAAGACACTACAATATTATCAATACATTCTCATTGATATCCAATCAGTAAAAATTGAACAGGAGGTAAATGAAAGTGCTCCAAAAGTAATTGCATATTCCAAATGTAAGATAATGAAGGTACTCACTCTAGCGGATTCGGGTCAAGGTCCGTTTATGCCTAAAAGATTCTCGAGAATCTTTGACCCACCTGTTTATAATTACTGGGATTATCAGAGAGCCTGGGAATTGGTCCTTTTCCAGCCAAATCCCCGTCACTCATGGTATTTCAATTTTTTAAATAACCAGGCCAGGTACCCAAACTGGTTTATGGAATGGTTTTGGGAATATGGAATATCCGCTGATATTCTCCCAAATTCACTCTTTGAGATTTACAATGAATATAAGTTATTAACCCCAGCAATGCCAATTTTTGGGAAGTTACTCCATTTTTGTGCTCAGTTCGAGATTGCTTGGTTACTCAAATTTAATTATGAGTACCATTCTCATTTACCAGAGCCCTTCCCAAAATACATCTGTTCAGTCAATACAGTCTCTTGGTGGAAAAAATTTAATGAAAGAGTGGCAGAAACAAAATTTGTTTCTTGGAAGAATAAGGTTCGTGCCAAAAGGTTTCCTCCTGCCTTTGAACCTCCAAAGACTCCTCCTTCACAAGTAAAAGCAAAAGAGATTGGTAGCTCATCTCAAGCAGTCACTCCATTTACAATAACTTGAATGCCTCAACACCTCAAGAATATAAAAAATTATTAAAGGAAGCCCTTTCGTCATTGGGCTCTGATGAAGAAGAAGAAGAAGACGACTCAGTAACAGTAGGGTCAGATTATAACCCCTACTTGGAAAATAATGATCCAGACTTTGGATTCTTTGATCAGTAAAGCAAGTCACTCTGATCTTGTCTCATCCCCACTGTTTAGATGGCCGACAAGATTATCTTTCAATAACCACTAAATAAAGCAAAAAGTAAAGAAGTTTGTTTGGTTGTGCCGACGATAATTTATTGGCCGACAAAGACCCACATGGCTACAATATTCAAGCTCTAAAGTCAAAAGTAAACAGTACCTGCTTTTCGCGGATTCCAAATGAGTTCAAATCCGCTCTCTCTTGAAGATCTTCTCCCATCTATTTAAGAAGACCTCATTCATCAGAGGAAGGCAGACTTATCTTTGGTTCTAATTTACTAATCAAGTTCCTTTTGTAACCTTGTAGTGTTAAAGCTTTCAAAGCAAGTTTACAGAAGTTCTCATTTATTTGTAAGTCAATTTGATAAAGTTTCATTTGATAACCTTTGTAATTTATACTATCAGTTGTTTAATGAAATAAACCGATAGTAGTTTGATATACATTACTTTCACTTATACTCTGATTTTCTATTTCACAACTATTTATTCTACTACTAATTCTTGAGATAATCCGCAGTGGCACTCTGGCAGATGAAATAAAAAATGTTGCTAATTTAATTATATCTAAATTGTCAAAATTATTCCGTCAAAAAAATTTGTAAAAATTAAAGCAAACACATGAAAGTGCGAAGAATGACTAGGCCTATATAGAAGCAATAAGAAGAGCAGAACTTATATTAATGTTTATTGTTATGAGAAAGGTTGAAAATTGAAGTTTGCGAAGTGGATCGTAAGAAGAAAGGAGGTGTTTCAGTAGGTTATGAATCATTTTATTCTTACTCTCTTTTAATTTCATTGGTTTATAGCCTACTAAAATACTAGGGTGTCTCCCATGATATCCAATTTGGGTGTCAAAATAACATTATTCTTATAAGGGACCAAATTTTTCACGTCTGTGCTATTTTTATTTTGTCGTGTGCTTGTCTTTTTCAAAATGCAATCCTTTCTTTTTTTATAAAAGCCAGCAAGGCCAGCGCCTAATAATGATTTTGATTCAATGCAAATTAATTTGCCATTTAAGAGAATTAATTCCCACAAAAATTGTTTTGCTATTAGAAAGTAATATGGACGTTACAACATGAAATAATGGCTTAAAACTTTGAATTGATTTCAACCAGATAAGTTTTAAGGATTGGAATAAGAGCGTCAATGGTACAGGAAATTAATTCATTAATCTGCAAATCAATTGGTATAAAGATAATAGCAAATAATGGCTTAGACAATTGATTGTTCAAACCAAAAGTGCAAAGATTAAATGGTTGAAGCTTTAAGCACGTTTATATATAAGCACAATTTTTAAAATTTATTATATATATATATATATATATATATATATATATATATATATATATATATATTGACAATTGATTCCCAATCAACTTGGTATTAAAACACTAAAAAAAGGGGCTATTACCGACGGCCTTTAACCATCGAAAATGATAGAAAGCAATCGGAAAACTATATTTCCGACGGATCAAATTCCGTCGGTACTAGGCACGTAGGAAAGGGTTTCCAATGGATAGGGGCGGTCCGTCGGAAATTTCTGACGGTCTCGTCCATCATAAACCTTCTCACACGGATCCCCTAATTACCGACGGATATGTCCGTCGGTACGTGTCAGTGGACGTTACCGACGGGCAAATCCGTCGGAAACTCTAAACTACATTTACCGACGGATTTGTCCGTCTGAAACAAGGGTTTTTATATTTTTTTTACATTGTATTTTAATTATTTTTTATTTTGTTTTTTTATTACATATTTTATTTTGTTTGATATTAATAATTAATTATAAATTTTAATTAATTTTTTATTATAATTTAAATTTTATATTTTGAATATTAAATATTATTATAGTATAATTATTAATTATGAATGTATTTTAATTATTAATTATTAATATATTATATTTTAATTAATTATTATTATATTTTAATTAAAAAAACAAAATTGAAATTACAAATAAAATTTAAAAAGCAATTAAATTAAAAATAATTTAAAATAAAAACAAACTCAACATATAAACCATACATAAAATATCCGTCTAGCTACAAAACTCTACTACATCTGTAACTATCCTAATACCCATCACCATAATATCCGTCATCGTCGTCCTGGCGGGGGGAGTCTACCAGCGTCAGATGACCATCCGACTGTGGCTCAGAAGACAGACCGGCATCATGCGGCTGCGGTGGTGGATCGGTAGAAGTAGTGGAGGACTGGGGCTGGGTGGCATGGAGGACCCCCTACAGAGCGCTGCACCTGTCTGGTGGGAGGAAATTGAGCACAGTAGTCATGACCGTAGAAAATGTCTCCATTTGGTGCATCATGCGCTTGTTCGCCTCCCTCTGCTGCTGCACCTCCTGCCTCAGTCGCTGCACCTCCTCCGTGTCTTGTGAGCTATAGGATGTAGGCTCCCGAATGGTCAAGCTCGGCGTCGACCCCCGACGGATGGACTTGGCTAGGGTTGTAGTACCGTAAATCCGCCCCTTCTTCTTCCCGCCCCTCCATATCCACCCAGACCTGGGTCTGTATTCGCTCAACCTCGGTGGGGTCCAACTGAGAAGGATCCAAGGCACCAGAGCAGGAGGCAGCCTCATATGCTACCTGACTAAATTTGGCATTGTACTCTGCCTGTGATAAATACATTACAATCAATATTTTATTAAACTATATATATATATATATATATATATATATAATATAATATAATAATAACATATACTTTAAATGTAAAAAGACACTTTAGCTCACCACTGTCTGCCTTGACCTCTCATCAACAAACTCGTCGGTGTCCGAGCGAATACGTGTCTACTTAAAGACCGTAGGGATATTAACGGACCGAGCAAGCTCTCCTGCCTGCAACCGACACACAAATAAAATCAATTAATTATTAAATAAATTTTTAATAAAAATATACAGTTTATAAATAAAATTATTTATATATGCATACCATATCAATGGCATGCTGCATGTGGCTAATCGAACCACCAGTGTGCATGCTCCCACCCTTCTCGGAAGCCCAATTCCTCTTCGCCTGCTCACACTTCAGCTTGTAAGTTGGAGTGTCCCAGTACACACATAGTTGGGCCCAGATGTTGGGCCCAATGTAATCCGGACGTATCCTGGTCTCCCTACGCTCCCGAAGCATGTCCCTCAGTCGATTACCTGCTCGATCGTCAAAGATAATACGTATCTCTGAGGCATGCTCTGGTAACCAGCACACAAGATCCTGTTAACAAAGAAAAAATAGTAATAACATTATACAAAAAAAATATATAAAATGCGTGAAAAATAAAGGGAAAATTACATGAAATAATAAAAAACAACTTACCCCGAAACGTCTGAAGATACGATCCCGATCGTCCTGTGGGATCACCCCCCATGATGGCCAGAAGCGACGATACTGTGCCTCGATGGCATAGGCAACATGCTTTGATCCTACTTTCGATGGGATGAAGCTGAAAAATTTATTATTTTATTAATTCAACAATATGACAACCATCAAATATATACTTATAGAATAGTAACTAAAGTAGTCAAAGTTTAAAAAGATTAAATTAAATAAAACTTACGATCCAGAAACCGGCCGGATCCATGGTCGTTCCTCAGGTGCGGGAACCCTGGCTCACTCAGGCAGGACCTCCGCCACGGCCGACTGCTGCACAGACGATGATGATGGAACGGTCGTGTCGTGACCGAATGCGGGCGCGGATGATGAGGCTGGAATGGTCGTGTCCGGTTGTGGCATCATCCCAAGAGTCGGCATAAATGATAATCCTGCTGGCTGTTTGGTCGGCGCAACCAATGATGATGGTGGTGCTGGGTGTGGGTGTGGTGTGGGTCCACTAGGGCGGCGAGTAGCCGGCTAGTGCGCGTCGTGGCACAAAGCGAGTGAAGGCCTGGACATGGGTCGAGGATGGGGTAGTGTGGGTCGGGGATAGTGTAGTATGGGTCGGTGAGGGTGTAGTATGGGTCGGTGAGGGTGTAGAATGGGTGGGCAAGGGTGTAGAATGGGTGGATGAGGCTCATATAGGTGCCACTAGGGTGGGTACCGAAGGGATGAGGGTGGGTGCGATGGGTGTTGAGGGACCTGCAGCAAAACAAGAAAGCACCTGGGACTTCACGGTGTACTGTCCCCGCTTAGCCTTCCCCTTCCCCTTATCACCGCTAGGCGGTAGGGGGCGGGGTTGCTGTCCTCCTGATGTTGACATATCTATTTTTATAGCACAAGTATAAATAAATGTAAAAACAATAAATCAATTGACATCTAAGAGACTAATCTAAGCAAATATTTAAAATAGTACAATATTTGTCAAGTCTTAAATTTAATTGCATAAGCAAATATTTAAATACAATAAAAATAACTTAAAATAAAATTCTTATTCAGACTCGGTATCGTCATCTGATTGTAAGTCCGACTCTTCGTTTTCTTGCATTGAATCATCACTTTGGATTTCTTCCTCTAATGATGCATGCATCGATGACTGATTACCAATGACCACTTCTTCCCTTTCATTTGCAGATCCCAACATGCCAGTAATTCACTCGACCTTAATTACTTCATTTTCATGTGACGATTCATCCACCTGGAAGGGCGTCTCATCCTCTGCATCATCGATTTCTATGTGACCCTAGGCATGGTAGTGACAGCAACACACCAACCTCGTTTGTCCGTTCGCATTGCTGGATAAGGGACATAACAAACTTGTTTTGCATTATGAGCAATTATAAACGGATCAAACTGTTGATATCTTCTATCCATGCGAATGTCCACAGTTCCATACTTGGGATCCACCTTTGTGCCTGTCCTCGATGGATGAAACCAGTTAAAATAAAATAAGACTACTTTTTTAGGATAAGTAGTAGTATTGTATTGTAACTCATATATGTGTTTTATGACCCCATAAAAATCACCAGTACCTTCACCTTGTACGACAACTCCGCTATTAATTGTCTTTTTTCGTACATTTCATCTGTGTGGAATTTGTACCCATTAACAAAGTATGTATGCCATGATCTAACACCACTATAGGGCTTGTACGCTAAATCTCTCAAGTGTTGATTAGTCACGCTTAATGGTTGGTGATACACCTACGAATAGGTAAGTCATATTAAATAATGACTTTTTCAAGTGGCAATTAAGTATGTATGCCATTCAGGAAAATCTGCATGTGTACAAGCAGAAGCATCTTGTTCACTTAATTGATTAATTTGCAGGAACACACCGACAAATAAAATGTGTACTATGTGTTAAAGGAGAAATTGATATAACAAGTGATACATTCAAAGATGGGTCATTTATACTTACTCATGATATGGTTTCACCTCTGTGCAATTTATCAAGACATGAACATGGGCCGATGCATACTCCTCATCGCTTAACCAGTAAGTAAGCTCCTTGCCAGCATGACGGCCAGGAATATTAAATACAGAATGCATATAAGGATACCCTGCACTATAAGCATCTACCTCGTTCCTAATATTTCTCGGGGCCAACATAAAGTTGTTGAAATAGTGGGAACAGAAAGGAGTTGTCTCACAGTGTAAGTAAGACGCACAGATTGATCCTTCCACCCTAGCCTTGTTTTTAACTGATCGTTTAGAGTCGCCCATGAATCTAAGTAATAAAAAACATTAGTGACAAGGCATTATTCAAGGGCCGCTAATTATTTAAATGTCAAAATATAATAAAATTACCTTTCAAACGGATACATCCACCTATATTATACTGGTCCACCAAGCCTCACTTCATATGCAAGATGGACAGGGAGATGTTCCATTGAGTCAAAAAATCCTGGGGGAAATACCCTCTCCATCTTGCACAGAATTATTGGAATGTTTTCTTCCATCTTCGTCAGACCATCCGCTCTTAATGTTGTAGAGCATAGATCTTTGAAGAAATGACCGATTTATGTAAGAGGGTTCGAAACATGCGGGGGCAGCGAGCCGAAATAAATAGGAAGCAAACACTCCATGAATACATGACAATCATGACTTTTCATCCCATGAAGCCTCCCCGTTCTTACATCAGCACATCGTGCCAAATTAGAGGAATAACCATCAGGGGTCCTAAGGTCTTTTAACCACCGAAAAATTGACTTCGGTTCATCGGCGGTTAGAGTGTAACAAGCTCTTGGTTTGACCATTTTTCCATTAGGCTGCAGCTTCAGCTCGAAACCCTTTCGTCTACAGTACAGAGCTATGTCCATCATTGCCTTCTCATCGTCCTTCGTCTTGCCAGACACATTCATAACCGTGTTAAAAATGTTGTCAAAGAAATTCTTCTCAATATGCATCACATCAAGGTTATGTCTTAACAGATTATCCTTCCAGTATGGTAGTTCCTAAAAAATATTTTGTTTTGTCCAGTTATGACATTCTCCATACCCTGGTAATTTTGAAACACCTGCTTCAGTGACTTTAGGAAGATCCCTAACCCGACCCCATATTTGTTCAGGAGTCAACAAATGCGACGGACCTTCCTCTTTTCTCTGATTCTTTTTGAATGCTCGGATATTCCTTCGGAAGGGATGGTCAGGATATAAAAATCAACGATGAGAATCAATCCAGGAACTTTTGCCACCATACCTTAGGGTAAAAGCATTTCCATGTAATATGGGCACGCCAATTTACCGTGGGCCCCCAACTAGAGAGCATGCCATATGCAGGAAAATCATTGATAGTCCACATCATTGACACCCGCATCATAAAGTTTCGCTTCTTGGGAACGTCATACGTCAACACGCCATCCCACAACTTCTTCAGATCATCGATCAGAGGCTACAAATATACATCTATCCCAACCTTTGGATTAGATGGTCCTGGTATGAGACAAGTCAAAAACATATAGGGTTTTGACATACACATCTTGGGAGGAAGATTGTATGGTGTAACAATCACTGGCCAACATGAATATGGTGAGGTTGACTCCTGAATGTACGGGGTAAAACCATCTGAGCACAGCCCAAGTCGTACATTACGAGGATATGCTGCAAAACCAGGGTGTACCCGATCGAAATGCTTCCAGGCTTCACCATCAGACCAGTGGCGTATAAAGCCTACAGTTCCTTTATTTTCATAATGCCACCTCATCTGTCTCACATTTTACATTGATGCAAACAGTCTCTGTAACCTTGGAATTATTGGCAGATAGAACATTGCATTCGCAGGAACTGGTTTGTTCTTACTACGGTCACTACTTTGAATGCGGTACCTGGGTGTCTGACAAAATTCACATTCTTCCAGCGAGCTGTCATTTGTGCCCGAAGAACTGTCATAATATAGCATGCACCCATTCGGACAACAATCAATCCTCTTAGCCCCCAATCCTAGTTTCGACACCAACCGCTTCGCATCATAATAACTTTTTGGCAACAACTCTTTGAAGGGTGTCACATCTTGAAGCATTTTACAAAAAAACTCCAAACACTGCTCGGGGACATTCCAATTGGACTTGCAAGCTAGAAGCCTAACACAAATTGATAATTTTGAATATGACGCTCCTTCAAACAACGGCTAATTGGTCTCTAACAAAAGATTGTAGAATCTCTGTGCCGATTCATTAGGAGGCTCTTCCATGTCATTAGACTTATCCGCCTTAAAATTCCCATGTTGCCCAAGATAGTCATCCACCATCATATGCATTGATTGGAGTTGTTCGATCGTCGTGTAAGCCACTTCCTGATGGACCCATGTCAAGATCATCACCACCGACTTCATTCAGATCAATATCCAGCAACTCCTCACCATGATCAGTCAATATCCAATAATTTGGCTTGAACCCACATATGTATAAGTGTAACTTCACATCATCATCACTCAAAACCGTCATACAATTGCACTTTATGCATGGACATCTAATCCCCCCTTCTTCGGCATAATCACAATGTTGCTTGGCTTTCGATATAAACTACTCAACTCCATCTACAAATGATTGTTTCAGAAGTCGTCTCCCAGACTCGTTCCTATCATACACCCAACTACGACTCGGGGGATAATATTCCATCCTTCTACATTTTCAGATTAATTGATGTATTTTTAAACATGATACTATAACTCCGAATCGCTCCCTTTCCTTTAAAGGTGTGGCCCTACCCCATTCGAGGAAAAAAAATTTCACCATTGTATTATACTAGTTACTCATAACTTCTCATGTCTTATAGCTGACGAAATTTCGAAAGCATCTCCCATCGGTCTCCAAGTACATGACTTGACCACGGTAAGATACCACAATCAAGTATGGACCCGGAGAACAAAAGGAAATGCTTCGACCCTAAATTTCATAAAATATTTAACAAATGAGAATCACCGAGTAACTATCAGTGGAGAAAAAGTTTCTTCCCAAACCGTCCCAATTGGACAATTCATGATTCAATAAAATGAGCGATACCATGACTACGAGTACACATGCTTAATAATATTGAACCTTGAACGAGAATCTACGGTTTTTCTCAACAACGTACAATTAATTTACTCTATAAGCCATATAACTTTAAACAACAACACTTAAAATTTGGCACACAAACACATAAGTAAAACTATTGGGACTAACATAATTTCATACTAATTAACAACATAAACAATTTAAAACAAATTTAAGTAAATAAAAAAGTTAACAATAAACTAAGTAATTTCCAAATTTCACTTAAACAGCATAATTTCTCAAACATATTTAACAACATAAACAATTTAAAACAAATTTAAGTAAATAAAAATTTAACAATAAACTACGTAATTTCCAAATTTTACTTAAATAGCATAATTTCTCAAACAAACTAGCTAGACACTACACCACATAATTTTATACAAACTACATAATTTGAAAAGGTCCATGCTTGTGGATCTGCTAAGGAAATCTGTGATACTCTAGAAGTTACTCGTGAAGGAACAACAAAAGTGAAAGAAACAAAGATAAACATGCTTGTACGAGAGTATGAATTATTTACTATGGAAGAAGGATAAAGTATTGCTCAGATGATAGGAAGATTTCATACTATCACAAATAATCTGAAGTCACTGGGAAAATCTACACCAATGCTGAGAAAGTTGGCAAAATTCTAAGAAGTCTACCCAAACAGTGGAGACCTCTGGTTAAAGCAATAACTCAAGCCAAAGATCTCACAACTCTTCAAATGAGTGATCTTCTTGGAACTTTACAAGTTCATGGGTAGGAGCTGAATGAAGATAGCTCAAATAAGAAAGGAAAGACCATTGCTCTCAAGGTAGAGAAAGGATCTTCAAAAGCTCTCTCTCTCTATATATATATAATTCCATATAGGAAGAGAAAACAAAAAGAAAATATGCAAGTGTGAGATACCAATATATGGATTAATCACAATAACCATATGCACGACACAAAAAACATCATGTAGGCATACAAAGTCATATATCATAAAATTCTCGAAAAATAAACAAGTATTATATCAATGGGTTTCATACCCGAACAATCATCGTCTTTTGGAAGAAAATAATGCATGACACTTCAATATTTAGGCTCTAACTTAATCTCCGGAGATCCCATCATCATTCTATGAGTGGATCAAACTCAATTACCCAAATAAGGCACAACGTGATTAATTTAGCATAGCACACTGTCCAATACAGGATGCAGTGATCAACGCTTATGGATTCCATAGCACAATGTCCAACACAAGGCATGGTGATCAACATATATAGATTTCATTGTTCATCAAGGCACAATGCTGCAACATGATGTGAATACCCCGACCATCAAGGCATCGCTCTTAACAACGCGGGGCACGTCTGCCAAATAATGCATGTAAAACATTTTATTGTCATTGCTTTTCTTTGTGTTTATTCTTTCCTTGTCAAAACTCAAAGGCTAACGACCATTCATAATATTCATCGTTTAAGAATTTTTAACGTCAAAACGGGACACAAAGTCCGAGTGTTTAATCACAACGCCTTAAACCGATGCACCAGTCTTAGGCTTGTGGTCATAGAAAAACAACATTCACCTTTAACAACATTCATCACAACATGATCAGGACACAAAGTCCACAACAATGTGACATGGATTAAAGATCTATGTGTTTATTACAGAATGCTAGTATCCTGATGTCTCCTATACTAGATTCGCATTTTAACGTTTTTATTATTTTTCGTTCAGTGAAATACAAATACAAAATGAAACCTCCGCAACTAATCCAAGTTTGCTGGAATATTTTTGTTGAATAAAAGTATTTTACAGAAAATCCCTTTTCACTGAAATTCATTTATAAATGTTAAGTTATAGAGAAATCCATTTTTATCTCAAATCTACCTTCTTTTGAAATTCTTCCTTTTTCCGAAAAAACATTAGAAATTTGTAAAAATACCTTCTAAAATCATTGCTAACCCAAAATATTTCAAATCATTTTTCTCATGGATTTTTCTTTATAAAACACATTTCTAAATTGTTTCTTTTTACACTAAAATTATTTATAAGTTAAATACTTTTCCTCTAACTTTAAAATATCTCAACACTTAGTTCTTAAAATGATTTTCCACCTCATTTTTGAAAAATATAACATACTAAAATATATTTCTTTTTCAATTTCCTCCTTATCCTCATCCTTTTATCAAAAGAGATTAACACATAAATCTTATTATTCTTAATGTTCCTCATGAAGCTTTTTAAGACTTTTATCTCAATAATTAATTGAGCACTGACGAATGTCAGGCTTCTGAAACAACAATCAACAATAGAATAATTCTCACATCAATATCAGAACAGATAATACAGTACATGACTTATATGAAAGCTATAACATCTTCAAATAAATCATTAAGCTCGGACATTTAAAATAGACAATTTGATCACATACGATAACTCAGACAAACACAATAAACCTCAGGACAAACTTAATAGACGACAAATAATAGCATATAGCTATTGGAACATCCCCCAGGCAGTCTCCTCTTACATGATTCAAAAGCAGAAAAGTTTCTCGTTTCTTGTTGTGTACAACGATCTTCCTCAACTTGGTTCGTGACGGAAGTCTAAAGATTTAACATATAAGTTAAAACAACAAAAACATGTAGTCTATCCTAGGCAAAGGTTTCGGCCATGATGATCAAATAAGGTTTGAGAAGTCAAACTTTCACTAACTCATGGATTAATGATCCTTAAGTATTAGATATTCATAATCAATGATCATTTTACAAGGATTGAAAAAAAACTCCTCTAAGCCACAAGCTTAGGGTTTCAACCAAGGTTCATAAAATAGGCTAGAGATTTTCAAACTTCTCAAGCTTTTAGGTTTAACAACAAAAGGCATTAAAGAGCTCAAATCAATGGTCCTATTTCACAAATTGAAACAAAACTTTATTGCTCCTTAACTACATAGGTTCGGCCTCTTTATAAAAATAGGGGAGGAAAATTTTCCTTGAAGCATGCTCTTAGATAATGAATATAAAGATCATTGTGAGTCCATAGAAATTGGTTTCAAGTCAAACGGATTTTTCTACTCATTTCTAGAGATTTTAGAAGTTTATGGATCTAAGAATTTCAAATAGAAGAACATGGCATAACTCAACAAATAAATGAAGGAAAGAACTTAGATGGGTAAGATAAGGAAGTATTACCCTTGGATCTTGAAGAAAAAGAGTGTAGATGATGAACTCTTGAAGAAATCAATGAAGTTTTTGAAGTAGAAAAGCTTGGTTATGTAAGAGTAGAAAGCATGAATGAAAAAAAATGAGGGTTTATATAGGAAAGGAGGGTGTGGCCGTGTGGGAAGGAGAGAGGAGAAGAGCTTGGAGTGCAAGTTTTGCTTAGGGGTTGTTTGGATAATTAGATGAGTGATTAATGGGTTTTTGGAGTAAAATACTGTATAATCTAAGTCTTCATCATTACTTTCTTGGATGTGACACTTGACATCAATCCATCAAGTCACTTCAGTCACCTCAGCTCTCCATCCTACTTCGTTGTTTACCCGATTAAAGTTTTCAATCATAATTTTCGAAGATTTCACTCGGATAAAATATTATATTTTATTTCCGAACGTAAATTTTAGAAAAATACTAAAGTCGTTGGAAACACGACAAAAACACTAACCATTCCGTTCACGGGTCAAAATTAGGTTTTCTGCTCGATAAACTTTAACTGTCAGTGAAAACCCAGACTGATTTTCGTCTGAATTTTCAACCAAAAATTTAACCGTAACTCTCTACGGTAAGGTAGAGCATGACTATGATTTTGGTTTATCCAAAATCATTTTATTGATTTTAACAAAAATCAACATATATAAACATATAACTCATACCGGGGATAGGACCTATATCAGTAGCTCCTTATCGGATGTCACCTGTAGAGTTGGCAGAGTTAAAGAAACAACTGGATGATATGATGAAGAAGGAATTTATTAGACCGAGTGTGTCACCTTGGGGAGCACTGGTATTGTTTGTGAGGAAAAAGGATGGGAATTTTAGGTTGTGTACGGATTACAGGCAGTTGAATAAGGTGACAATCAAGAACAAATACCCATTTCCTAGGATAGATGATCTGATGGATCATTTGAAGGGAGCTTCAGTGTTTTCTAAGATAGTCTTAAGATCCGGATACATCAGATTTGGGTAAAGAAAGAGGATATACCCAAGACAGCTTTCAGGACGAGGTATGGACACTATGAGTACCTAGTTATGCCTTTTGGTGTAACTAATGCTCCAGCGGTGTTCATGGTTTACATGAATAGGATCTTTAGACCTTTCATCAACAAATTCGTAGTGGTGTTTATAGATGATATTCTTATTTACTCCCGTAGCCGGGAAGAACACGAGGAACACCTGAGGGTTGTGTTGCAAGTGCTGAAAGATAGGCAGTTGTACGCTAAGCTATCCAAGTGTGAAATTTGGTTAGAGGAAATACAGTTCTTAGGACATATAATCAACAAGGAAGGGATAACTGTGGATCCAGTTAAGGTAGATGCTATGATTAAGTGGTAAAGGCCTAAGTCAGTGAGTGAGGTGAGGAGTTTCCTAGGTTTAGCGGGGTATTACAGGAGGTTCATTGAAGGCTTCTCGAAGATTACGTTGCCTATGACACAATTAATGAGAAAGGGTATGGAGTTTGTTTGGACGTAAAAGTACGAAGAGAGCTTTCAAAAGCTAAAGAGAAGTTGACTACATCCCCAGTGCTGACATTACCAGATAGTTGTGGCTTATGCTTCCCGACAGTTGAGGGTTCATGAAAGAAATTACCCGACCCATGATCTGGAGTTAGCAGCTATAGTGTTCGCGTTGAAGATATGGCGATGATAATTCACTAGATTATCTAGTTTTATTCTAGAGTTTCTTGTGAATTTTACTATATTGATGAGTTGCATTCTGAATTAGTACTCAACTTTGGGTTTGTTTTCCTTAAGCGGTGTTTAGAGTCTTTGAATGTATATTCTTTGTTTTAATTAGGAAATTGAGTATTTTTCTGTGATTTTCTAGTGTGAATAAAGTTCAGGTTCATACATGAGCTTGGGAAGGATAAAAGTGAAGCCTGGGAGAAAGGAAGAGAAGCAAGAAGAGACTGGAAATTTTGAGTCATCCTCCTAGCGGATGGACCATTCGCCCCGCGGATGGACCAATCACCCCGCGGATGGTGTACTTCTAGACTGAGCTAGGATTTAAATTTTGCCCCGCGAAATGTAATTCGCCCGGCGAATCGCTGATACCAGAACTTATAAATTATGGCATTTTGTACGGAAATAGGGTTCCACTCTTTGTTCTTTTGGCTGCGTCTCCCTCTGTTTGGCTGCGCCCAGACCCTTCTTTTCTTATTTCCATGTTGGTTTCTTTGACAATGTTTTTTATTCCTTTCATTATGGAGTAAATCCCCCTTTTCTAGGGTGACGATGTAATCGCGTGATGACGATTTGGTGATTTTATTTCAGTTTTTCCTTAATTTCTTCTTCTCTTTCTTTTGTATTTTATTCTCTGTTCTTAATGCTTCTAATTGCTTGATCATCAATTAGATAATAGACTAATCATAATGAAATCGACAGGAGATTTATGTGTCAAGGGTATTGAGATAAAACCATAGGGTTAATACGGATAGAGATATATCGTAGGAGCTTTATGCAACTTCAATAGAGAATCATAGAACTTAATGAATTTCTTGATAAATAATCATCATAGAGATATAGTAGATTAGGGATTAAGCGATGTGTTCTAGCGTACTCGAGAGAGACATTAGAATAAATTAGGATTCTTGGTTGACATTAGAAATTGATTAGAAATCAGGAAGAATTGATATAATTGAATCAAACCAAGTGGGATAAGTATTTCTTGTCTATGAGGAATGCGTATTCATAGCATTAGTGAAATTGGATCCCTAGGATTTTCTTTAATTGTTTGTTCCGTGTTTATCTTTGCTTTTTAATTAATTCAAAAATCCAAAAATATATATTTTAATTTCTTTTCATAATTTTTATCATAAACAAATCCTCAATTTATTTTGGTCTAAATAGTTGTTGAATTTTTGAAGTGGTACTTGGTCACCCAATCCCTGAGTTCGACCTCGGTATCTCACCGTGTTTTTATTACTTGCTTCGATCTAGTACACTTGCCAGAGCCCATCAGGCGACACTATCTTTATGGAGCTAAGTTTAATGTGTTCAGCGATCACAATAGTTTAAAGTATTTGTTTGATCAAAATGAGCTGAACATGACGCAGCGTAGATGGATGGAATTTATTAAGGATTATGAGTTTGATCTTCAATACCATCCTGGGAAAACGAATGTAGTGGCGGATGCACTAAGTAGGAAATCTTTACATGTGTCCGCGATGATGGTGAAAGAGATGGAGTTGCTTGAACAGTTTAGAGATATGAACCTAGGTATGGATTTGACTGAGGATAGAATATGCTTAGGTATGATCACCATCAGTAGTGAGTTTTTGAGAGACCTTAAAGCTAAGCAGGATCAGGATGAATATCTACAGGAGGTGAGTCGAGGCATAGATGAGGGTAAGGTTTCAGAGTTTAGGAAAGGATCTGATGGCGTGTTGAGGTTTAGGGATAGGATATGTGTGCCAGAGAACTTAGAGATTAGGAAGATGATATTAGAGGAGGCACATAAGAGTAAGCTGAATTTCCACCCAGGATCCACCAAGATGTATCAAGACTTGAAGAAAATGTTTTGGCGGCCAAAGATGAAGAAAGAAGTCGCGGAGTATGTTCTATCCTGTTTGGTTTGTCAGAAAGCTAAGATAGAGCATCAGAAGCCCGGAGGTGTTGGAACCAAAGTGGTTTTGGACTAAATAACCTCTACATTTTGATGTTAACAAAAGGATTAAATTTGCTTGGCAAAGTGTTAGTTGAGATCTAACATGTGCTTTCAATTATGCAGGAATATTTAATTATACATAATAGAAACTTAGGATAAGTTTTCATTGAAAAATACGCGTCCACCCTTGTAGACGAGCTGTTCAATGTTTTGAGAAAAGTTATTTATTTATTTGAGTAGACTGGTTTTCTTAAGTAGACGATGCTCTAAATGCTTACTTGAAGGAAATCAAAATATACCTATTTGATACAGCAAGTCCAAAGACTTGATAGTAAATATGTCTAAATTACCACGTAAGCAGACGAAAGTAATTGGTAAAATTGAATGAACTAAAAAATAAAGTAATCATGTAGACGATCTCTATCTGCCACATCACCAGACGGAGATCTTTATAACTCATTGAGGTATAGCAAGTCTAAAGACTTGATAGACGAGAGGATATGTCACGTCATCGGGCGAGCAAAATAATTTGTTGAAACAGACTTGGTCTCACATATAACTAAGTAGACGGAGTTTTTATGTAGACGAGCTCCATCTTTGAATAAATAAATGCAATCCGAATCTCTTGAACTTATTTCAAATGATTGATATTTATTTCAATAGAATATTTGTTCTTTACATTTGTTTTATCTGCTTTAATGTTTTACCTTGTTGTAAAAGAAACATAGTACCAACAAGAAATACAAAAAGCAGAATCGTACAATGAGATACTGCAAAACGATATGTACAATGACAACTTTATGGCTGAAAAAGCTAGATCGTACACAAAGGAGGAACAACAAGTTCTCAAGCTGCAATACTCAGAGCAGTGAGCTTCCAATTTCATGCTACCTTGATAACCAAGAGTACTATTCAGCTTGCCACAATCAAGCTATCAGTCACAACGGATATCATGCATTAAATACTATCTCTAAACTTGATTATACAAAATAACTGTTGAAGAAATACAAGTGAAGAAGAAGGTCACTATAAATAGAAGACCTGCGATACTAAAGAAACACTCTTGCCTGCACAACCTTGCTAGCTCAACTTTTGTCAATCAATAATCACTCATTCTAATATTCTTTCAAAAGCAAGAGTCTGTATTCCTTAGTTTGAATATTGTGAAAATATTCATTTGATCTTAAACTTCCATATCCTCACACATAGTGAGTTAATAAGATCAAACGTTAAATCTTTTTGTTAGAGTTAGAGCCTGAAGAGGCTTGGTGAGAAAGAAATACTTGTAGCCTGGAGATGTGTTGAATACTTGGTTGTAATCTATTTGGTAAATAGTGGAGAAAAACCTTTAAGTAGAAGGGACTGGACGTAGCTCTTGTTTGGAAGAGAATGAACCAGGATAAAACATCTTGTGTGAATCTTCTACTCCTGAACTCTTATAGCTTTATTTGTTTCTTACTAATTGAGGGGTTTTGATATTGCTTTTGTTAAATCTTTTTAAAAAGGATCTATTTCTTTGTGCTTGCTTCTGATTCTAATCTCCTTGTGTACAAAAATTGTTTTTAAAGGTTGCTTTAGAAAGTTATTAACAAACACAATTCAACCCCCCTCCTTGTGTTTGCCTGTGTCAACTTCAGTTGGTATTAGAGCTCAACCTCGAAAGGGTTGAGCATATAACAAGTGATGAGGGAGTACGATCCAACAACCATGGATGCAGAAGGACAAGCTATCAACAAACCTCCTCTCTTTGATGGAACAGATTATGACTACTGGAAGAAGATAATGATGGCCTTCTTAGATGCATAGAATGTAGATATTTGGGAGCTGATTGAAACCGGCTATACTGAACCAAGAGATGAAGCTGGAGCTGCTGTTCCTAGAGTCCAATGGACTCAAGAGCAGAAAAACCAACATCAGCTGAATCTGAAGGTTAAGCACTATCTCATATGTGCTATAACCATATCTGAACTTGACAAAGTGTACAGCTGCAATACTGCTAAAGAAATCTGGGATACTCTTGCCCTAGCTCATGAGGGTTCCTCACAAGTTAAGGAATCAAAGATCAGCATACTGGTTCTCAGTATGAGCTATTCAAGATGGGTGAACATAAAACAATAGACCAAATGTTTGGAAGATTCCAAACCTTCACCAACAGTCTTAGATCTGTTAGAAAAGTTTATGAAAATAGAGATCATGTCAGAAAAATCCTAAGAAGTCTATCCAAGCAAAGGAGACCCAAAGTAACTGCTATTCAGGAAGCCAAAAACCTGAATTCACTCTCTCTGGAAGAGCTTCTTGGATCTCTCAAGGTTCATGAACTTGAACTTAATGAAGAGAAAATTCCAAAAAAGGAAAATCTATTGCCCTGAAGGCAAAGAAAGCAAGTTCATCAAAAGTTCTCAAAGCTGCTGAATCATCAGATGAGTCCGAATCTTCTGATAATGATGAAGGATCGGATGAGGATGAATTGTCTTTCATCTCCAGGAAGATTCAACATATGTGGAGAAAGAAAGGTGGTTTCATAAGGAAGCAACTCAACAAAAAGTTTTCCAAGGAGAAGTCAGAATCCAAGGAAAAAGGTCCACCCTTGTGCTTTGAATGCAAGAAACCTGGTCATTTCAAAGCCGACTGCCCCGAGCTAAAGGATAAAAAGAAATTCTTCAAAAAGAAGAAAGGCTTAATGGCTACATGGGAGGATCTTGATCTATCTTCATCAGATGAAGAAAATGAAATCGAGGAAGAGGCAAATATCTGTCTCATGGCAGACACTGCATCAGAAAGTGAATACACTGATGTTGAGGTAATGGACTCTGACTTGTCCACTCTTCAAAATGCTTTTGATGAATTGTTGCATGAATCATCTATACTATCACGAGAATACAAGAGTCTCAAAAAGAAATTTTCTAAACTGACTAGAGAATCTGATAGGGTCTGCACTGAGAAACAAAACCTTAAGGATGAAAATGACATACTAAAATCAGTGAATGACAGTCTAGCTGACAAAATGGTGTGTGAACCTGATGTCTCATGTGAAGTTGTAAAACTGAAACAAGATGTAACATATCTAACATATTCTCTATCAAAGTTTGTAGGTGGCTCAGATAAGCTTAGTCTCATTTTAAGGTACTCTAGGCCATCTCATGATAAATCTGGTCTTGGTTATGACAAAGAGAAGCAAGATGCATCTCACAAAAAGTCAAAACCACTTACACATCATAGAGCTTCAAAAGTCCCAAATAAATATACTAAAGCTAATTCTAGCTTGTCCAAAACTTTTTTCAAAGTGTGTGGAAAAAATGGACATATTACATCTAGATGCATACACAATAAACATGCTAAGCATACTCGTCCAGTGATAACTAACAAGAAAGGACCCAAGTCAGTTTGGGTACCTAAAGACTGTTGTTTTGGCATCAACGACTCAAGAGGGGGGGGGGGGGGGGGGGGTTGAATTGAGTTTTCGTAAAATCATTCCCTCTTAAAAACTTTTTACAAAACTTTAGTTTTCATATTTGTAGCCTCAGGAACTTTTACAAAATCAATGAAGGGTTTATATAAAATCTTGAATAGAAGGTGATGATGATAAGAAAGATTAATTCAGAAAGATAAATCACAGAATAGGTTCGGGTTCAAAACTCAATAATAACAAAATACAGAAACTGATTAAGCCTTTAAAGATTAAGAACAAGTTATGCAAGTTTCAGATACAAGCATTAACAATTAAGAACAAACTTGCAGGTTTCAGTTTCAGTAATTAGAAACATAAATTAAGCTATTCGAATTTGATCACATATGATGCAAGATTCAATTCAAATATTGATCCTTGAGAATAGAATTGAATACACAGTTATTATTACAGTTTACTCAAGTTTCAATACTGATTATGCAGATCAAGAACTGATATCAATTGAATACTTAGAACATCAAGATCATAGGTATATGCGCAAGACAGAAATTTAAGAGTTTGAGTTTAGAGATACCACACCAACCAGATTTATCCTGTTCAGTCACCAACACTGTGACCTACATCCAGTCCCCACTCCACCTGTGGGTTTTCACACACTAACACAACAAGCTTTAGCGTGGTAGCTTGAAAAACCTTTACACCACGGAGCACTCCTTCACCTCGAGATACCACACTTTTGTGAAGAGCCTCAATGTTATTCCTTAGGGATACCTCACCCTAATCACTCAGAGAGACTCCCTCTCTCTTTACAATCAAATAGAACGAAAAATTGATTCCTAACTCTCAATAGTCAGATATACAAATTGAAGCACTTATGAGAATGAAACACTCTTTTCACAATAAGCTCAAGAAAGATGGTGAATGATTTTCACAACTAGCTCTAATTGTTCTAAGTGTTGTACATTGACTAAAGAAGTTGAAAAACTGAAAAATGACTTAGCCAAGTTCACAAATGGTAGAGATAACTTGAATGCTTTGTTAGGACAACAAAAATGTGTTAATGATAAGGCTGGAATAGGCTATAAACCTAAGATACATGAGAAATCCTTCAAGAAAATTTTTGCTGCACCTAAGACATCAAACACACCATTTGTTAAATGCAATTTTTGTGCTAGAAAAGGTCACATAGCTTCTACATGTCAATACAGAAAATCAGCATACAATAAATATAAGTATATATGGGTACCTAAAGGAACTATTGCTGCAACTAACTCAAAAGGACCCAAACAGATTTGGGTACCTAAAACACAAACATGATTATGTTTTGTAGGTGTGTTGGAAAGCCAAGAATGTGAAATGGTATCTTGACAGTGGTTGTTCCAAGCACATGATTGGAGACAAAACCAAGTTCATTTCATTTACCCCTAAGTCAAGTGGTAGTGTTACCTATGGAGACAAAAATAAAGGGAGAATACTTGGCATTGGCAACATTGGAAGTGACTCAACAACAATCATTGAGGATGTACTATATGTTGAGGGACTGAAACACAACCTATTAAGTATCAGTCAACTATGTGACAAAGGCTTCAAGGTAAAATTCAATTCCAATAGTTGATTAATAGAAAATCGACATGATGAAAATTTGAAATTAATTGGACATAGGACATATAACATCTGTATGCTTGATTTAGATAATATCTCTTCAAATAATGCATGCTGTCTTATTTCAAAAGAATAAGAGAATTGGCTTTGGCATAGAAGAATTGCACACATTCACATGAACCACTTGAATAAACTAATTTGTAAAGATCTTGTAGTTGGTTTGCCTAAACTGAAATTTGTGAAAGATGGACTATGTGATGCATGTCAAAAAGGAAATCAAGTTAAGGTCTCTTTTAAACCAAAGAACATTGTTTCAACAACTAGACCCTTGCAACTTTTACACATGGATTTATTTGGTCCATCTAGAACCAAAAGCTTTGGTGGTAACTTGTATGCATTGGTAATAGTAGATGATTACTCTAGATATACATGGACATATTTTCTATCTTATAAGAGTGATTCATTTGCTGCATTTAAGAAAAGGGCGAAAATTGTGCAAAATGAAAAGGACAAGAAAATTGTTTCTATAAATAGTGATCATGGGGGAGAATTTCAAAATGAAGTGTTTGAAAACTTTTGTGATGAGCATGGCATTCAACATAATTTTTCTGCTCCTAGAACTCCACAACAAAATGGAGTAGTGGAAAGAAAGAATAGATCATTAGATGAGATAGCAAGAACTATGTTGAACGACTCTAGCTTGCCAAAACATTTTTGGGCAGATGTTTGTCAATGACCTGCTTTGTGTGCTAAATAGATTCTTGATAAGACCAATCTTAAAGAAAACCCATTATGAGCTTTACAAAGGAAGAAAACCAAATATAGCACATTTTCATGTTTTTGGTTGCAAATGCTTTGTTCTTAACAATTGAAAGAATAATCTTGGAAAATTTGATGCAAAGGCTGATGAAGGAATTTTCCTAGGTTGCTCTCTATCTAGTGAAGCATTTAGAATATATAATAAGATAACACAAACTATTGAGGAATCCGTGCATGTGACAATTGATGAGTCTAACCCCAAAGGGTTGGGAAAGGATTCTGTTATTGATGATCTTGCAAATTCAATTGAGAAAACTCTCCTAGAAGAGAAACAGGACAATGAAGAAGATGAAAACAGAAAGAATGAATTGCTGCAGCAGGAGAAAACAGAACAACAGCCTGACCTACCAAAGGAATGAAGGACTGTCAGAAATCATCCAATTGATAACATCATTGGTGAAATTACAAAGGGGGTAACTACTAGACAATCTCTTAGAAATGCTTGTAATCATATGGCATTTGTATCTCAAGTAGAACCTAAGAACATAGATGATGCTATAATTGATGAACATTGGATGATGGATATGCAAGATGAGTTAAACCAGTTTGAAAGAAACCAAGTTTGTAAACTAGTGCCTAAACCCAAGAACTGTCAAGCAATAGTTACAAAATGGTTTTTTAGGAATAAACTAGATGAAAATGGTATAATTGTAAGAAACAAGGCTAGATTGGTAGCCAAAGGGTATAACCAAGAAGAAGGCATAGATTATGATGAAACATATGCACCAGTAGCAAGATTAGAAGCTATAAGAATGCTACTTGCTTATGCTTGCATAATGGGATTTAAATTGTATCAAATGGATGTTAAGAGTGCTTTCTTAAATGAATTTATACAAGAGGAAGTGTATGTTGGTCAACCACCTGGTTTTGAGAATAATGAATTGCCTAACCATGTTTATAAACTGTCTAAAGCACTATATGGCTTAAAGCAAGCTCCTAGAGCTTGGTATGAAAGGTTAAGTAATTTTCTCATTGAAAAAAGATTTAAAAGAGGTAAAGTTGACACAACTTTGTTCACTAAGAAAAAGGCACACAACATTTTACTTGTACAAATATATGTGGATGATATAATTTTTGGTGCTACTAATGAGCATTTGTGTAATGAGTTTGCAAGTCTTATGCAGAGTAAGTTTGAAATGTCATTGATGGGTGAGCTGAACTTTTTACTTGGATTGCAAATAAAGTAAACTAAAAATGGAATCTTTGTTAGCCAAACCAAGTACTGCAATGAGTCGATCAAGAAGTTTGGCATGGAAAATGCTAAGGAGATGGCTACTCCAATGAGTACCTCCTGTTATCTGGACAAAGATGAGCAAGGTAAACCTGTTGATGTTTCTAAATTCAGAGGTATGATAGGCTCACTACTTTATCTTACTGCTAGTAGGCCAGATATCATGTTTAGTGTATGCATGTATGCTAGGTATCAAGCAAATCCAAAAGAATCACACTTAATAGAAGTTAAAAGGATAATTAAGTATCTATTAGGAACAAAAGACATGGGATTATGGTATCCCAAGGGAGCTACATGTACTTTAATTAGCTATTCAGACTCTGATTTTACTGGTTGTAAATTAGATAGAAAGAGTACTAGTGGAATTTACCATTTACTAGGGAACTCATTAGTATCATGGTTCAGTAAGAAACAATCTAGTGTGGCTTTATCCACTGCAGAGGCTGAATATGTAGCAGCTGGTAGCTGTTGTGCACATGTTTTATGGATGAAGCAACAATTAGTTGATTATGGTGTGCAACTAAACCAAGTTCCTATTAGATGTGACAATACAAGTGCAATTAACCTAACTAAGAATCCCATAATGCACTCTAGAGAAATTGATATTGAATATGTTGATACAACTAAACAACTTACTGATATTTTTACCAAGCCCTTGAACAAGGAAAACTTCTTTTTCATTAGAAGAGAATTGGGCATAATTGATCAATCCTATATCTAATCTCTAAAGAAACAAAAGAAAATCAAAAAGGAACTATTTTAGATGGACGTGTTTTTTTTTGTCCCTGCACCTATCCCTCTATCATGAACAATTTTATATGCTATGTTTGAATGTTTAAATGCTTGCTTCTGTATTGCTTTGAATGTTTCTTTTCTTTACCTTTTTGATAATGCCAAAAGGGGGAGGAAAAAGTATGATATAGAGAAAGGGGATAATAACAAATTATACATGTATATGTTGAGGGGGAGCTTATAAGCTTACATGATTAATTGGGAGTAAATCAAATTCTGCTTTGATAATATTTTTTTGCTCTGATATACTTCTGTTCTGATGCCATGATATAAATTTGTCAAAAACACTTAGCTTCTGCTACACTTATACTTTAATCTTATAATTTGTTAAAAGATTTGCCATAATAAAAAAGGGGGAGTTTGTAAGACTCAATGACTTAGAGATTTTGATATATGACAAATACAACTTAATGTGTGTGCAAGTGTTTTAGTGTCAAATTGCAAAGACAGGTATCAAGCAGTGATCAACAAGTTCATTAAGCAAATTCAAGGAAAATATTCAAGGAAGAACTTGAAGTAATCAAGGAGCTGTATGTAGAAATCAAAAGAGCAAAATCAAAGATCAAAGGATCATCAAGACCAAGCTTAACGAATAATTTTAGGATTTAAGTCTTAGATGATTTGTAAGAGAAAGAAATCTCTTAGTCACAAAATAGCTCAACTAAAAAGATGCATGAAGAAAATCAATTTTTATAACCTACATTAAAAGGAATAAGTTTTTGTTAATTAAAATGATTTTTGGAAAGAAGAAATAGATTTGATCAGGAATGGATCCCCTATGTTTTTAGTCTGATAAACTCAGAATACAAAAGATTCTAATTCTGTTCGTCCACTAAAGTGACAGAAGTACTCGTCCACACAAGTGACAGAAGCGCTCGTCCACACAAGTCTTTGGACTTGCTAAGTCCTTAATGAGAAGCTCCGTCCAATGACGTGGCATATGGAGCTCGTCTATTATCAACTACGAGCACTGAGGATTGAAGATGACGCCGATGTAGAATCTTATTTCAAGAACCAAAATCAAGAAAACAGATTCTGTTATCTGACCCAAATCGGTTTTAATTGATCCCAACGACTATAACTTGTTTTCTATATAAAGTGGGATCAAAGGAACACTTTTTATAAAAACATATTGAACACAATCAGAAAGTTTACAAAATCAATTTGAGAGATCAATTGTGAAAATCATTCATCATCTTTCTTGACTATTTGCAACATCATTTCCCGAATGTGGTTGACAGTATTCACCAAATTCAGATCCCGGTGGAGGCTTGTGAGGGCAGACTGGTATGGAGCAGCTCAACAAATGGAATGCTCTCCCTCAAAGAAGCCTTCCTGTTCCTGAATCCTGTTAGAAAGTCGGCTCCTAAGTTCAAACAGATCTGGTCCAAGTCTATTCCTCCTGCTAGATCTTTTTTGGTTCCTGAATCCTGTTAGAAAGTCGGCTCCTAAGTTCCATGTGTAGTCTATGTGGGCTAGAGGAAGAATCAGCCTCCCACCTTTTCCTACCCTGCTGCTATGCTCAGTTAATGTGGCACTGGTTGGGGTCTGTATTGACTTCCCCTATGGATTTCTCTTCTTTTGAATCTCTGTTTGCTTTCCATCACCAAAGCCATAGCCCTCAACTGAAGGATGTGATCATGGCTGCCATCATCAATACCATATGGGTGATATGGTTTGCTAGGAATCAATGTAGATTCTTTCACAAGAATACCAGTCTGGCCTATGCTAAAACAATGGTTATTTCTGCTGTTTCACTTTCGGGTAACATGTCCACTGGCACAATGTTTAACTCAATTGAGGAGTTAGTCATTCTAAAAAACTTCAGGATTGATGGTCATGCTCGCAGGGCTCCAAGAATTAAAGAAGTGGTCTGGTTGCCCCCCTGCAATTGGACTAAGTGTAATATTGATGGGGCTGCCCATGGCTACTTGGGTGTCTTAGCTTGTGGTGGTATTTTCAGATGTTATAACTCAGATGCTCTTGGTTGCTTTTCACGCAATTTAGGATATGCTTCTGCCATTTTCACTGAGCTTTCTGGTGCTATTCTTGCCATAGAGATTGCAAACAGTAGAGGCTGGAGGAACCTTTGGTTAGAGACAGACTCGATGCTTGTGGTTTCTGCATTCAAGAACTTGGAAATTGTGCCGTGGAGGCTGCTTGCTAGATGGGAAAACTGCTTGCATATAGTCAACGACCTTACCTTCCAAGTCATTCACATATATAGGGAAAGCAATGTGTGTGCGGATAAATTACCAAACCATGGAATTCATCATCCAGGCTTTAGTTGGTGGGACACAATCCCCCATTTTATTAAGGATGAATTTTGTCGAAATAGGCTTGGCTTGCCTAGTTACAGGTTTTCTTAGTTTTTATTTTTTATCATGGGTTTTGGCCTAATGTCCCCTGATGTGCGCTGCGGCGCGCGCGTGCGATTCCGGCAAGTGTACCGGACTGCCGTCAAGTAATAAAAGATATCGAACCCACAGAGACTGTGTTCTCGAATCGCAATCGGTTTTCGAATCGATTAGATCTGGACTTTGTAAAAAGGATTTTTATGTTTTGAGTGAAAAGGATTTTGAATTCGAAATTAAAAGATAGATGAGCAGAAAACAAATGTTTATGAGGTTTTGGATCTAGACGGATTCCTAGGGATTTGGGTTACCTTTGAGGCTGTTTATGTTGCTAATCTGATTTACCTTTGTTGATTAACGAAATTGCCTTGAAGGCGAGTTTATCCTCTAATAGCTTAAGCTCCCTCTCGGGTTACAAAAGCCGTGCCCAATTGACCCGACCCCTACTCTCGTGGTAGTCGATCCCAGATTAGACCCTTTGCGCTCCGTGACAACTCGTTGCTCCTCGAGGGACGGCTTCTAACTCTCGTGATTTCAGTCCCAAGTCTGACTTCTATAGGTCCGACACCTAAGTTCACCGCTAGGTTCCTCCTTATAATGTCTAAGTCATGCAAATAACCTAAGTTCACCGCTAGGTTCCTCCTTAGATCATCCACATCTCACAAACCAGTGGCCGCCGGGCTTTACGAGTGAAACACCCTAGAAATCCTAAGTTCACCGCTAGGTTCCTCCTTAGAACGTCTACGTCACGCAAATAACGGTTGCCGAAATTTATGAGTGATTAACACACTAGAAATCAGATCTAAAACAATAACGAAATCAACAACGATTTTACATCAAATCAACATCATTTACAAACCTCGGGCAGAGCCCTAGTCCCTAGAAACAAACTACTACTCTAGTCTTGCCATGGAGATGACAAGCTGGGTTGACAACATAATGAAAATCAGAAAAATCAGAGAAGAGAAGAGAAGAGGAGAAGAGAGATCTACGCCTAAGTCCTAGTTGTTATGGATCATCCAATGTGTCTTCTCAGATCTGATGCCTTGATCCTTATTTATAGAAATGGGGAAGTTAGAGTCCCAAACCAACTCAAAATCTGATCTATTTCGGTTTCTTCAGGTCCAAGTAATGTGCGTCACGGCCGTGATGGCCATCACGGCCAGGCCGTGACGGTCTCTGCTTCTGGTTGCTCTGCGAAATTCCAGTCTCTCGCGAGGCGAGCCTATGCTCGCGTCGCGAGCCCTCTGTTATGGCCGTGTTCTGAATCACGGCTGGGCCGTGATATGCTCTGACTTGTGGTGGTTTTGGGTCACGGCCGTGATGGCTATCATGGCCAGGCCGCGACAGACTCTGACTTCAGCCTTTCTTCTTCTTCAGTTTTGCTCGATCATGGCCGTGATGGGCATCACGGCTAGGCCGTGATGGGCATCACGGCTAGGCCGTGATGGGCTCTGTTTGGCTCATTTTCTTCAGTTTTAAAGCTCCATCTTCATCCAAACTTCATCATGGTTGATCTCGAGCAATTTACCCTTGATATCTGCAAAACAACACACGAAAACCGCCTTACCTGTTCCAAAGGAAAATTAACCTAAAATCTAATAAAAATATGTCTAAACTACATGAAAATGCATGCAAAATGATAGACAAAGATGATGTGGAATCACACTCATCAAATCACCCCAAGCTTAAAACTTTGCTTGTCCTCAAGCAATTACTCAGGCCATAAGATATAAATCATTCAAAGCATGGATAGTGAACCAAAAACCCTAGAAGCTAATCCAAGTGATAGGCATATTCAATAAGCACTCAAGAGATAATCAAGTTCAAGTCCAATTAGAAGCTTAGGTTCTTCAAGTTCATATCCTCACTGATTTGGGCACTCATCTCACCTCACTCAAGTGTTTTAGGGTATATGACAATTCGCTCTATTTCCTCAAGGAAAGTATTTTACCATAGGCTTGACTATTAACCAAATCTCCACTTTATTAATGAAAACACTTAAGAATCAAGAGGTCTTTTCCTTTGGTTGTAATGTGGCCATGGGATTTATTGTAAGGTGGGAAAATCAAGGAAAAGGGAATTTCAAGAAGGCTAGACAGATTATCAAACATTACAAAGTATGACACCTTCTAAAATACCTTTTGGGGGCTTTGATTTAATTTTTCCACCTTTCTTCTTTTTTTTTCTTTTTCTTTTCATTTCTCACTTTCTTTGTCATCCCCTTCTCCATTTTTCTTTTCTCGTTTATTTCATGTTATTTGTTTGGAGAAGGGGAGATTTATAGCTCAAGAGAAATTACTTCCTAATTTTTTTATCCCATACTTTTTCCAACTACCATTTTGCCCTTTTTGTAATACTTTAAAAGGTGCCATACCAAGCATTATTTATCAAAGTAATTCAAGGTACCAAGAAAAGTATTTTATCTTTAGGCTCAAAATTGGGCAACTAAGGGGTAGCATTTAAACATTCAAAGCTCGGGAGGCCAGAAAAATACCTAGTGCCTCAATCATTTCCAAAAATGTTTTCAAAAAAATTTTTAAGTTTTGAAATGGTTTCAAGTCAAGTTCTAGAAAATACAGTCCAAGAGGAATTACAACACTCTATCACAAGAAATGGGGTAGATTTAGTGAATACCCCTATTTGGCTCAAAATCTTACATTTAGTAGTTCAAAAATCAGTGAGGTACACAAGCTTAAGGAACCACATGCTAATTATCAACTATCAAATGACTATCTCAAGAAATTTCATTTTTAGCCATATCACAAGAATAATGAAAAATTGGGTTCAAAATTCACTATCTCAATTCATTTGGCTCCAAGTTCTCACAATCGGATGCATGTTCTAAGTGAGGGGCAATCTAGAGAATGTGATCATACCAATCTATGCCTATGAGAATGCAATATGAATGCAACAATGCAAATGCGAAAATAAATACCCCTACCCCAAGCTTGATTACTTACATTGTCTCCAATGTAAATAATCAAGTCGGAGAGAGGAGAAAAATGGAACAACTTACCGAGTCGGTAGCGGGTGTTGGCTTCACATTCCAGTCAAAACTTGGGTGGAAATTTTATCACGGCCGTGAGGCTCATCACGGGCAGGCCGTGATTGTTTCTGGTCCTCAGGAGTTGCCCTGTCACGGCCGTGGTCTACATCACGGCTAGGCCGTGATGCTCTCTGACCTCGGCATCCTACTCATCACGCCCGTGATGGTTGTCACGGCTAGGCCGTGATCCTTTCTGTGCTCTTGTTTAGTTCATCACGGCCGTGACCACTGTCACGGCCAGAGCGTGATGGCCTCTGACTTTATCCTTTTTTATGCTCTTCTTCTCTTTCTCAACCTGAAAACACTAGACAAACCTATTAATGATATTTTTGCCTCTTGATCTTCTCAAATTATTCAAGAGGTTAAATCAAAAACAAAAGGAAAAAGGGAAAGAAAACTTGGGTTGCCTCCCAAGAAGCGCTTATTTATGGTCTTAAGCTTGACCATACTTCCTTAAATCAACCGGGGTCGACTGGACGTAGAAGTGCCGGAACACTTCTCTTCCAAGGAGCTCCTTCAAAAAGCCGTTTCTGCTCATACGGCCAATAATGCTTCCGCTTCGCTCTTTTCTCTCGGAGCTTCCTAGCCTTCCTTCCTCCCGGCGGAAGTTTTGTTTCCGCATGGACAGCAACTCCAACTTCACCACTACTGGGTGCATCATTAGCCTTGCATATCTTTGGGGTTGCTTCCATTCTAAGTTCTTTCTCTACCGCTGGAGACGTTACATCAATTCTGCACACATGGCTCTCAAAAGGAGGGTTGTTACAAGAGTTAGTCAACTGAAAATTTACCCTACCTTCCTCTACATTTAGAGAGAGTTTGCCATTCCTTACGTCTATTACCGCTCCAGCGGTTGCCAAGAATGGCCTTCCTAAAATGATGGGGAATTTAGAATTCCCTTTCATGTCCAATACCAGGAAGTCGGTAGGGATGAGAATTTTCCCTACCTTTACAAGAACATTCTCTAGTATGCCTAGAGGAGTCCTAGTTGAGCCATCCGCAATTTGTAAGGGGAATTTGAATGGTCTCAACTCTTTGCTTCCCAACCTTTCCATGATAGTGAGGGACATCAAGCTCGCACTAGCCCCTAGGTCACATAAGGCTTGGTCAATTTGCACTTGTTCAATCGAGCAAGCGATGGAGAAACTACCTGGGTCTTTCAGTTTAGTAGGCATTTTAGTCTCTACATCTACTTGCTTTTTCCTGACCAACCTCTGTGGGAAAGGTATCGGGGTTGGTACGGTGGTGGAGGGACATACTTCGGTTCTGGCTCTTCTTTTTCGCTCGTGTCCTCCTCCGGTTCCACCTCCATTTCAGCTACCCCCACCCCAAGCTTATCATCCCTCAAGTGTATGACATTGCAATGCTCATTGGGATTTGCTTCGGGTTGCCCCGGGAATGTACCCTTAGGTCTCGAGTACGTGCTGGCTTGTTGGGCAATTTGTGTTTCTAGCATCTTGTTACGAGTTGCTAAGTTGTCTACCTTAGATGCTAGCTCCTTTATTGCTTCACTCACTGCCCTTCCTTGTTGTCTAAACTCCTCATTCTGTTTTGTCTGAGTTTCAACAAAACTTTCAAATAAAGTCTCGAGTTTAGATCTTTGTACCTGAGGATACCCGGTCTTGCTCTCTTATTACCTTGACCCTCTTGGAACTCATGGTTGAGCGTGTTGCTGTAGTTGCCGTAGGAGAGGTAAGGGTTGTTTCTTCTTTGGTTGTAGGGATTTGGGGGAGCATAGTTGGGCAGCTTCGGGTTCGTATCGTAGTAGTTGTTACAAGAGTTCACTTGCTCACCCGAAGCGCCAGATCCATGTGGGCATTCCATCATGTCATGTCCCTGTATTCCACAAATCTCACAAACAAGGTTAGTAGCACCTAATGCACTCACATTAGCTCTTTCAAGCCGATCAAAACGTTTATTAAGTGAGTCTATCTTTGACATAATAAGATCTGTGCTATTTACCTCAAACTTACCCCCCGAAATCTTGTTCAGGTTATTACCTCTTTCGGATCCCCATTGGTGGTAGTTGGTGGCGACATTCTCGATGATGTTGAATGCCTCAGTCAGAGGCCTATTCATAAACGCTCCACCGGCTGCAGAATCTAGTGACACCTTCGAAGAGTAATCCAATCCGTTATAGAAGGTGTGCACTATTAATCACCTCTCGAGTCCGTGATGTGGGCATGACTCCAGCAGTCCCTTGTATCGATCCCAAGCTTCCGATAATGATTCTCCGTCTTTCTGGAAGAAGCCGGTGATCTGGGTCCTTATGTAGGCTGTCTTGGATGGAGGGAAGAATTTCTCCAAGAACGCCTGCTCCAGTTGGTCCCTAGTGGTCAAAGTGTTAGCGGGGATTTGCTTAAGCCAGGCCTTCACCTTTCCAGTGAGAGATGAGGGGAACAGTCTCAAACGCACAACATCGACCGAGGCTCCATTAATCCTGATTACGTCGGTGAACTCTAAGAATGTTTCTATATGATCGGTCGGGTCCTCCAAAGGCAATCCTCCGAATTGATGTTGCCTAATCATGTTGATTAGCATAGGTGGTATGGTATAGTTTTCCGCCTCAATCTCTGGCCTTGCAATCCCAGTTCGCAAGCCTCTCGCATTTGGGGCTGCGTAGTCCTTCAAAGGTTTTGTATCCGGTTGATTCGCCATGAGTGGAACGGGACTCAACCTTTCTCCCTCTCTTTGTAGTCTTCTACGTCTGTGGAAGGTTCTCTCAATTTCTGGATCAACCTCACCAAGGCTCCCAAGACTTAGAGATCTTTGCATATAACACACAGAGAGATGGATACAATAGAAGGAAAAGAATTTTTTTTTGATTTTTTTTTAATATTTCAGAAATAAAAATCAAACAAAAAGAAAAGGTCCAGAAAAATCAATTCAAAATTTGAATTGAGATTCGAAAAGGCACAATCCCCAGCAACGGCGCCAAAAACTTGATGTGCGCTGCGGCGCGCGCGTGCGATTCCGGCAAGTGTACCGGACTGCCGTCAAGTAATAAAAGATATCGAACCCACAGAGACTGTGTTCTCGAATCGCAATCGGTTTTCGAATCGATTAGATCTGGACTTTGTAAAAAGGATTTTTATGTTTTGAGTGAAAAGGATTTTGAATTCGAAATTAAAAGATAGATGAGCAGAAAACAAATGTTTATGAGGTTTTGGATCTAGACGGATTCCTAGGGATTTGGGTTACCTTTGAGGCTGTTTATGTTGCTAATCTGATTTACCTTTGTTGATTAACGAAATTGCCTTGAAGGCGAGTTTATCCTCTAATAGCTTAAGCTCCCTCTCGGGTTACAAAAGCCGTGCCCAATTGACCCGACCCCTACTCTCGTGGTAGTCGATCCCAGATTAGACCCTTTGCGCTCCGTGACAACTCGTTGCTCCTCGAGGGACGGCTTCTAACTCTCGTGATTTCAGTCCCAAGTCTGACTTCTATAGGTCCGACACCTAAGTTCACCGCTAGGTTCCTCCTTATAATGTCTAAGTCATGCAAATAACCTAAGTTCACCGCTAGGTTCCTCCTTAGATCATCCACATCTCACAAACCAGTGGCCGTCGGGCTTTACGAGTGAAACACCCTAGAAATCCTAAGTTCACCGCTAGGTTCCTCCTTAGAACGTCTACGTCACGCAAATAACGGTTGCCGAAATTTATGAGTGATTAACACACTAGAAATCAGATCTAAAACAATAACGAAATCAACAACGATTTTACATCAAATCAACATCATTTACAAACCTCGGGCAGAGCCCTAGTCCCTAGAAACAAACTACTACTCCAGTCTTGCCATGGAGATGACAAGCTGGGTTGACAACATAATGAAAATCAGAAAAATCAGAGAAGAGAAGAGAAGAGGAGAAGAGAGATCTATGCCTAAGTCCTAGTTGTTATGGATCATCCAATGTGTCTTCTCAGATCTGATGCCTTGATCCTTATTTATAGAAATGGGGAAGTTAGAGTCCCAAACCAACTCAAAATCTGATCTATTTCGGTTTCTTCAGGTCCAAGTAATGCGCGTCACGGCCGTGATGGCCATCACGGCCAGGCCGTGACGGTCTCTGCTTCTGGTTGCTCTGCGAAATTCCAGTCTCTCGCGAGGCGAGCCTATGCTCGCGTCGCGAGCCCTCTGTTATGGCCGTGTTCTGAATCACGGCTGGGCCGTGATGTGCTCTGACTTGTGGTGGTTTTGGGTCACGACCGTGATGGCTATCACGGCCAGGCCGTGATGACTCGACTTGATCTTTCTTCTTCTTCAGTTTTGCTCGATCATGGCCGTGATGGGCATCACGGCTAGGCCGTGATGGGCATCACGGCTAGGCCGTGATGGGCTCTGTTTGGCTCATTTTCTTCAGTTTTAAAGCTCCATCTTCATCCAAACTTCATCATGGTTGATCTCGAGCAATTTACCCTTGATATCTGCAAAACAACACACGAAAACCGCCTTACCCGTTCCAAAGGAAAATTAACCTAAAATCTAATAACAATATGCCTAAACTACATGAAAATGCATGCAAAATGATAGACAAAGATGATGTGGAATCACACTCATCATCCCCCCATCCTTCTTTTGTTCTTTGATTTCTTTTGATTCATCAATAAATGCTTAGCATGCAGCAAATGATTGTTGAATTGGGTGGTGCCAACATAGTTGGGATGGCCTCTTTCATAGTGATGCTTTTGCATGCTACTTATATAAAAAAAAGAGAGAGGAGTCTCTCTGAGTGATTAGGGTGAGGTATCCCTAAGGAAGAACATTGAGGCTCTTCACAAGAGTGTGTTATCTCGAGGTGAAGGAGTGCTCTGTGGTGTAAAGGTTTTTCAAGCTATATGGCTAAACTTGTTGTGTTAGTGTGTGAAAACCCACAAGTGGAGTGGGGACTGGATGTAGGTCACAGTGGTGGTGACTGAACCAGGATAAATCTGGTTGTGTGGTATCTCTAAACTCAAACTTATTCCTTTTAATGTAGCTTATGAAAATTGATTTTCTTCATGCATCTTTTTAGTTGAGCTATTTTGTGACTAAGAGATTTCTTTCTCTTACAAATCATCTAAGACTTAAATCTAAAATTCTCCGTTAAGATTGGTCTTGATGATCCTTTGATCTTTGATTTTGCTCTTTTGATAAGATAATACCTGTTGCAGATTTGCTTAACAACAGGAAGAAAATAGATGTCTTGGTACTTGGACAGTGGCTGCTCACGACACATGACGGTAGAAAGGTCTATGTTCCAAAACCTTAAGCCCAAAGATGGTGGCTGGGTCACATTTGGAGGAAATCGGAAAGGGAAAATCATTGGTATAGTTAAAATTGGTAAACATCCTTTTCCCTCCATTGATAATGTCCTTTTAGTAAATGGCTTGAAGCACAATCTTTTGAGCATAAGTCAATTATGAAACAGTGGATATGCAGTTTCTTTTGATAAGAACATGTGTACTATCAAGAAAGATGATGGATCACTTTTATTCACTGCTAAATGGTAAAACAATTTCTATAAGATTGACTTGGAGGACCTCTCAAATCAAAGTGTCTCATGTCTAGTGTCCATTGAAGATGAGCGATGGATTTGGCACAAAAGGCTAGGTCATGCAAGCTTGATATTAATTTCAAAGCTAAACAAGCATAACCTTTTGAGAGGACTACTAAACCTTAAGTTCAAATCTGATGCTCTCTGTGATGCATGTCAAAAGGGAAAACAAGTCAAAGGTTCTTTTGAATCTAAGAATATTGTTAGTACCAATAGACCACTAGAGTTGCTACATCTTGATCTTTTTGGTCCAACACGGACTGCCTCTGTCAGTGGTAAGAAATATGGTCTTGTCATAGTAGACGACTACACTAGATGGACATGGGTTATGTTCCTAACTCACAAGGATGAGCCTTTTAAGGTCTTTTCTGTATTCTGCAACCGTGTACAGAATGAAAAAGGCATGTGTATCACTTCAATCATAAGTGACCATGGGGGAGAGTTTGAAAATGAGCTATTTCATAAGTACTGTGAAGAAAGTGGTATCCTTCACAACTTCTCAATACTTAGAACACCGCAGCAAAATGGTGTGGTAGAGAGAAAGAACAGATCTCTTCAAGAGATGGCTAGAACTATGCTCAGTGACAACTTTGTCCCTAGACACTTCTGGACTGAAGCTGTTAATACTGCCTGCTACATTCAGAACAGAATATACATTAGACCTATCCCGAATAAGACCCCTGATGAATTGTGGAAAGGACGAAAACCCAACATATCTTATTTTCACCCCTTTGGTTGTAAATGCTATATACTAAATACTAAAGATCAACTTGGTAAGTTTGATGCTAAAACAGATAATGGAATAATATTAGGTTATTCTGAAACATCTAAAGGCTTTAGAGTTTATAATTCTAGGACTCTGATAGTAGAGGAAAGTATTCATGTCAAGTTTGATGACAAATAGTCTGATAAGAAATTATCAGAGCTAGATGAAACTGTTGCAGATCTTGATCTAAACATCCCAGAAGACTCACCAGAGATAAAATTTGATGATCAAGCAGATGACCCTACTCAACAACAAGAAACTTCCACTTCTCAACATGATACAGTTCAAAAATCTTGGTACTTGAAGAATTATCATCCACAAGATCAGATCATTGGAAACCCCAACGACAAGCTAAGAACCAGATCAACCTTCAGAGAACAAGATATTTCTGCACTAGTCTCTGAGTTGGAACCAAAGACAGTAGACGAGGCTCTGTTGGATGTTGGTTGGATTCTAGCTATGCAAGAAGAACTCAATTAGTTTGAAAAAGTGATGTTTGGACTCTGGTTTCCCTGCCCAAAGACAAATCAGTGATTGGAACAAAGTGGGTTTACAGAAACAAACTTGATGAAAATGGTAAGGTAATAAGAAACAAAGCAAGACTTGTTGCTCAAGGTTTCTCTCAAGAAGAAGGTATAGATTATACTGAAACTTTTGCACCTGTTGCTAGACTAGAAGCTATTAGAATTCTACTTTCATTTGCTTCACATCATAGTATTATGCTTTTTTTCAGATGGATGTAAAAAGTGCTTTTCTAAATGGCTTTATTAATGAAGAAGTTTATGTTATGCAACCTCCGGGTTTTGAGTGTGAAACCCATCCTGAACATGTATATAAGCTTAAGAAAGCTTTGTACGGTCTTAAGCAAGCTCCTAGAGCTTGGTATGACAGACTAAGTTCTTTTCTTATGGAAAATGGATTCAATAGAGGAAAGGTTGACACAACCTTATTTAGAATATCCATTAAGTCTAATTTCATAGTTGTACAAATATATGTTGATGATATTATTTTTGGTTGTACTAATGAGTCCCTATGCAAAGAATTCTTTAAGTTAATGCAGAAAGAATTTGAAATGAGCATGATGGGAGAACTCAAATTCTTCCTTGGACTTCAAGTAAAACAAACCTTGGACGAGGTGCTCATCCACCAAACTAAGTATACAAAAGAGCTTCTGAAGAAGTTTAAGATGGATGAGTGTAAGCCAATGAATACTCCTATGCACCCCACTTCCATACTGAACAAAGATGATAAAGAGAAAAAGGTAGACCAAAAGGTATACAGAGGTATGATAGGATCTCTCTTATATCTTACTGCGTTTAGGCCTGATATTATGTTCAGTGTATGTTTGTGTGCTCGATTTCAATCTGATCCTAGAGAATCTCACTTATCAGCAGTTAAGAGAATCTTTAGATATTTAAAAGGTACTACTAATCTTGGTTTGTGCTTTAAGAAAAATGAAGATTACATATTAGTTGGTTTCTGTGATGCTGACTATGCTGGAGATAGAATTGAAAGAAAAAACACTAGTGGAGGATGTCACTTCATTGGAGCTAATCTTGTCTCATGGTCAAGCAAAAGACAAAGTACCATTGCCTTATCAACTACTGAAGCTGAGTATATATCAGCTGCAAGTTGCTGCTCACAACTTCTCTGGATCAAACATCAATTGGAGGACTACAATATGTTTGTAAGTAGTATTCCACTTATGTGTGATAATACCGCTGCCATAAATCTATCTAAGATTCCAATTTTGCATTCTAGAGCTAAGAACATAGAGATTAAACATCATTTCATTAGGGATATTGTGCAGAAAGGTGTATTTGATATATAATTTGTTGATACTGACCATCAATGGACATATATCATTACTAAACCTCTTGTAGGGGACAGATTTATCTTTATTAGGAAGCATTTTAATATGATATGTGTGGATCAAAAAGGGGGAGATTGTTGGAACCCAAGTGGTTTTGGACTAAATAATCTCCACGTTTTGATGTTAACAAAAGGATTAAATTTACTTGGCAAAGTGTTAGTTGAGATCTAACATGTGCTTTCAGTTATGCAGGAATATTTAATTATACGTAATAGAAACTTGGGATAAGTTTTCATTGAAAAATACGCGTTCACCCTTGTAGACGGGCTGCTCAATGTTTTGGTAAAAGTTATTTATTTATTTGAGTAGACCGGTTTTCTTAAGTAGACAAGGCTCTAAATACTTACTAGACGGAAATCAAAATATACTTCTTAGATACAGCAAGTCCAAAGACTTGATAGTAAACGTGTCTAGATTACCACGTAAGCTGATGAAAGTAATTGGTAAAATTGAATGAACTAAAAAATAAAGTAATCAGGTAGACGAGCTCTATCTGCCACGTCACCAGACAGAGATCTTTATAACTCATTGAGGTATAGCAAGTCCAAAGACTTGATAGACGAGAGGATATGCCACGTCTATAGAATATTTGTTCTTCACATTTGTTTTATCTGCTTTAATGTTTTACCTTGTTGTAAAAGAAACATAGTACCATCAAGAAATGCAAAAAGCAGAATCATACATTGAGATACTGCAAAACGATATGTACAATGACAACTTTATGACTAAAAAAGCTGGATCGTACACAAAGGAGGAACAACAAGTTCTCAAGCTACAATACTCAGAGCAGTGAGCTTCCAATTTCATGCTACCTCGATAACCAAGAGTACTATTCAGCTTGCCACAATCAAGCTATCAGTCACAACGGATATCATGCATTAAATGCTATCTCTAAACGGGATTATTCAAAATAACTGTTGAAGAAATACAAGTGAAGAAGAAAGTCACTATAAATAGAAGACCTGAGATACTGAAGAAACACTCTTGCCTGCATAACCTTGCTAGCTCAACTTTTGCCAATCAATAATCACTCATTCTAATATTCTTTCAAAAGCAAGAGTCTGTATTCCTTAGTTTGAATATTGTGAAAATATTCATTTGATCTTAAACCTTCATATCCTCACACATAGTGAGTTAAGAAGATCAAACGTTAAATCTCTTTGTTAGAGTTAGAGCCTGAAGAGGCTTGGTAATAAAGAAATACTTGTAGCCTGGAGAGGTGTTGAATACAATAGTGGAGAAAAACCTTCAAGTAGAAGGGACTGGACGTAGCTCTTGGTTGGAAAAGAGTGAACCGGGATAAAACATCTTGTGTGAATCTTCTACTCCCGAACTCTTATAGCTTTATTTGTTTCTTAATAACTGATGGGTTTTGATATTGCTTTTGTTAAAGCTTTTTAAAAAGGATCTATTTCTTTGTGCTTGCTTCTAATTCTAATCTCCTTGTGTGCAAAAATTGTTTTAAAGGTTGTTTTCGATAATTATTAACAAACACAATTCAAACCCCCTTCTTGTGTTTGCCTGTGTCAACTTCAGCAGGTTTGTTGCAGTCTTTGAATATCCCAGAATGGAAATGGGATAGTATAGCTATGGATTCTGTGGTTGGATTACCACGAACTCCTAAGAGGTTTGATGCGATTTGGGTTATCATCGATAGGTTGGCGAAGTGTACTCACTTCTTACCTATTGGTGAGAGGTACAATCTTGAGAAGTTGACCCAGATCTACATCAAGGAAGTGGTGAGGTTGCATGGCGTGTCGTCGAGTATTGTCTCCGACCGGGATCCTAGATTTACATCTAGATTTTGGAGACAGATATACAATGCTTTGGGAACCAAGTTGAGGATGAGTTCTACTTATCATCCTCGAACGGATGGACAGTCAGAGAGAACAATTCAATCATTGGAGGATCTTCTAAGAGCTTTTGTATTGGAACATGCTGGTAGTTGGGATGAAATCCTACCTTTGATTGAGTTCACATACAATAACAGTTTCCATAGCAGTATCAAGATGACACCGTATGAGGCTTTGTATGGGAGAAAATGTAGGATTCCGTTGTGTCGGTATGAGACTGGCAAGAGCCAAGTGTTGCGTTCTGACGTGGTACAACAAACAACAGAACAAGTCAGGAAGATAAGGGAGAAAATGAAGAAAGCTCAGGATAGGCAAATGAGCTACAGTAACTAGAGGAGGAGACCCTTAGAGTTCCAAGAAGGTGATCACGTGTTTTTGAGAGTCACTCCGAAGACTGGAATTGACAGAGCTATAAAGTCTAGAAAGCTCACTCCCCGATTCAATGGACCATTTCAGATTCTTCGACGAGTTGGTCCAGTAGCTTACCATATAGCCTTACTGCCTAACCTTTACAACCTTCACGATGTCTTCCATGTTTCCCAAAAGAGAAAATATTACCCAGATCCTTCTCATGTCATTGAGCCTGAGTCCATACAACTCCGAGAGAATCTTGAATATGAGGCTTTACCGTCTAAGATTGCAGATAGAAGGATTAAAAAACTTCGTGGTAAACAGATTCCCTGGTTAAGGTCATCTGGGATAGTGTTACCGGAGATGCTACTTGGGAGTGTGAGCCAGACATGCAGCAGCAGTACCCACATTTGTTTTCAGGTATGTAAATTCCGAGGACGAAATTTCTTTTAAGGGGGGTAGAAATGTAACGTCCGTTATTTTATGTGTTGTTACGTAAGAGAATTAGATTTGGGACTTGGATTATATAGTTAAGATGTTGTTTGAGGCATAAAGACCCTTGCATGGAAAGTACTCAACAGTTTGGAGTGAGTTTGAACGTAGGAACAAGTTAGGGTTTTGACCCAATTATCGCTTCTAAACCTGAGAGTGTGAAATAAGAAATTTGGAGTTAGGGTTGAGATTAGGAATTTTTTATTGTTTGAGGTTGTTTATTAGGTCCTAATGAGCCTATATGGTCAGAAGTCAATACTCAAGCGTGGGTGTATCCATGCTCAAGCGCTCCAGTCAACCAGACCAGCTCTGGCTTGACTTGCCACGTGTCATCAAGGGCTGACGTGGCATCCTATGATTGGTTGCATGGCACGGTGGTCCACCAACCCTCCAACACTCGAGCGTGGGGAAGCCAACGCTCAAGCGTTGGAGCACTAGGGTACCAGCGCTTGAGTGTTGGTGCATAAACTTGCAAAAATAAAAGGTGACTCAAGTGACATAAGTCACTTAGTCACCAAATGAGAAATAGAAATAAGAGAGTGGAGAGAACTGAGAAAAATAAAGAAGGTGGGTTTAGAGAGAGAAGAAGAGATCTTAGAGAGAGAGGGCTCCCTGTGTCGATTACGACTCACTCGATCTCCCGACACCATTTCAGATACCTCGTTGCGTTCGTGGCAGTGTCCTCTACATCGTTCTCTTCTTCTTTTCTTCAATAGAGGAGGTAAATCCTACTCTCTTTAAGTCAAAATGTTGTCGTTACGTTTCTTAAGTTATCTTTCGTTTCGGTTATCAGAATTCGATTCCTTTTCGAAGTTGAACTCGTAGTATGCGTGCTTCGTAATGTGGTATCTAGGTGAATTTTCGGAGGCTCGGAGGCCTTAGAATTGTGCAGGACAGAACTGAGAGCTTGGAGGAAATTCCTCATTTCGTTACGTTTGGTCGTCGTAAGACTTTCCAGGTGGGGGAAAGAAACCATTTAACATCGGAAACGGCAAAGTGACACTTAATTCGATAATGGCGTAGGGCGACCTAAACCCTACGAAAGAGCGAGTAACGGACAATGTCTATATCACATTGGGGACTACTCAGTGGTACCGATGATGATATTGATATCGTACGTTTATCGTCATAATTGATAAAATATATTATTCTATTGTTAGTGATAACTTGTTTTGACTGATTGGACTGCTATTGATAAATGGTGGATGATAGTATGAGTATTGAAATTACATCATCATCATCATCATCTTTTGTATATCTTGAAATGATTGTAATGATGACATGATGCTATGATGGTAATGATTGTGTTTAGAGATTGAATAGTGATAAGACATCATGAGTCATGGTGATGTATGTGGGAAATTCATAATACATGAGATAGTAGTGCCTAACCGAGATAATTATTGTGATATGGTGATGAGAATTAGGAGATGTAATTATGATTGAGTTTATCTAATAGTGATGAGAGGTTAAGGCACTAAGGGGTGACCTGAAACATGATCTGTTATATGGTGACCTGAACAGAGCTTGTGATCCAGTGTTGGGGCATTGGGGTTTGATTTCTCGGAGGGTGTTCCCGGGATTTCAGACTATCGGCAGGACCGCCCCAGAGAGTATTTTATTATAGTCGCATCTATAGTTCATGTGTTGCATGAGCAGCCTGACCGAGGGATCAGGATGTGCACCAAGGAGATTTGTGCAACTACAGTGCCATTGCTTTTCATCGGCATCCTCCCTCGCCGGATGAGGATGTGCGTCAAGGGCTCTGGAGACGGAGTGTTGTTGATACCTAAATATGTGGCCGAACGTGATGATTCATGCAGCATTGCATTGCATCATGATGGAGGGTAGAGGAAAAATCTTAGACGTGGATTGAGGATGGTTGTGTTATATATATATATATATATATATATATATATGGAGATGGATGTTTATTGTGCTGTTATAGAATTAAATGTTGCTAAACCCTTCCCACGTTTGACATTATATTGTTTCTTATCCCTCTTTCTTCAGTTGTGGTGTTTTTTATTTTATTTTTGGACTTTAGATCCAGAGTTTGGAGGTGGCACATTAGGATCATCCGTGGATGACCCAGGATGTGGGGTTTCCCCCTCATGGGGACGTTCGAGTTTGAGTTCGTTGACCCGAATGGGTGGCTCGTGGACCTGGTCACTCGTTTCACTGTATATAAGGGGTCCCGTTTCTGTTACGACCGGACTTGGGCAGGGGGCTCCCCTAGGGTTGGTTGGTTCATTCCGTTTCGGCCAAACCCTCCCCTTCCCTATCGGGCATCTGGATGGGCAGATACCTCCGATGCCGTCAATGCTGGGCATGGCACCGTTCCCTTCATGGTACCTTTTGAGGTACTTGTACCAGGACCTGTGCCAACCCCCACACCTGCACCGGAGCCAGTGCTTGCACCGATACCTGAGGAGGATCCAGTTGCACTAGTTCCGAACCCGATGCCTGCTCCCGAGGCACCAGCACCTCTTGAGTTTAGAGCTACAGGTTCGGAGTCTTCACGAGTATCTTCGAGACAACATCCCAGGGATAGCAGGATTTATCGACAGATGTTCCAGCAACCATCAGATAGGAACTCTTCCAGTGGCAGCGGAGGAGTGACTGGAGCATCAGGACCACGGGATGCCAGTGAGGGTGGTAGTATATGATAGCTCATGCCAGTGCTATCTGCTTAGGTGTGTGAGAGGTTTTTCATGTATTTTGAGATGGGACTGGGTGCGGAGAGTCGGTGAGGCATCTTTTATTCAGTGTTTTGATGTATTTTGTTATCTCATCAGTTTGTACATATTGGGATCCTACTGATGGGATTCCCTTCACAGTACTGTACCCAAGTTGTGATTTATATTTAGATGCATGTATGTATATGTATGTTTTATATATGTTGTTTTATATTTTAAGTTTTAATTTCTCCGCTGTGGTAATAATAGCTTAACGTTAATAACGCGATTATGTTTTAATAAAATCGATTTTTTTTTTCTTTAATGGCACATCGGGGCGTCTCACCGGAGAAAAGTCGAATGCGAGAGAATGGGTCCCACATCGGCATTTGTATGATCGGTGATGGAACCCACGTCGGAAACCGAACGACCGAGAATGAAAAAATAGACATGTAGGTGGTGCATGAGCCCCCACCATGGACGACCTTTAGATAACCACCAATGCGACGTTGACGCGGTGCCTTTAGTGCTGAATCTCTTCGAAGGCAAGCATTGCTTTTGAAGTGTTCGGAGGGATTTCCTATTTTCCATATCCCTAATCTCTTCTAACATCGGGGGTGAGAAGCTTCAATATTGACCGAGGCAGAGAAAAAAGTGGGAAGAGGGAAAAGGAGAAATCAATCCGGATTCCCTCCAGCCTCACTCCCTCCAGCAAGAAGATATGGACCGTCCGTCCAGATCGGACTGTCCAGATTAAATGGGGTTATAAAATTAAAAAAACAAAACAAAACAAAAAATGTATCAGAATGTGAAAACCCAAAACCCTTCCCCATTCCCGCGCCCCACCTCAAAGCCGCGACCCACCCCTCTTCACACCACTTTCGACGGTGCCGCCACCAACCTCCGACGGCACCGCCCACCTCCGCCTTTACGCAGCGGCCACCCCCTTCATTTGTCTCTCTCCTCCTCGAGCGCCGATCAAGCCCCTTCCCAAATCTCTCTCATGGTTCTTCTCCTCCTCAAGCACCGCCGCGTCATCCACCACCGTCAGCCACAGCTCCTCCAGTAAGGCTTCAGCTTTCCATGTGGTTTACCTTTTGGTTTCCTATTGAATTGGTTATGTTTTCCTATTGTTCTGTTATGGTGCTATCTTTGCTTTCCATACTGATTGGTGCTGTTAAAATGTTATAGCATCTGCTTTTCATACTGTCTTTGCTTTCCAAACTCCTATTGTTCTGTTTTCATATTGTGCTGTTAAAATGTTATAGCATGTGCCTCCTTTTGGAGTTCTTTGGCCAGCAATGTTATCTTTGCCTCCTTTTTTACAATGGTTATAGCATGTGCAATTCATTTTAAAATTTTTAATTTATCTATAACTAATTTTAAATGATGATTGTTGTTGTCTTTATTAGGATTGGAAGCAAGAAGATGCAAGAAGATTTGAAACCAAAAGTGGGTATGGTTTTTGACGGTTATGATCGGTGCTTGAGGAGGAGAGAGATAAAGGAAGGGGGTGGCTGCCATGCAAAGGCGGAGGTGGGCGGTGCCGTCGGAGGCTGGTGGTGACGCCGTCGAAGGTGGTGTGAAGGGGGGTTGGATCGCGACTTTGAGGTGGGGCACGAGAATGGGGAAGGGTTTTGGATTTTCACATTCTGATACATTTTTTGTTTTTTTTTTAAATTTTATAACCCCATCTAATCTGGACCGTCTGATCTGGACGAACAGTCCAGATCTTCTTGCTGCAGGGGTGCTGGAGGGAGTGAGGCTGGAGGGAATCCGGATTGAGGAGAAATAGAGTGAAAAAAAAAATTGAAAGGAGGTGAGGGTATAGCTGAGCTTGTCTTCCACCTCGTAGGGAGTAGGGACCTTGAGAAAAGTGAAAGAGGAGGGAAAGACTTTTCTTTTGCAGATGGAAAGAGCAGAAAGTAGAAATGGGAAGAGAGAAGCCGAAAATAGGGAGAGATACGAAAAGCTTTTAGTTGAGTGTAATAAGGAGAGGGAAGCCGAAAACAGTCCGAAGAAAAGTGGATAGCTAGATGTAGCTATGGCAAAATCTAGGGTAAGCAACCTTCTCATGTTGCTCACTGTGAGCAACTATTTATCACTGTTGATTGAGAAATGACACATGATAATATCATACATCTGTCCACACTATAGCTTTTTTTCATTTCTTTTCTTACCACACTCTCTCACTCCCGATAGTTCCCTCACACCGCCTCCCCTCATCCATCTCCGTCACGACGGCGTCCGTACAACACTGGGTCCATAGCAACTCCAAAGCCATGGCGACACTGACCTGAATTCTTCAGCGTGCAGACCGACTCGGCATTAACAACGTCGCCAGCACCAAGCAGTCTTGCGGGGGGAAAGCAGAGGCGGAGGGGTCCAGATTTGAAAGAGAGGGCGGTGAATTGGAGATATCAAAGCGTGTGAAGCATAAATAGCAAGCTCAATGAGTTTAAATCTGATTTTGCTGAAGGCGACCGATGACGGCGCCGATGCCGGAGATGGAGGTGGCGAAGAAAATGTGGGTTCAGATCTGTAATACTGCAACCTCTTTATGTTCATGTGCGGACCTAGGATTTGTTCAATCTGAGTTTTACATTTGTTCATTTTCCAATTTGGTTTATTTTTTGTTGTTCAACTTCATGTTCTGGGATATGTTCATGTTCATGTGCGGACCTACGATTTGTTTATTTGGTGAAGAAGGTCAATGCATTCATCTTCATGTTCTTTATCTGAGTTTATTTTATCATGATTATCTGGATTTTCCTGAGCAAGAGAGGAAACAAATGAAAAAGAAAGAAAGAAAGAAAGAAATATGGAGGTGGGAGAGAAAATGATGTTGACACAGCCAAAGAGACCCAGAGTGAGAGAGATAATGAAATTTTTTAAAAAAATATGGTGTAGATAGTACATGATAATATCTCGTGAGACTATTTAATATAATGGTGATTAATGATGATATACGAATGAGCGACATGTGTGAGTCGCTCACGCTAGAACGTGTAACTATTATGATATGTTGAATGAAAGATAAACTAAATAACTCTTCTCATTGAACAACTAGGAGATACAAGATGTGTTTATATAAGTGCACATATCAAGAGCCTAACAAAGTTCTATAACAGATATAACTAATCTAAACAGCAACTAATCCAAAACAGAAATAACAAGAGGTGGTTAGCCTAACAGAAATTTATCTTCTAATTCAAATTGTGACATGTAATGGAAATGCCACAAATGATTAATCAAATACCCCCTTCAATCTGAAGAATGGATTTTTTCATTCCAAGCTTTTCCTTAAAAACTTGAAAAGGAGTAGGATCAAGTGCTTTTGTTAATAAATCAACCAATTGATTGGTGCTTGCAACAGGAAGAAGATGAAACAGCTTAGCTTGCAATTTTTCTCGGACGATATGGCAGTCTAATTCAATGTGCCTTGTCTTGTCATGGAAGGAGGAGTTCGTAGCTATATGGCGGGCAGATTGATTGTCACAATATAAGAGAGCAAGCTGCTGAAATGGAAGATGAAACTCATTTAGCAAATAAGTGAGCCACTGAAGCTCACAAACAGTGGAAGCTAAAGCCATGTATTCGACTTCAGAGGAAGAACGAGAAACTGTCGCCTGTTTCTATGACTTCCACAAAATTAGGGACTCTCCAAGGAAGATATAGTAGCCCGTGACAGATTTGCGAGAGTCCGGACAACTGGCCCAATCCGAATCACTAAAAACCGTTAATTGAAGGGAGAAGTTGCTGGAGAAGAAAATTCCTTGTGCGGGTGAACTTTTGAGATATCTGAGGACATGCACAGTTGCGTCATGGTGTAGGGAGGTTGAATGCCCCATAAATTGGCTTAACAGTTGAACGCAAAAGCTTATGTCAGGCCGTGTTGTAGTAAGATATATAAGTTTTCCAATCAAGCGTCTATAAGAACTAGGATTAGTTAGAGGGATGCCACCCTCTTTAGTCAAATCGGTTCCTTTTGACATAGGTGTAGTTACTGGTTTGGAAGCCAGTAAACCACACTCAAAGAATGTTCAAAGTGTATTTTCGTTGGCAAAGGTGAATGCCAGATTTTGATCGAGCTATCTCCAATCCCATAAAATACCTTAAGCAACCTAAATCCTTAATTTTGAATTGTTGATGTAAACTGGTTTTAATAGTCTTGATTTCTTGAAAATCATTCCCTGCAAGTATCAAATCATCAACATAAACTAGGAGTGCAATGAAAGAGGAACAAGAATGTTTGATAAAAAGGGAAGAATCAGAATTAGATTGATGATAACCATTTAATACAAGATATTGGGAAAGACGGGTAAACCATTGCCTGCTGGATTGTTTTAGGCCATATATTGATTTAACGAGTTTACAAACTTGATTTGGTTTAGTAGAAGAAACTCCTGGAGGTAGAGACATATATAACTCTTCCTCCAATATTCCATGCAAAAAAAGCATTGTGAATATCCAATTGGTGAAGGTACTAATTTTGAGATGAGGCAATGGCTAGTAGGAGTCTAATAGTGGTCATATTTGCCACAGGTGAATAGGTGTCAAAAAAATCAATGCCCACTATTTATGGAAAACCATTGGCAACAAGGCGTGCCTTCTACCTCTCGATGCTGCCATTAGCATTGTATTTTATTTTATAAACCCATTTACAGCCAATGGGGGTTTTACCATGAGGTAAATCAGTAATAATCTATGTTCTATTATTATTTAAGGCATCTAATTTAGTTTGCATAGCTGAAACCCATTGGGGATTCTAAAGAGCTTGTTTATAAGAAGATGGTTCATCATAAGCATAAATTGAGAGAGTAAAGTGTAAGTGTGCAGGGGATAGTTTGGAATAGTTCAAAACAGAAGAAAGAGGATAGAGTACACCTACAGAGTGTGTAGAAGATATGGAGATAGCATTGTAGTGAAAGTCTTTAAGATAGGAAGGTTGCTTGATGATTCTGGCGGATCTCCTTAATTGTTGATCATCAGGAGTGGAATGTGCAGCATCAAGCTGAGCAGAATCAGGTTCTGTAGAAGGTGAAGCTGTATAGTCAAATGGTGGAGGAGATGTAGGTCTTTGAGATGGAGAGAATTCTGGTGTGGTAGTAGACAGCTTCTTTGTGCGATCAAAGATGAAGAAAGTGTCATCATATGAAGTAGGAGCCTCATGATCTACAGGGTCAATTGAAACAGGACGAAAATATGGAAAAATAGACTCATAAAACACATCATTGCAGTAAATAAAAGTGGTCATGTTATGCAAGTCATATAATAGGTAACCTTTGGTGCCTGGTTGATAGCCAAGAAACACACATTTTCGGGCCCTGGGATCAAGTTCATGTCGATGCTGAGACAGAGTTGTAGCATATGATAAACACCCAAAAACCTTTAAATCAAGAAAGGTTGGTGGAGAATTATATAAAGTTTCATATGGAGTTCTTTTATTGAGAACAGGTGTAGGCAATCGATTAATAATAAACATTGAATGACATAAGGCAAAAGACCAAAATATTTTAGGCAAGTGAGAGTGAAATAAAAGAGCTCTAGTTACATTCAATAAATGCCTATGTTTCCGTTCTACAATAGAGTTTTGTTCAGGTGTGTCTACACATGATTTTTGATGTAGGATACCAAGAGAAGAGTAGTAAAGTGACATATCAAATTCAATGCCATTATCACTGCGAATAGCTTTAACTTTTGCAGAAAATTGTGTGGAAACAAAAGTAAATGAAATTAGTGATGCAGGTTCTTGTTTCAGATTTGCATTTCATTAAAAATATACATATATATCTAGTAAAATCATCTAAAATAGTTAGAAAGTATTTATGTCCCTGGAAAGAAGGAATATTGATGGGGCCCCATATGTCCATATGCAAGAGATCAAAAGCATGTAGAGATTTAGTAGTATTAGTTGGAAAGGGGAGTCTACACTATTTGGCTAAATGGCAGGAATCACAAACCATATTTTTATTTGAAACAGTATAAGGGAAAGTAGTACATAAGTGTTGTAAAACCATATTAGAAGGGTGTCCTAGCCTATGGTGCCACAAATCAAAAGAATCAGATGTAGCTTTATTAACAGAAGCAATGTTTACAGAAATAATAGATTCTGGAAACTGAAAAGTGCTAACACTAGATGTTTGAGGTCGCTACCTTATTATGTATAAATTGTTTTTGATCTCATCTTGTCCAATCGTCTTCAAGGAAGAGAAGGCATGTATGACACAATTGGTTGGTGAAAAGATCAATCTACAATTAATAGTGTTAGTGAGTCTGTGAATAGAAATTAAATTGAAATGAAAGTTTGGGATGTGTAAAACATTTGTTAAAAAGAAATCAGGATTAAAGAAGTTAGTACCATAATGGTGGGCAATAACAATTTCTCCATTAGGAAATTTGACAGAAACAGGAGGTATTTTATTATAAGTTGAAAAGAACTGAAGATGGGGACATACATGATCACTAGCTCCAGAGTCTAAAATCCAAAAAGATTTGAGAGAAGAAAGATTACCTGGTTTGGTAACACTTGAAATCACATGGTGATTGGGATCAATGGTTTGAGGCTTACTAATAGAATGAGATGTGGAGCCAAGATCACCCTTTGAAGCATGTAGCAGAGACATCAGATTATGATATTCATCACGTGTAAGAGAAACAGAGGCATCATTGTGGGCAGGCTTTGGTGCACCCGAGGAGGCTTCTGTAAGAGGATGATCAATGGGAACAAAACCCAATTGCAGGGTGGTGCTTTGGTTCTTTGTGCAATATCCAGGAGGGAACCCATGTTTAAAGTAACAATTCTCTATGGTATGATTGGTGCAATTGCAGTATGTGCACAGCATGGGTGACCTATTATTTGGGTGGCCTCTGCCCCTTCCTGGTGTGGATGAACCTCTTGGTTGAGGAGTGAAAGAATTGGAGTTAGTGGCAAATGCTGTAGATTCAATGATGGAATTAGAGGGTTGGGGCCTTTCTTGTTGCAGGTCCATGGAATAAACCTCACTAACAGAGGGTAAAGGGTTCATAATGAGGATCTGAGATCTCACAGATTGATAGTTGTCATTGAGACCTTTAAGGAAACAGATGGTGTGCTCCTTGTCTTTATATGTTTGAACAGATTTGTTTAATGGACAAGAACAAGCCACAGTACAAATACAGATGGTGTGGGACGAAGAAACTCTAATTCATCCTAGATAATTTTCATATCAGTGAAAAAGGAAGATAAAGAATTGTCACCTTGCCTCATAGAATGGATTTCTTGAAGTAAATCAGACATTTGAAAATGGTTTCCTTTGGTAAATCGGTGTTGAAGATCTAACCAGAGTGCTCGGGCATTATCAAAAGAGATGGTACTGTGGATCATATATGGAGATAGGGTACGAGTGATCCTAGAAACAACAAGATGATTGCAGAGAACCCAAGGATCATACAAAGAACTGGTTTCGATAGGTTGAGGGAGGCTGCCATCAATGAACTTTATCTTATTCTTGGAGGACAACGCATGTTGAAGAGCCCTACTCCACGTGTTGTAGTTATCTCCGTTGAAGGGTGGGGAAACAAGGACAAAACCTGGATTCTTGCCAGGGTGCAAAAAGTATGGGTTATTGGGGTTTTGTGTAGGATCTACTGGTGGAGGTGGCGGAGGTGGTGGTGGTTGATCAACATGACTACCACCAGCACTCCCATCGTTGGTAGGGCTGGAATGAAGGGAATCATCAGCCATTGAAACAAGAAAAAGGAAAGGATTTTTGCAGAAGGTGTTTTACTGAATGAAAACTGATAGCATATTATGATATGTTGAATGAAAGATAAACTGAATAATTCTTCTCATTGAACAATTAAGAGATACAAGATGTGTTTATATAAGACCACATATCAAGAGCCTAACAAAGTTCTATAACAGATATAACTAATCTAAACAGCAACCAACTAATCTAAATAACAACTAATCCAAAACAGAAATAACAAGAGGTGGCTAGCCTAATAGAAATTTATCTTCTAATTCTAATTGTCACAAGTGATGGAAATGCCACTAATGAATAATCCAATAGTAACCAAGATTTTCAACTGGTATTTAGAAGAAGATAGAAGTGACATTAAAAGCAGTAGATACCTGATGTTCAGTGTTCACTTTAGACAGACACCGAGTCGATGGGAAAAAACATTTTTAAAAATATAATCCAATAGTAAGTCGACATCTGGCAGTAACTGTAGATCCATGGGCGGATTTAGCTACCTACTAACTAGGGTGTGCACATGCACCCACTGGAATTTTAATTTTTTTTATAATACTCTTATACATTTTTTTTCTTGCCCCTAATAGTTAAAAAAATTGCACCCAATGCCATTAAGTAACATACTCAGCACACTTGAAGTTAGACCACTCCACACTCTACACATAGCACTGGAAGACCCCACACCCATTGACTTGGACTTTCTTCTTCAACCCACACCACCTCCGCCCCTGAGTACTATCGTCCTCCACCGCCATCGATACTCTACCACTGCCAGCGCCGCCGCTCAACCACGAGTCATAGCAAAGCACCTCCGTCGGAACTGTCCTCTGTGCCGCCTCTTCCTTTGCTTTGTCCCGCCTCTATTAGCCCCTTGCAGTGTTCTTCTAAACCCTTTCTTTCTTGATATTTTAAAGATAACATCTTTTTTCGATATCTTGTTTAAAATTCATTAAACTTTTTAGTCATTGGAATCTTGTTCCTTTTGAAGATTTCATCTTGCCATCAATTGTGAACAGAGGCCATCTTGTTCAGTTTCACATTGTTGTTTCATTATGCCATCAATTGCTCATTTATGCTACATACTGTGATTAACTTAAAAATGGGGAATTGAATATTTATGCTACTTGCTAATTTAGGTTAGGGTTATAATTGGGGATTTTATGATAATTATATCATTTGATGAAATTAATTGGTTAAACATGAAATTAATTGTATTAGTTTTGTTTCTTTATTTGTAGGAGATAATGGACATTGTTTTTGAAGAGAAGGTTATCATCGAATGAGCAACAACCTTCATTGCAATATGGTGAATCAAGTCTCCAACACACACTTAGGCATATTGCTTATTAAATAAAATGAATTTACTACTTAGGTTTAAGCTCACTATCTGATTCTGAGCTTATTCACACTCCAATTAATAAAGCATATCAACTACAGTCAGGACAGAAGCATAATTAATACACCAAAAGAAGAGTGTTAAAGCAGTTTGTACTTTGTAGTTGGTATTTTACAAAACTAAACTCATGTAACAACTATCAGATCCTAAATTATCATGGTTCACACATCTTCTTCTCCTTAAGACTACCTGAATTCTTATGACAACATGGTAGCCTATACCAGCAACTATCTGCTCACAGTTCAAAATCTGAACATCAACTCAATAGATAAGGAGTGTAGCTAGCCAAATACGATTTCCTTAGGCAACCAGCTTTAAAGGACACAACTTAAATTTTCTGTAGGCTAGAGAATAGGATTAAGAAAACAATAATGCAAAGGCATAATACATCTATATATAATGATTGTCTAGTGACTTATATTGAGCAAGAAGTGTTCAACAATGTTGAAAATGAGTTGATCATTCAACGATTTCAAAATATGAAGTCACGTAGAGGGCAATTATGAGGTATGTAATTTATTTGATTAGATATATTAAAATTTTGTAATTTTAACATTCATGTTTTTATATTTATATATATGATGATATTTATTATTAATTATTTTAAAAATATGTTGCCCCCACTACCCCGGGTCCTAGATCCGTTACTGTGTAGAATTACACTAAATGTGGAGCATCCTCAAATGTATAGTTAGGGATTTTATCACAAATTTTACTTAAATTTATTTATAAAATAAAAATTATTAAATAATAATATTAAATTACTAAAATTTAACATTTTTTGAGATCATATTAAAAATAAACATAGGAATAACAAAATTATAAAGTTTAAAAAGCATAAAAATAATATAAACTATATGTATGATGTAACATTAAAGAATACAACTAATCACTTATTTGAGCTTAAATGATTAACTATGTTCAAATCCGATCTAAGAAAAAAATACCCCCGAAAATTGGTATAAAAAAGAAAGAAAATTATTTGACTTTTAAGAATCAATGAATCAATTATGATTTCAATTTCAATTTCAAAAGTCGATCCAAATCAAACTTTTATACATCTTTATCTTTATCATTATTTTTATATATATAAAAGGAAGAAGGTTTAGGGTTTCTTTAGGGTTTATTAGAGATAATTTTGTAAATTAAATAACATTATATAATAAATTTATGATAGTTTGATAAGGAAGAAGGTCTAGGGTTTCTTTAGGGTTTATGATAGTATTTAAAAATGCGAATAGACATGATAATATTTGATAGTATTTGCCATGTTTTTCACATTAAATTTAATTAATATAAGGAAATAAAATTTAATACAAAAAAAAAGGAAATCAATTTTATGAAACGGTGATTGTTGTTGGAACCAAGGCATACACACACACTCTTGGAAACATAGCAATGAAAAGAAAGAAAATGATCAAAAGGGAATGGAAGAGATAGAACGAAACTCTATATGAACAGAATAATAGTTCTCTGTTCTTGAAACTTTCACACTGATCACTTTGCACAGTTTTACACCTTTTGCACACTCTCCTCTCATTATACATTACCACCAAGTCTATTTATAGACTTCTACACTTCACTTTATCTAACTAACACAAGCTTACAAATCTCAACAAACTAACTAACTCTTAAACTAACTAACTGAATTAACAAACTCAACACACCTCCCTAATTCAGTTTTGGGAGAAAACAATGATATGCTAATTGCATCACTATGGAGACTAACATCCCAACTATGTTGGCACCCTAGCCTCCATCTATCACCTGCAACATATCATTCGTGCGTCAAATCAGCTAGTGATACAACAGTAAGCTTGGTTCTCAAGTCTCTGAACTTTTCTGGCTTCAGTGGTTTTGTCAATATGTCTGCCAATTGTTCTTCAGTTCTGCAGTACTCCAACTTCAATCTTCCTTTGGTTACTTGATCTCTAAGGAAATGGAACCTTGTCTCTATATGTTTGCTTCTTCCATGTGCTATCGGGTGTTTTGCAAGGTTAATTGCATACTTGTTATCTACTAACAGCTTCACTGCACTAGAGTCCTTTATCTGAATTTCCTGCATCAGTGTGTCCAACCAGAGTGCTTGACAGGCACTCATTGAAGCTGCCACATACTCAGCTTCACATGAAGACAATGCCACAATTGACTCCTTCTTTGAACTCCAGGAAATCAAGGCCTTTCCACATAAGAGAACATGGCCTGTAGTGCTCTTTCTATCATTTTTATCACCACACCAATATGCATCAGAATATCCCATTAGCTCCTCTTCTCTCCTTTCATCTCCATTTGGAAATAAAATTCCAAAATCAGCAATGCCTTTTACATATCTCAGCACCCTTTTGGCAGCTAACAACTGTGGTGTCCTTGGCCTTTCCATGAACCTGCTAATCAAGCCCACACTAAAGGCTAGGTCAGGTCTGGAATGACAAAGATACCTCATTGATCCAACTATCTGTCTGTAGTAAGTAGGATCTCTCAACTCTTCACTTCCATCCTTCTCAAGGTTTATGCCAGTTTCTGCAGGGATTGATGCAGGCTTGCATTGCAGCATACTAAACCTCTTTACGAGGTCATTAGCATACTTGTGTTGATGCATGACAATACCTCTTTCAGTCATCACGAATTCAATTCCTAAGAAGTATGACAACAACCCTAAGTCTGTCATTTCAAACTCCTTCATCATCTGCACTTTGAACTCAGCTATTTCACCCTCATTGCTTCCTGTGACCAGTAAATCATCAACATACAGGCACACCAGTAGCAAGTCAGTAGCATTGGTTGTTTTAACATAAACACCATGCTCTGAATTGCATTTTTCAAAACCACTTTGTATCATGAAGCCGTTGATCCTCTTGTTCCAAGCTCTTGGAGCTTGCTTTAAGCCATATAAGGCCTTTCTCAGTTTCAGCACTTGACTTTCATGACCAGTTATCGCAAAGCCTGGGGGTTGTGATACATACACCTCCTCATCAATTGGTCCATTTAGAAAAGCTGACTTCACATCCAATTGATGCAAGGTCCAGTTTCTCATACTTACAATTGCTACAATCAATCTCACTGTCTCAATTCTTGCAACAGGTGCATAGACTTCATCATATTCTATCCCTGCCCTTTGCTGAAAACCCTTTGCCACAAGTCTGGCTTTATACTTGATCACCTCTCCATTTGGACCTACTTTGACCTTGTAAATCCATTTGACTGCAATTGGCTGTTTCTTTGATGGCAATGGGACAAGTTCCCAAGTTTGATTCCTCTCAATTGAACTCAATTCATCCTCCATGGCATTAATCCATTTTGGATCCTTCATAGCTTCTTCGAGTGTCACTGGTTCTGCATCACAGAATAGTGCAAATTGCACTAAGTCACCTTCTACTGTTATATTGGAATCAGGCAACATCTCATAGTCTTGTAGCCTTAAGGGAACTTGTCTCAGTCTCCGTGGCCTGCTGCTTTGAGAGACTGCTGTAGGAATCATCACTTCTTCATCAACATTGAGATCTATTAGTGCCTTTGATTGTAGTTCAATGGCTTCTGTTTCCCAATTCCAGCATCTGTGTTCATCAGTGATCACATCTCTGCTGATAACAATTTGCTTGTTCTTTGGATTGTATAGTTTGTATCCACCAGTTGAATGGTACCCTACAAGTATCAACTGCTCTCCTTTGTAATCTAGTTTTCTTCTCAGCTGGTCTGGAATGTGCCTGTAGCAAACTGAGCCAAAGACTCTAAAGTGAGTCACACTTGGCCTGTTCCCACTCCATGCTTCTTTAGGTGTTACTCCATTGAGTCTTTTGGTTGGACATCTGTTCAATATGTATGCAGCAGTGACTGCTGCTTCTCCCCAAAACTGGTTTGGCAGGCTTTTGGACTTCAACATGATTCTGATCATGTTGACTATGGTTCTGTTCTTCCTCTCTGCAGTGCCATTGTGCTGAGGGGTGTATGGAGGAGTGATCTTATGCACTAAGCCTTCAGCTTCACAAAACCTGTTGAATTCCTCGGCCACATACTCACCACCTCCATCAGTTCTTAAGCATTTGATAAAGCTACCACTTTGTTTTTCAACAAGCAATTTAAACTTCTTGAAAGTTTCAAACACATCGCTTTTCTTTTTGATCAAATATAACCACAACTTCCTGGTTTTGTCATCTATAAAAGATACAAAATACCTGTTTCTTCCGAGTGATTTAATCTGAAATGGTCCACAGACATCAGAGAAAATCACCTCAAGCTTCTATGAGGATCTGGTTGGCACTTGCTGGTTGAATGCACTTCTTGGCTGCTTACTCTCCAAGCATTCTTCACACAGTTCATTAGGTACCTGTATATGAGGAAGGCCATGAACCATATTGAATCTTTTCAAAAGATTCAAGTCCCTGAAGTTTAGATGTCCAAATCGAAAGTGCCATAGCCATTCATCTCTATTCACAGCAGTAGCTAGGCATTTATGTTCCATTATGCTAATCTCAACTTTAAAGATTCTGTTCTTGGTTAATGGAGCTGTTAGAATCAATCTCTTACTTCCATCATACACCTTTAAGGCACTATCCTCCATTCTCATAGTAAAGCCTTTCTCTAATAATTGAGCAAGGCTTAGAAGGTTGTTTTTCATACCTGGAACATATAGCACATCTGTAATGAGAGCATGCTTTCCAGCCTTTCTTTTTATCAACACTGAACCACACCCTTCTGATGTGAGAGTTTTGCCATCAGCAAATTTGACTTTGCTTTTCAATGTAGCATCAAGTTTTACAAACCAATCTTTCCTTCCTGACATATGAGTGGAACAACCAGTATCTAGGTACCAAGAACCAGTGCTATCACCTTCATTCTTGGTAGTATCCAGATGCAGCACTTGTTCTGAGTCATCACCATCTTCTTGTGCAAGTTGTGCTTCATCTCCCCTTGGTTCTCTTTTGTTATTGCTCCAGCATTCATCAGAAAAATGGCCCCATTTTGAGCAATTATAACATTGCACATTGCTCTTATCAAACCTCTCACCCTTCCTTCTGCCACCTCTACCTCGAGGGCCACCTCCACCTCTTCTGTTTTGCTGATCACTGCTTCTCTGATCTGAGTGACCTTTGTTTGATTCAAAGTTGTTCTGGTGCCTTCCCCTATTAGCCTTCCATCTGCTCCTCCCTTTCTTGTTTTTATTTCCTTCTCTGGATTCTTTTGAGCTTGACTGAGCCTGCAAGGCTTGCTCAGTAATCTTGACTCCAGTTCTTGCATTCCTTTCTTGCTCCCTTTGTTCTTGAGCCTCAAATGCAGCCTGTAGGTCCTCAATCTTTAAGCTCTCAATATCTTTTGATGCCTCAATAGAGACAACAATATGATCAAATTTGGAGGGCATTGATCTTAGAATCTTCTCCACTATCTGTTGATTTGATAGTGTTTCTCCACAATTCTTCATTTGGTTGGTTAGGGTTAGAATCTGGTTGAAGAAGGCTCCGACCCCTTCACTGCTTTCCATCTCCATCAGTTCATATTGCCTTATGTATGTTTGAAGCTTTACCTTCTTGGTTTTGTCAGCTCCAGCACAAGCCTTTTCAAGAATATCCCATGCCTCTTTTGCAGTAGGAGCCATGGATATCTTTTCAAAGTGTGCAGGATCCACACACTGATGCAATATGAACTGAGCCTTGTAATCTTTCTTTTTCAGCTCCTTGAATTCGTTTCTTTCTTCCTCGGTTGCGTTTTTGCCTGGTTCCTTCACTCCACCTACTGTCATCACCTCCCACGCGTCTTGGAAGCCACAGATTGCCCTTACTTGAGTGCACCATTTGTCATAGTTCTTCCCATCAAGAATGGGAAGATTTGCTGGAAAATGACCACTTGATACAGCCATGATTGTTGCCACGATTTGCAACAATATCACTCAACCACGAACACAATTTCTCTCACGATCTCACAAAGCTCTAGATACCAAATGTTGGAACCAAGGCATACACTGACGCGCTGTCGCGCACGCGCCAAAAAGCAAGCGGTTTGTAAAAATGTAGTTTAGGGAGCGACAACTCGGATATCGTCTCACAAGGACTCTTGACTTGTTATTTACCACAAAAATCAGTTTTTTTTTTTGGTTGGGGGGCTGGATTGAAATTCAATTGGAAAACAAGGCAAAAACAGATCAATACGAACAGAGCAGTTTAAAAGATTATCAAATAAGCTAAAGACGATTAATCTACTGTTCTCGATTTCCCAACTATCATCGGTTCATGTAAATTCCAAGCCCTAAGCAGATTCTAATCCCCTTTCGGTTGTAACAGCAATTAACAAGCGAAATCGCTACTACGAGATATATGTTCCTAATTCCCGAATTAAGCAAACGGGGTGAAGTACTCATGAACTAAGCGAACATGAACAAACACACGCGAATTAAGCAAACGCGATTCAATATAGGAACATAACATCACCGAAATAAATCAACACAATTCTATACACTCCTGAATTAAACAAACAGAAATATATAGCATAGTATTGAAAAGGGAAAAGCAAACAAAATAGGAATTACAGAACCTCAAGTGTGGTGGAAACCAATTACAGTAGACTAATCAAATGGAATTAGTTCTCCATAACACGTATCACAACCAGAAAATCTATAAAAAAATAGTGGAGAAGCAAAAGTTCCTTTAATGTGCCCAGAACAGCTATTTATAAACTTCAGGATCTGCGCCCTCTCGCGAGGCGAACACCCACTCGCGAGGCGAATCTTATGAAGGAATCTGAAACGTTTGGTCTTCTCGTGGGGCGAAGAATGGCTCATGAGGCGAGGAATTGAAGAGTCTTCTTCTGACTTCCAGGCTCGCGAGGTGAGGCATGGATTCGCGAGGCGACACAGAAAGGTTTGCAATTTCTGGAACAGTCAGCATTCAGGCTCGCGGGGCGAGGTGTTGTTTGCGGGGGGAACCAGAGAGGATGACATTCTGCTGTTCAGGCTGGTCTCAGAGTCGCGAGGCGAAGAGACTATCGCGAGGCGAATACCTCCAGGATTGAAATTTCCCTTGTTTCTTTATTCCCTCAACTTCTAAGTTAACCTGAAAACAATGAAATAGCCATAAGTGCTTTATTGGACTCAAAACTGGCTAAATTAACCTAAAACTACTTAAACGACTCAAAACGTTGCTTGAGGACAATTTAATCTAATTTGGGCGAAAATGAAATATAATTAGCACAAAATCATGGTCATACTAGCCATAAAACTAGATGAGCCAGAGGCTTATCATACACACACACTCTTGGAAACACAGCAATGAAAAGAAAGAAAATGATTAAAAGGGAATGGAAGAGATAGAACGAAACTCTATATGAACAGAATAATAGTTCTCTGTTCTGGAAACTTTCACACTGATCACTTTGCACAGTTTTACACCTTTTGTACACTCTCCTCTCATTGTACACCATCACCAAGTCTATTTATAGACTTCTACACTTCACTTTATCTAACTAACACAAGCTTACAAATCTCAACAAACTAACTAACTTTTAAACTAACTAACTGAATTAACAAACTCAACAATTGTAAATCATAAATATACACAAAATTAAAAATAAAATTGCCAATTCAGTCATACCATAAATTTTGGCGGTGGCAACGTTCAAAAATAATTAAAAAATGTGAATAGACATGATAATATTTGGGCCAAACCTAAGACATGATAATATTTGAGCCTTTTAAATTCCAAAAAATCACCTAATATATAATTGTCAATTAAGACACAGTAACCGTTATATACAGCACATTTTGAACACGTTAATATGGCCATATAAGCATGCTTGGAAGGAGCTGATGTGAGAGGAGCTTCACATTGGTTAGTCTCTTGTTCGGAGATAGGGGATTAGAACCAAGAAAAAAAAACCCTTCAACCATTTTGTGATAGAAAAGGTGTAACATACCTTTTTTTTTTACATATATGTTTAATTGCTTTATTAAGAGTGATAATTTTCTAAATGTTTATTTTTATGTTGTTTGGTCTGAGTAATTTTATTTACTCATTTAAATTATTTTATTGGGTGAGTTAGCATTGCGATCCTACAATATATGCACACTTGCTAGATAATAATATTACGATATTGTCATTATTATTATTTGTTTAGAAAAATATTTTCAAAAATATTATTAGAAAAAATTTATTTTCAGATTTTACTCTATTTAATTTTAGATTTGTTGAATATTTTCCCTCAAAGTGGCCTCAGAAATTTATTAGCAGCAACTTCAGATCATTCTCCTTCGTTACTTACCACGGAGAATAACTGTTATGTCTTTAAGAAGAAGCAATTTAAATTTGAAAATTCTTGGTTAGTTGAGCCTGATTTGGATGTTGTGGTTGAGGAGGGTTGGCGGAAAAATGATAATGATCCTATCCTTATGAAATTGAAATCATGTACTGAGGACCTGCTGTCTGGGGAAGGAATCTTAGAAAAAGATTATAAAGAAGACATTGATGCTTGTAAGCGCAAACTTGATGAGGAAGCTGGGCGCAGTTTTATGGCTATGCAGGAGAGGTTAGCAACTCTTTTATTTCAAGAGGAGACTTTTTGGTGTCAAAGAGCTAAGGTTTTTTGGATGAGGGATGGTGACATGAACTCAAAATTTTTTCATGCAGCGGCAACATCCAGAAAACAAATAAATAAAATCAATAGGTTGCAAATAAGTGATCTTACTTGGGCTTAAAACCAAGAAGCAAATTTGCAAGGTTGGTAGGCTCTATTTTGATGAACTTTTTAGCGCTAATGGAGGGGATTTTGCGCCAGCAATTCAAGCAGTAGGGCGCAATATTGAAGCTCAGGACAATGTGTTCTTAACTGCTCCATTTGAAGATCATGAATTTAAGGAAGCAACTTTCAAATGCATCCGGACCCACCGGGGCCTGATGGCTTGAACCCGGCTTTTTACAAGATATTTTGGTCTTTATGTGGAAAGGATATTTCATAAGCTTGCAGGCGTTGGCTCGGTGATGGTATTCTTCCAAGCTCTTTAGGAGATACCAACATTGTTCTAATTCCAAAATGTGAGTCCCCAACTTCCATGAAAGATTTAAGGCCAATTTCTTTATGTAATGTTGTGTATAAAATTTTAGCTAAGGCTCTTGCTAATATATTGCAAAAAAATTCTTCCTAAATGTATATCTGAGGAGCAAGCTGGTTTTGTATCAGGAAGATCTATTGTTGATAATGTTTTAATTGCTTCTGAAATTATTCACCATCTGAGATGCAAGACAGGTGGTAAGAGAGGGGAAGCTGCTTTGAAAACTGATATCAGTAAAGCTTATGATCAGGTTGAGTGGAATTATTTATTGGCTATCCTTGATTGCATGGGTTTTTCTGCCCAATGGATTGTCTGTATGAAGATGTGTGTGACTACCGTAAATTATTCCATTCTTATGAATGATGATAGAATTGGTCCTGTTTATCCTAGTAGAGGTCTTAGGCAAGGGGATCCTCTCTCCCCTTATTTTTTTATTCTTTGTGATGAAGGATTGATTGCTTTGATTAAATAGGCTGAGAGCAGAGGTGTTATTCAGGGAATAAAAATTTGCAGGAGAGCTCCTATTATTAGTCATTTGCTATTTGCAGATGACAGTTTTCTTTTCTTCGAAGATGAGAAAATGAGGCCACGACTATGAAAGGAATTCTTAATACCTATATATGCCACTGCTTCTGGGCAATTTATCAACATGCAGAAATCAGAAATTTATTTCAGAAGGAATGTAGAAGATAACAAGAGGAATTCTATCTCAAATGTGCTGGAAGTTGCAATTTGCATTGGTACAGGTAAATATCTTGGCCTACCCTCTATGATTGGCAGGAGCAAAAAAAAAATTTTATATTAAAGAGAGGGTTTGGAAAAGAATCTCTAGCTGGAGTAGTAACATGTTATCCCAAGCTAGTAGAGAGGTTCTTATTAAGTCTGTTGCTCAAGCAATCCCTTCCTATTGCACGAGTGTTTTCCGTCTTCCAGCTTCTATTGAGGAGGAAATCCAAAGAATGCTTAATTCTTTTTGGTAGGGATATAGAAAAGGTGATAAAAAAGGAATTAACTGGCTGAGCTGGGACAAATTAACTATGAGAAAGGAATGTGGAGGTATGGGCTTTCGTGATCTTCATGCTTTTAATCTTGCGATGTTGGGGAAACAAGGTTGGAAATTTATGACCAACCCGCATACTATGGTTTCTAGAGTTTTCAGTGCAAAATATTTCTCTCATTGAGATTTTTTAGGGGCTGCCATTGGGCATAACCCCAGTTACATTTGGCGTAGTATCTGGTCTTCTTGAATATTACTTGAGCAAGGGTATAGATGGAAAGTTGGTAATGGCTCTTTAATTGATATTTGGAAATCATCTTGGTTGAGGTGTATGGATGACCCTTTTATCCGAACTATTCCCGCTCATAATGTTAATATCAATACTGTTAACTCTCTTATTGATTTTAACACAGGTAGTTGGAATGCCCAGCTTGTTCATAGTGTCTTGCAGCAAAAGGATGCTATGGAAGTGTTGAAAATTCCATTGCTGAATTTGGCTAGCAAAGATTCCATCTTATGGTGTTTTGATAGGAAATGTCATGATACAGTTTGTAGCGGTTATCGAGTTTGCAAGGAAAGGTTGATTGATAGAGAGGAGTTGAAGGTAAAAGATGACTGGCATGTGCTTTGGTCTATGGAGGTTCCACCTAAAGTTAAAAGTTTTCTTTGGAGACTTTGCAGGAATTGTTTACCTGTTAGAACTCGCCTCCTAATTTTTTTTTGTTGAAAAAGCTAAATTATATTCAATAGAGTACTAGGGGTACTCTAACCCATTTACAAAAAGTCACCTAGAGTCACAAAGTGGAATGAACAGATACATTTACACCCGTTCAATACACTTTATAGGATCTATGCACCAATCTGAAAAGAAACAAAGGGAGTCATTTGATTTGGCACTAAACCATCTCCATGAACGTACTTTTATCCTATCCAAAATATAGATCACGTCTACCTTTGTATTCCCATAAATAACCCCATTCCTTAGTTCCCAAATGCTCTATGTTACAGCATGCCACAACATTAGCCAGTGGCTTAAGAACTTTTTCCTCCTTGTCGCCTCCCCATAGTCCACAAAAAAAGGAATCAGTTGTACATTAGGCGTCAAAATAATTCCCAGCCAGCTAAAGATGGCATCCCAAACAGATTCAGAGAATGAACATTGCAGAAACAAGTGGTTAGCACATTCCGGGTTTGAGTTACAAAACACACATTTAAGATTTCTAGCAAGCTGCAACACTCTTCTATGATGAAGATTAACTCTAGTTGGTAATCTATTTAATAATAATGGCCAACTAAACACAACCACTTTTAAAGGTGCAGAACATACCCACAAAAGTTTGAAAGGTTTTTCCTCCAAAACCGAAGGCCTGGACAGCAATTGGGATCTCTCCACAAGCTCAGCATAAGCTGTTTTAACAGAGTAGCAGCCTGAGGAGTGAAGATTCCAGCACCAGCAATCTTCCCTTTGCTGCAAAGAAATTGCTTGAAGCAGATTCTGGAATTCCTGTAGCATATTCTCCTCCCACAAAAAAAAAAAGCTCTCCTCCACTTGAGGTCCCACACACAAAGGTTATTCACCCATTTACCAAACTCAGAAATTGTTTTGTATTGCATAGCAGAAACGGCATATAACTAAGGAAATATCATCTTCAAAGGATTGCCACCGAGCCAAGAATCATGCCAAAAGGACACTGAGGTACCATTGCCAACTTTCTTCTTTATCCCTGCCTCCAACCAGTCACTTCCACCACCCCCACAGGTGTAACACCTTTCTCTGACGCTACATCGTAAGTGATATTTTAAGGCCGAAAAGTAGATTAATTAAATATTGGCTATAAAAGAATGTGGTATTTTTTTTTCTTTTTCGTTAGTCATAAATATAACTACTTTGATTAAATGAATGGACAATAGAAGTTTCCATTATCACAATTAGGATTAAATGTTCAAAAATCATTTACATGATACCCAACCCGACTCATAAACATAAATCATAACCATACATAGATACAGTATAAAGATATGGAGACTCAGCTCCTAAAATATAAGATACTTGGAGTCGCAGCCCCACAAATAGTAACATTAATTCCCAAACATACACAGCCGACCAAACTAAAATAGAAAAGACAATCATTTCTCGTACATCGAGAGAAAGACAAACCCAACCGACGAGATCTAGTGAAAACTCTATTTGAGTCCACTACCGACGTCGTCACAAAAGATACTACTACAATAGTAACCCTCGAACCAAGCCCTTTCCTCTTCCAAGAGGAAAAACATGGTCTACGAACCATCGACAGTCTGGAAGACGTCCACTAGAAACTCCACCATAGCGTCCGCAAGCTTGAACCTCAATCTCTACGATGCGTCAGCCAAGCGACATATGCAATATAAAAATAAGGAGCTGAGATTTCCATTTATCTTACACATAAGGCAGACATGCAATGGTACGACTCAGGTACGTACAATTAACAATTATCAATCATATCTACACTCATAACAAAACAATAATGTTTCACATAAACATGACCACAGCACCACGTTTTCCTAGATAGAAGACATCTAAGACTTGAGGAATGACCTCTAAATTCCTATACCGTGGTTTTATGAACAGTCGGAGAGAGTGGCTCAGAGGATTGTTCCGGAGGTACCAGTCTTGGGTAATAAAGAATGCGTTAATAGTAAAGGGCATGCACATCATATGATTTTTCGGGAACATCCTAAACTACCATAAAACACGTTGTTTCTAGTCGAGCATGTCGGTGCATTGCAAGATCACCACGCCATAGAGGATCTACCAACTAGGCATATGTGAGTATTTCATACCCCGACACCCCCTATAATAAGCAAGATTCGCCACTACGGAATTCGCACCCGCATTAAAGTGTTAGCTCTTCTCCTAGGCACAACGGCCTTACAGAACATAGTTTCACTATGTGATTAGGTAAAATTGCCGGAAAATGCGTTCTTCTTGTCTTTCCATCGGAAGACATCTTGATTCCATCGGAATTCTTTCCACGCGCTTTCTCAGATGCTAGTGTTCTTAACTCCGAGTTACGGTACTTAATCATCAAGATGAAGTCCTCAAGTAACCTTTCATCTTTGTGTAAAGATATATCAAAACACTTTATTAAAAGTTCTAACGCATTATGAGATTGGAACACAAGTCCAATTATTTATTTCTCTGTACTTTTCTAATTGAGCCTTTTTTTGGCTTCCAAGAAAACAAATCATTCTGCGTTCATTAAATTTTATCGAATATGGATAATGAATTATCCATACTTTATGACATAAGTTCGTGTTCCACCCCACGTCATAAACTATTACGTTCGTATTTTCACTAAGTCGTTCTTGACTTAGGTTTTTACATTTTACTGTAAAAACTTGTCTTTGAAGACTAAATCCTTTTGTCTTAGAACCAAAACATTTAGATAAAATCAAATCAATTTTCAAGAATAATTTCCATCAAAGATACATAGGTATCAATTTCTTAAACATTTTCTCGAAGATCCTTAAAAACGTTTAACGACATTTTTGTCGCTTTTTACTGAATTTAGGCCCAAAAGTCATATTTTTGAAAATATGGTTCTTCACCTCAAATGTATTACTCTCATTGGTTATATTATACATATGAAATATTGAAACACTGATTTTACATCTAAATCTCCATTTATACAAAATTTCTAAGAATTTGACCATAGTTAATTTTGTAAATCGCGTAAATCATTTTTCAACGATTTTATACTCTAATAGTCCAAAACTCATTTTTGAGTTTTAGAACAGTTTAATAGGTATGAAAAACAGTTTCTAATTATCCAATTACATAAATTTTTGAAAATTACAGTTTAGTCCCTAAACTTTCATTAATTACAAAAAGGTCCTTATTCACTTAAGACATTATAACTTTTTATTTATAACATCAAATCACACCAAACCAACTTCTATTAAAATAATTTTCAGTTGCTCTCAATTTTACAGAAATTAAATTTCTGCCCCCAAATATTTTACAATAATTGCAATAAGGTCCTTGTTACCAAAAAGCTTATAACTTTTTATGTATTAATCCAATTAACACCAAACCAATTTCTATGGTTTTGTCTCATCAAGGACTACAATATTAACACACAAGAATATGAATTTCAGTGCGGCCACTGAAATTCTCAGAAATTGCATTTTAGTCCCTGAGGACTCATAAATTCACGTCTTTCAATATACACATCCAAATCAATCCAAACCAATTTCTATACTCTTATATATTCATTCAATCCTCAGAAAAATTATTCAAACAATTTAACACCATATGGGATCCATTTAACCAGTCAAGGCCGAATGGCTAAAGGATGATCATGTTAGCCAATTTTTCACATTAAATCAAATAAACAACCATCAAGTATCCAATTAGAAATCATTAACACCAATATCAACATATATCAAAATCAGGCATCACCCAAATCCTCCTAGAGGATCACACACATGCAACTCATTATATCAATTTCATACTTAGAAATTACAAGACCATATATATACTAATTAAACCATCAACATATCTACTTTAAGATAGGATAGTGGTAATCTCCCCCATACCTCTTGTAGATCACTGGAAACTCAAGTAATAGAAGGACGTTGTTCACCGAAAACCTCAAGGTTTGAACCAACAAAACCTAGCCATGAACAACCTTTAAGACTCAACGATACTTAGAGATTTTGATATATGACAAATACAATTTAATGTGTGTGCAAGTGTTTTAGTGTCAAATTGCAAAGACAGGTATCAAGCAGTGATCAACAAGTTCATTAAGCAAATTCAAGGAAAATATTCAAGGAAGAACTTGATGGAATCAAGGAGCTTCATGTAGAAATCAAAAGATCAAAGTCAAAGATCAAATGATCATCAAGACCAAGCTTAAAGGAGAATTTTAGATTTAAGTCTTAGATGATTTGTACGAGAAAGAAATCTCTTAGTCACAAAATAGCTCAACTAAAAAGATGCATGAAGATAACCTGCATTAAAAGGAATAAGTCTTTTTAATGAAAATGATATTTGGAAATAAGAAAATTATTTGTCAGGTACAACCATATAATCAATGGATGTATATCTGTTACTGTAACTGACAAATGAATTTAAGGTTCTTGATTCAGTACATAGATATACTGAATGGATGTACTGATGGATTATCCAAGTTCAAGATTTTGAGAAACTATCAGAACTATCAATATGAAATTGGTTAATACAGCCCTGTACTCAACCCCTGTTCAAGAACCAAAATCAAGAAAACAGATTCTGTTATCAGACCCAAATCTGTTTTAATTGATCCCAACGACTATAACTTGTTTCATATATATAGAGGGATCAAAAGAACACTTTCAAAAATATTAAAAGTTTACAAAATCAATTTGAGAGATCAATTGTGAAAATCATTCATCTTCTTGCTTGAGCTTCATTGTTAAAAAGAGTGTTTCAATTCTCATATGAACTTCAATTTGTATATCTGACTATTGAGAGTTTAGGAATCAATCTTTTCGTTCTATTTGATTGTAAAGAGAGAGGGAGTCTCTCTATGTGATTAGGGCGAGGTATCCCTAAGGAAGAACATTGAGGCTCTTCATAAGAGTGTGGTATCTCGAGGTGAAGGAGTGCTCTGAGGTATAAAGGTTTTTCAAGCTACCTGGCTAAAGTTTGTTGTGTTAGTGTGTGAAAACCCACTGGTGGAGTGGGGACTGGATATAGGTCACAGTGGTGGTGACTGAACCAGGATAAATCTGGTTGTGTGGTATCTCTAAACTCAAACTCTTTAATTTCTGTCTTGTACATATAACTGTGATCTCGATATTCTATGTTTTCAATTGATATCAGTTCTTGATCTGTTTAATATGAATTAAAACCAGAGTATTACTGCAATCATTCTTGAGTTATTAATTGTTTAAAACTGAGTTGATTAAGACTGTTCTTGATCATTGAAACTGAAACTGATATATTGTAACTTCAGTTCTAGACTGATTAAGGCCTGTATCTAATACATGTACAACCCTCAACTGAACTTCTTCTTGTTTGATTCAATCACTGTTTAATTGATAGCTGTGAGCTGTGAACTTGAATCTTATTACTGATTTATCTTTCTGAATTAATCTTTCTTTCCTCACCACCTTCTATTCAAGATTTCATAAAAAGCCCTTCACTGTTTTTGTAAAAGATCCCGAGGCAACTCTGATTTGAAAAGTAAAGTTTTTGAAAAGCTTTTTGAAAGCTCAATTCACCCCCCCCCCCCCCCCTCTTGAGTCGGTGAAGCCAAAACAACAATTGGTATCAGAGCTAAACTCTTAAGTTTGGCTTAACAGCTATAAGAGTGGCTTCCAATGACTATTTGAATGAAGGGGCTTCCTTGCACGTCCTCCTGCCTTCAATGGATATGAGTATATCTTTTGGAAGGAAAGAATGGTAATCTTTCTTGAGGCAGTAGGTGTTGACATATGGGATGCAGTAGAAAATGGACCATTTGTCCCCTCTACTATAGATGCTAATGATGCTCCAAGAAATAAGCCTAAAACTGAATGGAATGAGGATGATAAGAAAAGAGTTCAATATAATGCACGTGCTAAGAATATTATAACATCTGCTTTAAGCCGTGATGAGTTTTTCTGGGTTTCAAATTGCAAATCAACAAAGGAGATGTGGGATACATTGCAAGTAACACATGAAGGAACCACAGATGTGAAAAGGGCAAGAATGAACACATTGACACATGAATATGAGTTATTTCACATGAATCGAGGAGAACCAATGGAGGTTATGGAAATGCGATTCTCACACATTGTGAATCAATTGGCTGCACTTGGAAAGACAATCTCCAATGAAGATCAAGTTAACAAAGTCATGAGATGCCTATGTAGAGAATGGCAACCTAAAGTAACTGCAATTTCAGAATCCAAAGACCTTTCAACAATGTCAATTGCAGCGCTCTTTGGAAAGCTACAAGAACATGAAATGGAGTTGACTAGATTGGTGCTAAGTGAAGAAGAAGACAAGAACAATAGAATCATCACATTCAAAGTTGTAAAATCTACAAAAGTTGACATAAAACTTAAGAAGGAAAGAAACTTAAACGTGCATACATAGATTGGGAGGATAACAATCTTGGCTCAACGAATTATTCCAATGATGAAAAATCAAACTTGTGCTTAACTGCTCATCTTCATAAAGAAGATGATGAGGTAAATGATTCTAACCATGATGAATTACCTTCTTATGATGAATTACAAAATGCTTTTGAAGAACTTCATAAAGAATCCATTAGACTTGCTAAATTGCTAATTAAAGATTGGCTACTGTTTTGGAACCACCTATATGTGATAATTGTCCTAAGTTGGAGAAACATATAAATCATTTGAATGGTGATCTATCTAGAATTACTAGTGATAAAGACAACTTGAACGCATTACTTGGACAACAAAACGAAATGAAAAACCAAGTTGATTTAGTGTACAAAATTGAGAGGAAGGCAAAAACCTTTAGAAAATTTCATGTTTCTCATTATGCTAATACATCACAATATGCTAGATGTCATTATTGCAATAGAAAAGGTGCTTTCTGCAATTTGAGAAATAATTATTCATTATAGATAAGGCAAATATGGGTTCCAAAAGGAACTTTATCATACTCTAACCATGAAGGACCCAAGAAAAGTTGGGTACCTATAGCACAAACATAAAATTTTGTTTTGTAGGTGTGGTGGAAGGTCAAGAGAAAAAATTGGAATCATGATATAGAGCCTTCTCCAAACACAAAATACGTAACAATAAAGGAATAATATTGATTGAATACGTTTTCTAATTATCATTATTAATGTATGATTGTGAATCTTTCTGTGTTGACTTATATATATCATTGTATAGTATGTCTACATTGTTCTATTAAAGTTATTTGATCTATCTTGGAATAATCATATGGCTTTTGTTTCACAAATTGAATCTAAGAAAAGTGATGAAGACTTGAATGATTTGTTTTGCTTGCTATGCAACAATTAACTTTGAACATGATCTCTATCATAAGAACCTTGATACAACTAAACAACTTGCTGATATTTTTACCAAGCCCTTGAACAAGGAAAGCTTCTTTTTATTAGAAGAGAATTGGGCATAATTGATCGATCCTATATCTAATCTCTAAAGAAACTGTTTATAAGACTGTATCTTTGTGTAAATATGCTCTGATTCTTGTATGATTTGATTTGGAATATCTATGAATGATTAGAAGAGAGTTTCAGAAGAAATAGATTTGATCAGGAACACCTATGTACCTAACCCATGTACATGTGTAAAAACTGGAAATTTGTTTTAAATTTGGATGTGATCAATAGCTGTATAGAGGTTCAGGAATGGATCCCGTGTTTTTAGTCTGATAAACTCATTATACACAAGATTCTAATTCTGTTCATCCACTGAAGTGACAGAAGCGCTCGTCCAAACACGTTACAGAAGCGCTCGTTCACACAAGTCTTTGGACTTGCTAAGTCCTTAATGAGAAGCTTCGTCCAATGACGTGGCATATGGAGCTCGTATACTAGGTTACGTTCAACCAGTTAAAGGAGTACCCGATTGCCTTATTAACCGATTGCTTATTTCCCAACCGGCAAGCAATAAAATGATCTGCACCATTAACTTAAACAATTATTAAATCTACGGCTATGGCTACAAAAGGATCGATCCTCAACTACAAGCCCTGAGGATTGAAGACGACGCCGATGTAGAATCTTATTTCAAAACATCAAATCTTCTGAAACCCACTCTTTCTTCACCTAATTCCACAACCCCAGCTGAGCTAACCTTAATCCTTCTTGTACCCAAACTCAAACAGAAGAAGATGTTGATGTTGCAAACATTGCAAGAGCTGCTGTGAAGGAAGTTGAGAACACCCCTGCTGAACCATTACCTAAAGGCCGAAACAAAAGAAAATCAAAAAGGAAGAACTAGTTCTAGGAATTCATAGGAAATAGAACTTAGTTTTTGAAAGGTAAAATACCTTAGTTTGTAATTTTGGCTGATGATTTCTGTTCTTTTTGATTTGTCCCTGCACCTATCCCTCTATCATGAACAATTTTATATGCTATGTTTGAATGTTTAAATGGTTGCCTTCTCTATTGCTTTGAATGTTTCTTTTCTTTACCTTTTTGATAATGCCAAAAGGGGGAGGAAAAGTATGATATAGAGAAAGGGGATAATAACAAATTATACATGCATATGTTAAGGGGGAGAAGCTTACATGATTAAGGGAGAGTAAATCAAATTCTGCTATGATAATATTTTTTTGCTCTGATATACTTCTGCTCTGATACCATGATATAAATCTGTCATAAACACTTAGCTTCTGCTACACTTATACTCTGATCTAATAATTTGTTAAAAGATTTGTCATAATCAAAAAGAGGAAGTTTATAAGACTCAATGACTTAGAGATTTTGATATATGACAAATACAATTTAATGTGTGTGCAAGTGTTTTAGTGTCAAATTGAAAAGACAGGTGGTATCAAGCAGTGATCAATAAGCTCATTAAGCAAATTCACGGAAAATATTCAAGGAAGAACTTGAAGGAATCAAGGAGCTGCATGTAGAAATCAAAATAGCAAAGTCAAAGATCAAAGGATCATCAAGACCAAGCTTAAAGGAGAATTTTAGATTTAAGTCTTAGATGATTTGTAAGAGAAAGAAATCTCTTAGTCACAAAATAACTCAACTAAAAAGATGCATGAAGATAACCTGCATTAAAAGGAATAAGTCTTTTTAATGAAAATGATTTTTGGAAATAAGAAAATTATTTGTCAGGTACAACCATATAACCAATGGATGTATATCTGCTACTGTAACTGACAAATGAATTTAAGGTTCTTGATTCAGTACATAGATATACTGAATGGATGTACTGATGGATTAAGAAAGTTCAAGATTTTGAGAAACTATCAGAACTATCAATAAGAAATTGGTTAATACAGCCCTGTACTCAACCCCTGTTCAAGAACCAGAATCAAGAAAACAGATTCTGTTATCAAACCAAATCTGTTTTAATTGATTGCAATGACTATAACTTGTTTCCTATATATAGAGGGATCAAAAGAACACTTTCAACAATATCAGGAGTTTACAAAAACAATTTGAGAGATCAATTGTGAAACTCATTCATCTTCTTGCTTAAGCTTCATTGTGAAAAAGAGTGTTTCAATTCTCATAAGAACTTCAATTTGTATATCTGAATATTGAGAGTTTAGGAATCAATCTTTTCGTTCTATTTGATTGTAAAGAGATAGGGAGTCTCTCTGTGTGATTAGGGTGAGGTATCCCTAAGGAAGAACATTGAGGCTCTTCACAAGAGTGTGGTATCTCGAGGTGAATGAGTGCTCTGAGGTGTAAAGGTTTTTCAAGCTACCTGGCTAAAGCTTGTTGTGTTAGTGTGTGAAAACCCACAGGTGGAGTGGGGACTGGATGTAGGTCACAGTGGTGGTGACTGAACCAGGAAAAATCTGGTTGTGTGGTATCTTTGAACTCAAACTCTTTAATTTCTGTCTTGCGCATATAACTGTGATCTTGATGTTCTAAGTTTTCAATTGATATCAGTTCTTGATCTGTTTAATATGAATTTAAACTACAGTATTATTGCAATCATTCTTGAGTTATTAATTGTTCAAAACTGAGTTGATTAAGATTGTTCTTGATCACTGAAACTGAAATTGAAACTGATATATTGTAACTTTAGTTCTTGACTAGTTAAGGCCTGTATCTAATACATGTACGACCCTGAACTGAACTTCTTCCTATTTGATTCAATCACTGTTTAATTGACAACTGTAAGCTGTGAACTTGAATCTTATTACTGATTTATCTTTCTAAATTAATCTTTCTTTCCTATATATCCACCTTCTATTCAAGATTTCATAAAAAAATCCTTCACTGTTTTGTAAAAGATCCTGAGACAACTCTGATTTGAAAAGTAAAGTTTTTGAAAAGTTTCTTGAAAGCTCAATTCACCCCCCCAAACAACAACACAACCAACTAGAAATCAAGTTAAAGATTGAAGAAAATCATCCTAACCAATTATGGTATAGGTTCGGCCAAGTTAGAAAGAAAGAGCTAGGGATCATTTTTCAAGCTCTTGGATGATGAAAATAGAAGTCATATGGAGATCATAGAAATTGATCTCACCTTAAAATGATTTTTCTATGATTTTCTGGAAATATTTGAACTTCTAGATCTAAGAATGGAAAACTCATGAAATAGGAAGAACAGGATCTTAAGATGAAATGAGATGATCACGGATGATCATATTACCTCAAGTGTGTGAGAGAAATGAAGAAAAGATGATGATATTGGCTAGTTCCTACAAAGAATGAACTTGAGCCCTAACTTGTGTTTTTTTTTTGGTGTGTTTTGTGATAAATGATGAACAAAGAAGTGAAATGGTATCTATGAGTGGGAGGGAACTGAGGCCAAGAGGGAGTTTAAGTGAGAAAATGAGTTGTTTAATCTTAAATGATAACCATGGTTGAGTTAAATTGACCAAGGTTAAGTTAGAAAATAATATAATAACATAACTATAGTTAATTAGTGACCATGTTTAAAAAACATGTGGCTCACATTTTAGGAAGGGTGTGACTGATTCTTGGCCACAAGAACTAACCTTGGTTTCTTATCCATGGTTAAAACTTAACTAAACATCGGTTAGGTTAAGCTTAGGGGTATTTTAGTCTTTTCATGTTTACTTGTCATAAATGCACATTAATGGCTATGGTGAGTCATTTGGTGACTCATTCCTCTTGAGTCATCATGGATGACTCGCCGTTCTATCCCCCGGTGAATCTCTGCATATTCGTGTATGATTCTGTTGTTTACCTGATTAGGTTTTTTAAGAGAAATATGATGAAATGAAATCAAAATGAAATGAGTTTAATTTAGTGGAGGGGCTGCACGAAATTAACTAGGTGAGAGGGTATTTTGGTCAAAATTCACTTATGGGCACTCTTGAAATTTCACTTAAAGACCAAGGGCATTTTGGTCTTTTTAATAGAATAAATATCATGATATTTTAGTGTCATCATTATGCTTCATAAATGCTAGGTGAGTCACCTATGTGACTCACCACCCTAGGTGGCAAGATGTCCCATCATCAAGTTCCCGGTTTTGTCTCTGCACATCAGTTCTCAACTCCGTCGATTAGCCGTTTGTTGATGATGTGCCAGAATGAAGTATAATAACTTATTTATTTTGAAAATTATCAAAATAACCAATATTGTTGGAAAAATAATATAAACCTAAAACGTTTCGTTCACGACTCCAAATTAGGTTTTCTGATCAATAAACTTTTACTGTCAGTGAAAAACACAGATCGGGTTTCGTCTGAATTTAAACCTAATATTTCACCGTAACTCTCTACGATAAAGTAGAGTATAAATATGATTTTGTTTTATTCAAAATCATTTTCTAGGTCTCGGATAAAAATATAAACAAATACATGTATATATATTTACCAATATTAAAAAACAGTAAAAATCGGGGCGTTACAACAGGACCCTACTTTGCGCAAATCTTTCCACCAAACCGAGTATAACCTACCATTGCCGACCTCCCTGATATTACTAAAAACCCCAATATCATGACCATATTTTGCCTTCAGCACCCAACCCCAAAGGGCCTGCGAATCCATTAACAGCCTCCAACACCACCTACCAAGCAAGCTCAGGTTAAAGAAGGCTAAATTCTTCACTCCAAGGCCCCCTAGACTCTTTGGTTTACAAACATTGTCCCATTTCACCCAAGGAATTTATTTATTTCCATTGCCCCTCTCTAAAGAAAATTTCTCTGTATGCTAACCACCTTCCTCCTAACAACTACCGACATCTTCATGAAAGACAAGAAAAAAATTGGAATGCTATTTAACACCGAGTTGAGTAGTACTAACCTCCCACCTGATGAAAGGAACCTGTTTTTCCAAGAACCAAGCCTTTTAACCAGTGAATCAATCATCAGTTGCCAAGTTGAAGGCTTTCTCGGATTAACACCTACCGGCAATCCTAGATATCGAAAATGGACTTTTACAAACTTGCAATGAAGGAAATCTGCACCCGAATGTAAGAAGGACTCACTGACATTCACTCCCACAAGCATACTCTTGAAGAAATTAACCTTCAAACCCAATGCCAACTCAAAAGATCTTAACACTGACTTCATCACCCACAAGTTCTCATAATTTGCCTCCCCAATAAAAAGAGTGTCATCCGCACATTGAAGATGTGAAATAACAACCTCCGAATTACCAACCTTATACCCTCTGAATTTACCCAATGAACAGGTGTTTGAGATTAGCCCACCTAGCCCTTCCGCCACCAGTAAAAAGAGAAATGGTGCTAGTGGATCCCCTTGCTTAAATCCTCTCTGGATATTTACCTCATCTGTTGGGCTCCTATTGACTAGAACTGATAGCCTCCCTGAAAACACACAGGCACACACCCAATCTACCCACTTCCTTGCAAAACCAAATCTTACCATCATATATTCCAGGAAGCTCCAACTAACCGAATCGTAATCCTTCTCAAAATCAACCTTAAGAATAAGGCATTCCCTCCCCGACTTTCTTGCATGATCAATCACTTCATTGATAACCACCATCCCATCAGAAATCATCATTTTCTTTATAAATGCTGATTGGTCACAAGAGATAATGGAATCCATAACCACTCCAAGCCGAGAAGCCAGCACCTTAGTCACAATCTTATAAAGGCATCCCAAAAGTGAGATTGGTCTAAAATCCCCTATCACCTATGGACAATATATCTTCGGTACTAATGCAAGAAAATAGGAAGACATAATTTTTGGAAGAGATGCATTAGTAAAGAATTCTTGGAACATTTCAAGTACCCCATTCTTAAGAAGATCCCAGCTTGACTTAATAAAAGCAAAGTTGAAACCGTCGGGTCCTGGACTTTTATCCCCATCACACATACTAAGAGAATCTTCAATTTCCTCCAGAGAGAAAGGAGCAACTAAAGCTCCATTTTGCTGTCCAGAAAGCATTGTAAAAGAAATACCATTCAACTGTGGTCTTCCCAAATCCCTTTCCTGAAAGTGACTTGCAAAATAACCTACCACCTCATTTTTAATACCTGCCCCATCCTTGATCCACCCACTAGACCCATGTAATGCAGATATTTGATTATAAGATCTTCTAGAATTGACACACGCATGGAAGAATTTTGAATTCGCATCGCCCTCCTTAAGCCACTTCACTCTAGACCTTTGATGATTAATACTCTGCCTATTTTTTTGCAATTCCAAAATTTCCTCAGTTGCACATTTCCAAAGCTCCACCTGATCCACCCTAAGTCCACACTCCTCATTTTCCAAGTCCAAAACACCAATATTATCTGTTAGTTCCTTTATTCTATTATCCATCACCCCAAACACATTTCTGATCCATTCTTTCAAACTCTATTTGGGCATTTTTATTTTTGTAGAAATCACATAACCCTTCCAATCGTGAACATTAAAACCCTCCCAGCTCTTCTTCACAATTGTTTCAAACTCATAATGCTTCAGCCAAAAATTTTTAAACCTAAAAGGCTTCAGACCCCAATTAAGATCTGCGTACCTTAGGATGATCAGGCAATGATCGAAGACATCCCTGTTTAGAGCCCACTGAGAAGCCCCTCCCCATTGCACCTGCCACAGCTCAGAATGAAGGAAGCGATCCAATCTACTCATAGCTGCCTCATTCGCCCTATACCACGTGAACTTTCTTCCCAGTAATGGTAAATCCCTCAACTCCAGTTCATTTATGAACTGATTAAAACCTTGTTTCAGTTGCCTACAATCTTCACCACCAAGACTGGAAGAACCTCTTCTTTCCTAGAAACTTCTAACTACATTAAAGTCACCCACCACACACCATAACCCTTTCCCAAAACCTCTGTAGGACATTTTTATATTTTCCCACAGTTCTTCCTTCTCCAACCTGCTCCCCTGAAAGTAAACATTGACCACATAACATCTTTTTTCAACCCCTACCCAATCCAAACACACCCCCACAAAGTCCTTCCCTGAAAACAAATACAACATTTTCCCAAAGATGAATCCCAGATTGAAAGAATCCCTCCACTCCTCCCTACTGAAGGAAGGAAACTGTAACCAAAATTATGACCTCCCCAGATAGAAGAGCAAAGGAGAGTAGAAATCTCCTCCAATTTCGTTTCCTGAACAGCAGAGAATTCTAATTTTTCCTCAGTTACCAACCTCCTTAGTTTATTTTTCTTCACCCCCCCCCCCCCCCAAAAAAAAAAAACCACTTACATTGAAAGAGCAAATCTTCATGGGGAAACCACTGCTGATCCCGTAGCTATTTTTGCTGCCCTATCTCTTTTTTCTAGCTCCACCAATTTATCTATAATAAGCTGCTCATCACCCTCCACCGACAACCCCAATTCCTTCCCTAACAACAGAATTTTTTCCACAAATTTTTGACTCCCATCTTCACAGATTAACCCATTACAATGCCTGATATTTGAACTCGCCGCCTAAATAAAGGTGTTACATGTTCAATGTTGTGTGTTAATTGTGACAAAAGAACCAGAAACTTGCTGGCATTTGTTTGTGGAATGCGCTATCAGTAAGGAGTGTTGGAGGAGGTGTTCTTTGTTGCATATTATTGATCCAAGTCGTGCAGATTGTGAAGATTTTTCTGAGCTTTTCTTTAAGGTGTCTATAAAATTCACAAAGGGCAACTAAATATATTTGGGATAACACTATGGAACCTTTGGAAGCACCACACCTCCAAGTACTGGGATGACACAAAGGAGACTTCTCAAAAAATTATTTCTTTAGCCTCTCAGGTGTTGTTAGCGTGGAGCCATGCAAGAAACCCCAAGCTGCGTCAAACATCTCAAGTGCAGGTTCAAAATATGAGATGGAGTCCACCACCTTTTAGCTATATTAAAAGTAATGTGGATGCATCAATCTTTACTAGCAGGAATTTGGTTGGCACTGGTCTATGCATGCGCAATCATAATGGTGACTTTATAAATGCTAGAACTGATTGAATCCAAGCATCTACGACAGCTGCAGAAGGCGAGATGTGGGGCTTACTTCAAGACATCCAATGGGCTATTTTTCAGAACCTTCATTTGGTTATTTTTGAGATGAATTGCAAGCAAGTAGTTTATGATATTTCTAGTTCCAAAACTGATATCTTGGAATATGGTTACATTTTTTATGCTTGTAGATCCATTTTATCTGTTTACAACAAGTACAAAATTGTTTTTACTAGACAACAAGCAAATGGTAGCGCTCATGGATTAGCTAAGGGGTCTATCAATTACGCTCCTTGCACTATTTTTCATTCAGCTCCTATTTGTATTTGGAACATTATCTGCAATGAAATAATATGATTTGGTTTGTGTCAAAAAAAAATAGATTTGAAAATATGTTGGTTTAAAATTAATCAGAGATTAATTTTGGATAATTTATTTTCTTAGTTGATCATTTCAACTATCAATCTTTATTCTATTTTGAATTTTGAAATTATATATTTGTCACTCATTGCTTTTAGATTCAAGAGCCAAAAATATATTATTTTTATAAACTCAATCTCAACCCCTCCTTTTTATTTGGTACTTACACTAATTAAAAGAAAATGAAAAAAATGTTATCTCATCTTCTTCTCTTACGCTTACAACCCCACACCCACATCTTTTCTTTTATTCTTCTCCAACAGAAACCACACCACACTCACATCTCATTTCCTTCTCTCTCCCTTAGTCTCAAAGTTCTCCTCATTCCTTCCCTAAAGCAGCCGCGCGACCACCGCCCTTGGAGAAACGCCGACGGCTGCTCAACGCAAGGGGAAAGCACCGCACGTTCAGTTCGGATCCTCCGCCGTGAAACGCGTCCTCCGTCGTGTGACGCCGCCTTCCGCTGCGTTACTTCTGGTAAGCTGCCATTCATGATTATTTTCGAACTTAACCTTCCTAGTTTAAAAAACTTCTTCTTCTCTTTGAGCTTACTCTCTCTTTTGGCTCATGGTTGCTCCATAAACGTCGTCGTCGTCACTGCCACCGCCATCGCCGCTGCCCACCGCCACTGTCAACACCACCACGAGTTCATCTCTTCCTTGGGTGAGTGGTTTTTCACTTTCCCTTGTCTATTTTCAAGAATCCCAATTTTCCCCCAATCTCAAACCCTAGCCATTTGATTTCAAATTTTGATTTTGGAATTAATTGGCGTTTTATACAATTGGGGTCATGATTAAGTGTTTCCCTAAACCAATTTTGTCAACCTCTTGTTAATTTGAATTTTCCCCAAATTTTCATCATGAACCTAAAAACCCCAAATCTGTTTTGATTTAAATCAATTTGGTTTTTGTGAAATTAAGTATATTAGTGAGTTAAATATATAGTGTTGATGTTGAGTAATTAATTTTGTGATTTGTCTGGTTGTTTCAATGCTTGGGTCATCTCTCTGGGATGTTTTTCATGTTCGTGCTTGCTTTGGGGAAGCAGGAATTGCTTTCTGGGAACTGACTGGAGCTGACTGGATACCTTCAGGGTGCCAGAAATCTTCAAACGAACGTCACTTTAGGGTGTGTTTGGTTCAAAGGAGGGGAAGGGAGGGATTTTAATTAGATATTGTGTTTGGTTGAGAGGAGAGGAGGGGAGCATATTAATTTGGTTGAAGAGGGAAGGGGGGATTTTAAAGCAAACTTACTTTTAAACCTTATAATTATTTATTTTAAAATGGATAAGTAGGGATATTTTAGTCAAGTCATGTGAAATGTTTTAAAATCCCTCCCCTCCCCTCCAAATCCCCCCATTATTGGAGGGGAGCCAAAACTTACTTAAGGGGGGATCTTGCTCCCCTCCCCTCCCCCCTTCATTCCCCTCCAACCAAATAATAACTTAAGGTGGGAGAAGTTATTATGTTAGGTGCAGTATATGGTTAATGCGGGTTAGTGTAAATGCTTATAATATTGGGAATTGTTTTAGTATGCTTGCTCAATATTTTCTTTAATATGGTGATTGTATCTGTAATTTTAGGACCTTAGTTATACTTTGTTGTAACTGTTTATATTTAATTTAGCGTTGTGCTAAATTTGAACTTGTTGAATTGGCGTAAGGTTCTAATTCGAGGACCTTACTGTTGATGAATCTGGGCAAGTATACCCAGTCGTGCAAGTAATACGGTGGTGAGACCATTTTATCGTTCCCACGAGGACTGCAACAAGTACTAGCATGTACCAATTCAACTACTATCTAAGCGATTCATGGATTGAAGAGAGTTCTAAGCTAACAAAGGTTAAAACTAACAAAATAAGAAAACAAACTCTTTTTGTAATTTTCTCAAACACTTGGAAGGCAATAAAAGATGGTTTTCAAATATTATAAAAGTTGTTGGGATTAGGTTCATTAATCTTCATCCTCATGCAATGAAACAACTAACAAACAGTTTCTACTTCAATTATGACAATCAATCCACTAAATTACTCAAGTCCCGATCCCTCGGATGACAAGAGCCTAAGCCCACTAATAGACCCTAATTCCTTAGGTGGCCTAGATTAGTGAATTTGCATTACGATTAGGGATCATGCGATTGCTAATAAACCCAGTTCCATTCCTAGATACAAGGCTTACTAGGTGATTAAATTCAGTTCCGGTTTTAACACGAATTTTCCAATTGCATATCAAAACACAGATCAAGTCATGGGGGTGCTAGCCACAACAAGCATTAAGCACAGAAATTAATCACTCAATAACAAAGCAGAAACTGTATTGTAAGATTAAATCAAATACATGAGAATTCAGAAATAGCTACCCCAACCCCAACAATGGAGGTTTAGCTACTCATAATAATGTCCACAACCAAAGAAACATGGAAGAAGGAGAGAAGGGATTCCATGGGGGCAATCCTCCAGAAGCTGCCTCTGGTTCCAAGAGCCTTTTGGGTTTCCAAACTCGTATCCTCCAATGTCTCCAAGGTCTCTTCCAATTCTGCCTTAAACAGCTTATAACAGTGGTTCAGGTTTTCGCTCACTCGCGGGGCGAGATGTTTCTCGCGGGGCGAATATTAAACTTCTGATCTTCAGTGATTGGAACTCTCGCGAGGCGAGTCACTGTTCGCGTGGCGATACAGAACAGGTTGCATTTTCTTGGCACGGTCCTCTTTCAAGGTCGCGAGGCGAGGTGCGATTCGCGGGGCGAGACCGAAAGGTTGCATTTCTGCTGTTTCTGGCTGTCTGCAGTCGCGAGGCGAGTATCCTCTCGCGGGGCGAGCATTCCCAGAATTTCATTCTCCACTGTTTCTTCATTCCCTTGGCTTAACCAGATTTTTCAATGATTCCTGCAAAACAACATACAAAACCACCTTCACCCGTTCCAAGGGAAAATCTAACAAAATCAAATAAATAATGCCTAATCTATATGAAATACACATGCAAAAGTGTACAACAAACATCATGTAAAATCACACTATCACTTACTTATTTTTGTATCTCGCGTACGCTAAGCATTGGATATAATTCCATGTAATTGGGCTCTAAGTATAAGCCTCTTGGTACGATCATTAAGTCATTTACGGACTATTGTGAATTGCATTTGTTTTCGAACTCAGATTCGGGAGGTGATGGAATGTATATATTTAGTTGGTATCAATTCTTTTTATTGAATTTATGAATTCATGTTCAAGGTTCATCCTTGTTTATATATTTTGCTAAGTCTTGGGCTCCACATTAACTTAATATTTGGTATTAAGAATTTTGAAATGAATCAAATAGACCAATTATTGAGAAGTTAAAAGCTTTCAAAAGGTTCAGTCGTTTGATGTTCTAAATTTATGATTTTAACATGATTTTAAAATGTTGTTATACATTTTACCCCAAAATAGTCAAGTGATAATTTATTGAGTTAAATCATTTTATTGGTACTTTCACTGGAAAATAATTAATTTTAGCTTAAGTATGCTTTAATTAATTTTGCAGTGTTCAAATGAATTTAAGTTAAAGAGAATGATTTGGATAATGGTCGAGCTCAATTCTTAACATTAGCTTTCTTTAAAATTGATACAGGCGCTTTTGGGACTTTTTAGTTCCCGCCTTATGTTCTCGGACAACATTCCAACCTAATCATAGTCGTTGTCGTTCTGGAAGCATAGACACCTATTATAGAATACTAGGGGAATGTGTGGGGGCCACGAAGACCTCGTGGATAGTCAGGCGTGAATCCTGCCAATGGTTCAGTGTACAGCTGCGCTGCTCTGGTGGAGACCTGGACAGCAGGACTATCTTGACACTCTACTAAACTAAATATTATTCAGTTGTTACGTACTCTCGTGTGAAAAGACTGCGGAGATGGTTGTTAGCGTACTCCAATTGGGACTTGTACACCGAGTTGTTTTATTACCTAAATGCTATCCTGACAGAACGTTATGACAACAATAGTCTCTTAGAGCAAAGTTAGGTCGAAGTATTAGGCATGCATTCGAGTATAAGCCCTTTCTAAAACTATATATTTATTTTATGAACGTATCCTTAAATATATGTATCCACTTGATTGATTGTTTGTCGCCGCATACCCATATCTACGCTATGAGTCCGGCATATAATCTTACCTCCATATGTTGTTTCTTCTTTCTTCTTGTGTATGTGAGTAGTTGCTTTTGATTATTGCCCCTCACGTGGGACCGACAATCCGTTGTGATTTGATGGACATCAGGGATGCGACTTCCCAAACTTGGAGGGCCTCACCTTTGATGATGTGTTGTATAAACTTTCGTACTTTTGGAAGATCTTGTGTCTCGGGATATTTCACAAACTTTTTGCTCCTGGCAGTTGATGTAAGACCAGAGACCATGTTTGGTTGTATAAAGTATTTAATTTTATAAATTGTTTTATCTGGTTTTTCCGACTTCATCCAAACCACCGTTTTCCAAAAGAGAGATTTCAAATTTATATTTGAGAATTTTTACCTTAATCAATTTTATTAGTCTTAATTAAAAACTAGGCATTACATTAATGGAATCAGAGCAGTCGAGCCAAACCAGATCCGAGGTTACGACCTGACTACGTCTTCTCTGTGTGATCTCGATGTTTGTTTGAATTATTTTAATTGTTTTAGAATAAGATAAGATAGTTAGATCTAAGATCTCATGAGAGATTTATTTTATGGTGTTAGTGTTACTGTCTACTCTTATGGTAACTAATAACTTGTGGAGGATTTAGTGATTCGAAATATTTATTTTATCCGCTGATTAAAGTTACTGGTGATAATCTTGATCAGTATTAGTGTTTAATTTTCAAATTTATTTTGCTTGGATGGATTTAGTGTATCCCTATCTTTGTTGTGGTATGCTTAGGGTTTCAATTAAAACCTTAATGTGGTATGTTGGAGTACCAATGGATTTGAGGACTATAGTTGGTGTTGATTAGAAATTGATTTCTAAGTATTTTGATTTTGGTTTATAAGTTACAATCAAATTAGGTTTGATTTGTAGATTCTAAATGATATTTTGAAGCTCTTAACAATTAGATTATAATTCCTCAATTTTAATGTTACTTTTGGATTTGAGTCGAATTCTAGGATTTTATTGCGAGTTCGAGGAAGTTCTAGCGTTTATTTGATCCTTCCGAGGGTTATCTGTTGGGTTTATAGGTAGAGAGTAAATTTGAAGGTGTAATGATCATATTAGTGTTATAAACCGTGTTATTGAGGTTATGAATGATCCTAAGTATTTGATGGATTAGTGGGGTGATCACCTTGAGTTTGTGTTTTGAGTTTTTATTTAAGTTGTTAGAGATGATTTGACATGGAATTAGTCCTCTTAAGTGAATTTGAATATTTTAATGAGAGGAATATGATTAGGCTATGGTTTTGCTAAAATTCGAATTTGGTGTTTAAGATTATGAGTTTTTGTGGATGGACTTTAGAGCGTATTAAGGTGAAATGAATGAGTTTAATTATGCGGTATATGAGTAACAGTTTTTGAATATTTGAGGATTATGCAATTGTTAAAAGTCGTATTGTAAGGGTTAATGTAAGTTGTAGATGTTTGGTGATGGTAAATTAGTATTTTGAAATATTTGTTTGATAGTATGTAATTACTAATTATTATTTTGATTGTGAGGAATAATAAAATATTTTATGCTCTTTATATTTTTGTTGTTGTTGTTTATATTTCTATCTTGATTATAGTTTTGTACTTTGTGTATGTATCGTGTTTCAACATCATTTGTGTTTCTTTATATGGTTCTTGCTTCTGGTTACCACTTTTGAGGCAATTGTAGACTTACCAAGGAAGTGATGGAAGCCAAATTCTCCGTCAAGTATCTTACTAAAAAGAAAGGTTGTCGAAATCCAATTCAGTAAGTCTTTAGCCCGAAAATTGATACTGTCTCCGTTAACAACTCATCAATTAGTCATGCTAGTTTTGTTCAAGCTAAATTTCAAATGTCCCTTATACTCTAGATTTTCTTTCTCATTGATTTTTATTACTCGTGGTTGTATTAGACAATTGAGTTAACCGTATTCATGATCACCTATTGACCTGACTGTTCCACTCTTACTTCGAAATTCATTATGACTTATTCTCACTGAGTCATAAGGTGTATGGATTTATAGGAACATAGATTTCTCAGTCAAAATAACTCTGAACACCTTTATTTCTAGATAGAAGTGATTCAGTCTGATCTTTAAGTCAGACTCACCTTCTCCAAAATATGATTTGATCGATGTCCCATTTTATAACTTCAATCTTCTTGAAATCACAAACAACTCATTATTGATTTTTAGATCCAATGGAAGTTCTCGAGGAGAGAGGAACTTTAGTAGACTCATGATTGTAAATATGTGTCTGTACAACGCATTTTTACTCTTAGAAACCTATTGAAGATTCTTTTTGCATATTGAATATTCATTTATCCTTCTACTTAGGAAATTATTCTTTGTACTTTCTTGTGAAAGTAAAGAATAGAAATCCTTTTTAAAAAGTTTCTCTTCAAATTTCTAAAAACATTGTCTCATCATTTGTCTGTTGGGATTTGTTACTTGTTGGCCAGTCTCAAACTTCTTCTTTTAAAATGTCATCTACGTATGTTCTTCCTCATAGTATGAGAAATGTTTTATCGAACCTTTTATAATACAAAAACTTTTGGAGTACCTTCCAGTATCATTTTGAATTGAGATCTAAGGTCTACATCTTAATTTTGAGCAAAGTCGGCATGAAGCCTTAGAGGCAAAGTTGAGAATGAGTTAAGTTATAATCCTTAGACTGGTGGACAGTCTGAGCAGATAATTCAATCATTGGAAGACCTGTTGAGTGTCCGTGTTGGAACAATTTGAGAACTGGGATTAATGCGGGTCTTGGGGTGTATGCTTATGAAATTTCATGGGATTAATTGCATGGATTACTTAATTATAATTTTGTGGAGTATATGGTTTCTATGATTGAGACTTTATTTGACATTATGTGATGAATTTGTGTTTATGGGTGAAATTTCATGACTCTTGATTTCATCATATGGTAAGGGAATTATATGTTGACTGGTGAATTTGTGGGTTTGAACCTGTTTGGAGTTAAAGTGTATAAATGCATGATCAATGCCTACTTTATGTGTTCCTAATTCTGTTTTGACAGTTGAGTATGAAAAACTTCCTAATTACTATGAATACTGTCAAAATATCGGGCACTCTTTTGAGAACTGTAGCAAAAAACGTGATCATTCCAAGAATTAGTCTTTTCCATAGAAAGGCAGCCCTATAGCGCAGATCTATGTGCCTAAAGTCACTAAGCCTGTGGTTAACCCTCGGAATAATAATGACAATGCTGCTTTAGGAAAGGATATTGTTACTCCTAATGATAATAATAACAATGCTGCTCTGGGAAAGCAGCATTTGGTTCAGGAAGGCAAGGATGCTCAGGAGAAAGCTGATCAAGTTGAGAAAGAGGTGGCTTCAGCTACATTTAATAAACCATCTAAGGATCATGTTGCAGATGGTTTGGTTAAAGATAAAGGGAAAATAGTGGTTGTGAATACTGTTATGGAAGAGGAAGTTGATAGGCAAGATTTTATGGGCAGCAATAATGTGGTTATGAGTCCAGAGCAGGCCTCTCAAAATCCTAATCCAATTTTGCGTTTTGGAAGCCCTTCTGGTGTTTGTCATAAACCAGATATTCCTAATTCTGAGCAGGAAAGTGAACCTGGTTTGATGGGAAATAATAGTTGTGGCAGCTCAAAGTTTGATGAGTAGGCAGTGGATAGGTTTAATAAGGATGTGGTTGTTCAGCCTACACCTTCGAATCATCATGTTAATGGTAATGTTTCTGATTCCATCTCTAACAACTCTGCTGGTATCAATGGGAATAAAATAAATGGCAATGAAATTGTTAGATCTGATATGAAGATAGCTAGTAGGCTATGGGCTGATGATGAGGAAGACTCGGATCAGGACGATATAACTCCCTCTCAGGAAACTAGGATTGCTAGCAAATACTTGGTTGATAATCCTAAGCCTAATGATGATGAATACACAGAAGTTGTTTCTAAATCAAAGAAGAAGAAACAAAGACATCAAAAGAAGAAGCAGCTGAGGATCGAAAATAAGGATGGTTATAGAACCCGATCCAAGGGTAGCAGTCTTGAATTTTGACTATGTTGCAATTTCTTTATTGGAATGTGAGGGGTATTGGTAACCCTGAAACTAGATTAACTTTGAAAAAGTTATGTTTGCTTCATAATCCAGATTTTGTGTTCATCTCTGAACCTTGGATTGCTATTCAACAGGCTCCTCATGATTACTTTCAAACTCTTAAGCTTAAGTTGTTTGCTGTGAATAACAGAGGTAATTTGTCCTCTAATCTTTGGTGCTTGTGTAAGGATATTTTCAGTCATGTGGTTGTTGAAGTTGCAGTTCAACATGTTTCTTTCTCTTTCAATTTTGAAGGTCGTGATTTATTTGTTTTAGCAGTTTATGCTTCTACTAATTATCTTGTAAGAAGACAGTTGTGGAATGAATTATCTGTTATGTATCAAGCTCATCCTCAACCATGGTGCTTAATTGGTGATTTTAACTCTATTTTTGGGGCCCATGAATATAGAGGGAATAGCATGCCTTCTAGGATTTCTTGTGATGATTTTAGCTCTTGGTCAGACTCCAATCAGCTTCATCATATTGATACAAAAGGGGCTTTCTTTACTTGGCTTAATGGCAGATATGGCAGGTCTAATACTGCAAAGAGTCTGGATAGATCATTATGTAATGAGCACTGGAGTAGTTTCTGGTCTGCTATTGAATGTAGAACTCTCATCAGGAATAATTCAGATCATTATCCTATTTTTCTTGACATGGAAAAAGAAGAAAGACATTTCATCTCTTCATTCAAATTCATGAATATGTGGACTCAAAGTCCTCATTGTTCTAGAATTGTTACTGAGGTGTGGAAGCAATCGGTTGTTGGTTGTACAATGCATATCTTGACTCAAACTGAAACTCTTAAAGTCTAAGTTGAAGGAGTGGAACAGATCTCATTTTGGTAATGTCCATCAAAATGTAATTGATGCAATGGCTAATTTGGATAGCATTCAACAACAATTGAACAATGGTGTTTCAGATCAGTTGTTTAATTTGGAGAAGGAGGCTCAGATTACTCTGCAGAATGCTATAGCTTATGAGGAGTCTTTTTGGAAAGAGAAGTCTCGAGTTAATTGGCATTTGCATGGTGATAGGAATATATAATTCTTTCACAAAATGGCCAATTTCAGAAGTGTTACTAAGCAAATCTCCTCTATCAAAGTTGGTGATAATGTGCTGCATCAGGCTTCTGACATAGAAAGTCATATTCTTAGCTGTTATGAGAATTTATTTGCTTCCAATCATTTCTAACTTGGTTACAGAGCAAGACAATGCTTCTTTGGTTAGAATCCCTACAATGGATGAGGTCAAGGCAGTTGTGTTCTCTTTAAATAAGGACAGTGCTCCAGGGCCAGATGATTTTGGTGGAGTATTTTTTCAGGAGTACTGGGATATCATTTCTCATGATGTCTACATGGTTGTGCATCAATTCTTTGATAAAGGTTGGATTCTCCCTAACTTTAATTCTAGCTCAGTGGTTTTAATTCCAAATCATGACGGAGCTGATAGAGTAGAACAATTTAGACCTATTGCTATGGCCAACTTTAAATTCAAAATCGTTTCTAAGGTGTTAGCTGACAAACTTGCCATTATAGCTCCTTCTATTATATTTGTGAAGCAGAGAGGCTTTGTAAAAGGCAGATCCATAGTTGAGTGTATTTGTTCTGCTTCTGAGGGTATCAATCAGCTTGATAAAAGATCCTTTGGTGGCCAAATTGCCATGAAGATTAACATAAAGAAAGCCTTTGACACTATTGATTGGACTTTTCTAATCAAGGTGATGCAGGCTTTTGGTTCTTGTGAGAAGTTTTGCCTCTGGATTAGCATTATCCTTCACTTAACAAGGCTTTCAATTTTTGTTAATGGCCATGCAGTTGCTTCTTTGGTTGCAGCAGGGGTGTGAGGCAGAGAGATCCCTTGTCTCCTCTTCTTTTTTGCTTGGCTGAGGAGGTTCTCAGTAGAGGTATCTCTAAATTAGTGGAGGATGGTAAAGTTTAACTTATGGTAGGTCCTAGAGGAGCTAGAATGCCTAGCCATGTGCTTTTTACAGATGACATCATGATCTTCTCTAGAGCTTCTAGGAAAAGTATATCCAACCTGTTGAAGTTGTTTTCCTCCTATGAACAATCTTCTAGTCAGGTAATTACTAAAGATAAATCCAAGTTCTTTGTTGGTAACATGTCTCGGGTCAGGAAAAGATCAGTTTCTGATTTGCTTGGCTTTTCTGTGGGATCAGTTCCATTTATCTACCTTGGTATTCCCTTGTTCAAAGGAAAGCCTAAGAGAATGCATATGTGTCCTATTGCAGATAGAATCAAATCTAAATTGTCCTCTTGGAAAGGTTCTCTTCTATCCATTATGGGTAGAGTGGAACTTGTTAAATATGTTATTTTTGGCATGCTTGTTTACAGTTTTCAAGTCTACTGTTGGCCTAGCAGCTTGTTGAATTTGATTGACAAATGGACCACAAATTTTATTTGGTCTGGTAATGTTAATGTTAAGAAGGTTGTTATTGTGGCTTGGAGCAAGGTGTGTGATAGTGTGATTTTACATCATGTTTCTTATACACTTTTGCATGCATTTTTCATATAGATTAGGCATTCTTTATTTGATTTTAGTTAGTTTCTCCTTTGGAACGGATAAGGTAGTTTAGTGTGTTGTTATGCGGGAATTGATGATTAATTGCCCAAGATACAGCCATGATCAAGCAGAGCAAAAGGCAAAAGTCGGAAGCAATTCTGGAAATGCTTGCCCCGCGAGAGGCTACTCGCCTCGCGAGACTGAAGACCAGCCAGAAACAGCAGAATGTCATCCTTTCTGTCTCGCCCCACGAATCACACCTCGCCTCGCGAGCCTGAAGGCTGACTGTGCCAGAGAATGCAACCATTTCTGTCTCGCCACGCGAACCATGTCTCGCCTCGCGAGCCTAAGGACCATAAGCCATCACGCCCAGGCCCTGATACTCATCACGGGCGTATTTGAGAAGACCCTTACTGTCTCGCGTCGCGAGAGGCCATTCGCCTCGCAAGAGATCCAATCTCTGAAGACCAGATTTTTAACATTCGCCTCCCGAGCCAGGTCTCGCCTCGCGATCACGCGCAGAGTCTCATTGGTATAAGTAGTTGTTTTAGGGCAGAATTAGGGAGTTTTTGAAGGGGGGCGCACTTGGAGGCTGTGAAGAGGGTTTCAACCCTAGAAGGGAGTTACTGAGAGGGGCTGCTGTGAAGAAGAAGGAAAGCTCCCACGGAGCTTCTTCTCTCCTCTTCTCCTATTGCTCTGGTTTGGCTTTCTCTATAATTATGAGTAGCTAATCCCAGATTGTTGGGATTAGATGTAACTAAACTAAACTTCATGTATTTATCTTGACTGATTAATCTGTGTTCATGCCTTCGTATTAGTGTTTATTTTTCTGTGCTTAATGCTTGTTGTGGCTAGCACCCCCATGACTTGATTAGTGTTTTGATATGCAATTGGGAAATTCGTATTAGAACCGGAACTGAAATTAATCACCTAGTAACCCTTGCGTCTAGGAATGGAGTTTGGTTTACTAGTAATCGCGTAATCCCTAATCTTAATGCAAATTCATTAATCTAGGCCACCTAAGGAATTAGGGTCTATCAGTGGATTTAGGCTCTTGTCATCCGAGGAATCGGGGCTTGAGTAATCTCGTGGGTTGATTTTAATATTTGAAGCATGAATGGGAGGTATCTAGTCCTGGTAGTTCATGAGGCTAAGGCTTGGTGAAGTTTAATCCCAACAACTCTTTTTCCGCACTCCAAGTGTTTGTTAAAAGTTCCCAAAAAGACCAAAAACATTTTATTGCTTTTATTTTTCTGTTTTGATTTCTCTTGATTCATATTTTAGTCTAGATAGTTGCTAAACTTGTGAGTTGGTAATTGGCAACCGATCCCTGTGGATACGATAACCGGTCTCACCACCGTATTACTTGTTCGACTAGGTATACTTGCCTATATTTCAGTCTAACAAGTTTTTGGCACCATTGCTGGGGATTGGTTTTGCCAATATCATTAGTAACAAAGGAGGCAACTAATTTAGACATTTTTATCTTTTATTTTTCTGTATATAAATTTGACAATTTCTATGTACATATTTGATTTTTTTTTTCTTTTAAGTTTTTGTTTGTGCAAGGTTGAGGAAACACATGGACTATCATTACTGTCCAACTTGGGAAGATCAACTTGATTGGATCGTGCTTGATGGTATCACCAGTAAGCACGTAAAGATATACTCCAAGGAGGAATGGAAGTCCTATTTGTCATCCTTGCAACCACCACCACACTTCGAGCTGGATCCTGAGTTGCTAGAAATCCTTTGGGATATAGATGCTTATCTTTTGAGCTCGAGCATAGAGCGTAGCAAGGAGGAATTTAACTCCATGATTCAGAGGGCTAAAATACGAGCAGGGAAAAATACTAGTAAGATAGCGGCATCGCTAAGTGACATCTTGCAGAAATTAGAAGAACAAGCTAGTGAATTTTCTAAACTGGTAGCAGAAAAGCCACATGGAATTCAAATTGAAGAGAGTCCCCTTGCTAGCATAGACGTGAATGAAGATGAAGTGGTGGTGGTAGCAGAGCCACAAGAAGAGGAGTGGGAATGGAATGAGCAACCACCTCTAAAGGTTGCTCTAGAACAATATTCCCAAGAGCTATCCGCCTCTGAGGCCAAAGCAAAAGACAATTGTGACAGTATCGAAACTGTGATGCAGAATTTCAAAACGCAAGTTGAGGAAATTTGCAAATAGTTAGTACAAGAGTCAGATGAAGCACAATTTGAGCAAAATCTAGTTTTGGGGATAGTTAAAAATGTAAATGAAGTGGTAATGGACTCTACCATGCTTGCTGAGCAATCTGAATTTTATGCACTGGACAAATATGTCGGCTTACAAGCATGTGTGGACACTGCTAAATTAGTCCCTTCCACTCGTCTGTCAAACCTCCTCTTGAAAATTCCATTTGACCCGCTAGGAAGTGAGTTCATTATAGTGGTCAATGGAGTTTTCACACACTGGCTAGGTGGAATGGTGGATATATTCAAATTGCTGCTACAATCGCCACTCCACAGACCATGGGATCCCGGTGGAGGATCCTATAACGTCAAGCTAGTGACGTTAAAGAAGCGCTTATTGGGAGGCAACCCAACTTTTCTATTCCTTTTTCCTTTTGTTTTTGATTTTTTTTAACTCTTGAATAATTTGAGAAGATCAAGAGGTTTCTTTTACTAATAAAATTGCCAAGTGATTTCAGGGAAAGAAGGAAGGAAGAGCAAGAAGACAAGGAAAAAGCAAAGGCAGCAACCATCATGGCCCAGCCGTGATGTACTTCCCAACAAGTTTCTGACTGGAATGAGAGCCAACACCCGCTACCGCCTCGGTAAGTCGTTCCATTTTTCTCCTCTCTCCAACTTGATTGTTTACATTGGGGACAATGTAAATTTTTAAGCTTGGGGTAGGGGTATTTTTGCATTGTTCAGGTTGCATTCATATAGTTTTGCATGATCACACAATTAGATTGCCCTTGCTTAGATTATGCATCCAATTGTGAGAACTAAGTGCCAAATAAATTGAGATAGTGAATTCTTGAACCCAATCTTGTTATTCTTGTGATAAGGATACAAATGAAAAATGTTTGAGATAATCTTTGATAGTTGATAATGAGCATATGGTTCTGAAGATTTGTGTTTCTCATTGATTTTTGAACTACTAAATGTGAGATTTTGAGCTAAAAAGGGGTAATCACTAAATCTACCCCATTCTTTGTGTTAGAATGTTATTCCTCTTGGATTGTATTTCTCTAGAACTTGACTTGAAACCGTTTTGAAGCTTAAAAATTTTTTGAAATCATTTTTGAAAATGATTGAGGCACTAGGTCTTTTTTCAGCCTTCTGAGCTTTGATTGACTAAATGCTACTCCTTAGTTACCCAATTTTGAGCCTTAAAGAATAAAATACTTTTCTTGGTACCTTGAATTACTTTGATGAATATGCTTGGTATGGCACCTTTTAAAGTATTGAACAAAAGGGTAAAAAGGTAGTTGAAAAAGTATGGGATGAAAGAATAAGAAAAATATTTCTCTTGAGTGGGAAAATCTCCCCTTCTCCAAATAAAAGAAAAACAAAAGAAAACAGAAAACAGAAATATAGAGAAGGGGATGACAAAAAGAAATGAGAAATGAAAAAAAGAAAGAAGAAAGAAAGGTGGAAAAATGAATCGAAACCCAAAAAGGGTATTTTAGAAGGTCTTGTGTTGCAATACTTGATTATTTGTATAGCCTTTTGAAATTTCCTTTTCTTGATCTCCCCACCTAATGATAAATCCCATGGCCCCGTTACAACCAAAGCAAAAGACCTCTTGATTCTTAATTGTTTTCATTAATAAAGTAAAGATTTGGTTGATAGTCAAGCCTATGGTAGAATTCATTCCTTGAGGAAAATGGAGCGAATTGTCTTATATCCCTAACACTTGAGTGAGGGGAGAAAGAGAGCCAAGCAAATGAACAAGCTTGGGGTGAGTATCATGTGAGAAAGAGTGCCCTAATCAGTGAGAATATGAGTCTAAGAAACCTAAGCTTCTAATTGGACTTGAAACTGATTGTCTCTTGCTGAATTATTTGAAATGCCTGTTACTTGGATTAGTTATCACTCGGGCTCTTGGTTCACTATCCATGCTCTGATTATTTATATCTTCTGGCCTTAGTGATTGCTTGAGGACAAGCAAATGAATAAGCTTGGGATGATTTGATAGTGTGATTTTACATCATGTTTCTTGTACACTTTTGCATGCATTTTTCATATAGATTAGGCATTCTTTATTTGATTTTAGTTAGTTTCTCCTTTGGAACGGATAAGGTGGTTTTGTGTGTTGTTTTGCAGGAATTGATGATTAATTGCCCAAGGTACGGCCATGATCAAGCAGAGCAGAAGGCAAAAGTCAGAAGCAATTCTGGAAATGCTCGCCCCGCAAGAGCCTACTCGCCTCGCGAGACTGAAGACCAGCCAGAAACAGCAGAATGTCATCCTTTCTGTCTCGTCCCGCGAATCACACCTCGCCTCGCGAGCCTGAAGGCTGACTGTGCCAGAGAATGCAACCATTTCTGTCTCGCCACGCGAACCATGTCTCGCCTCGCGAGCCTGAGGACCAGAAGCCATCACGCCCAGGCCCTGATACTCATCACGGGCGTATTTGAGAAGACCCTTACTATCTCGCGTCGCGAGAGGCCTTTCGCCTCACGAGAGATCCAATCTCTGAAGACCAGATTTTTAACATTCACCTCGTGAGCCAGGTCTCGCCTCGCGAGCACGCGCAGAGTCTGATTGGTATAAGTAGCTGTTTTAGGGCATAATTAGGGAGTTTTTGAAGGGGGACGCACTTGGAGGCTGTGAAGAGGGTTTCAACCCTAGAAGGGAGTTACTGAGAGGGGCTGCTGTGAAGAAGAAGGAAAGCTCCCACGGAGCTTCTTCTCTCCTCTTCTCCTATTGCTCTGGTTTGGCTTTCTCTATAATTATGAGTAGCTAATCCCAGATTGTTGGGATTAGATGTAACTAAACTAAACTTCATGTATTTATCTTGACTGATTAATCTGTGTTCATGCCTTCGTATTAGTGTTTATTTTTCTGTGCTTATTGCTTGTTATGGCTAGCACCCCTATGACTTGATTAGTGTTTTGATATGCAATTGGGAAATTCGTATTAGAACCGGAACTGAAATTAATCACCTAGTAACCCTTGCGTCTAGGAATGGGATTTGGTTTACTAGTAATCGCGTAATCCCTAATCTTAATGCAAATTCATTAATCTAGGCCACCTAAGGAATTAGGGTCTATTAGTGGATTTAGGCTCTTGTCATCCGAGGAATCGGGGCTTGAGTAATCTAATGGGTTGATTTTAATATTTGAAGCATGAATAGGAGGTATCTAGTCCTGGTAGTGCATGAGGCTGAGGCTTGGTGAAGTTTAATCCCAACAACCCTTTTTCCGCACTCCAAGTGTTTGTTAAAAGTTCCCAAAAAGACCAAAAACATTTTATTGCTTTTATTTTTCTGTTTTGATTTCTCTTGATTCATATTTTAGTCTAGATAGTTGCTAAACTTGTGAATTGGTAATTGGCAACCGATCCCTGTGGATACGATAACCGGTCTCACCACCGTATTACTTGTTCGACTAGGTATACTTGCCTATATTTCAATCCAACAGTGTGCAGGCCGACTAATGAGGGAGGCCTTGGTTTGGGATCTATTGAAACTGTTAATAAGGCTGGTCTGCTGAAACTAGCTTGTGATTTCTGTACTTCTAATTTTGAGTGGTGTAGTCTTATCAAGGCTAGGGCTGTCAAAAACAATTCTATCATCAATTATCACATATCTTCTTCAGTTGGACAGGCATCAAACATTATTATTCTTTAGTGTTGAACAATTCTGTTTGGAATCTTGGATCTGGTGACAGCATAAGCTTTTGGTCTGATAAATGAATTTCCAGAACCATTGGATACATCATTGGTCTAGCTCCTAACGTGGCCAAGAATTTAAAAGCAAGACTATATGATTTTATCATTGATGGCAGTTGGTATATTCCAACAGATTTGGTTGCTCACTTCCTTATCATTAAATCTGAAGTAGACAAAGTTGTTATCCCTGTTGTTCCATGTGCTGACAGACTGATGTGCGATGGATCTAGCTCTGGAAAGCTGTCTTTCAAGGATGCTTATAATTTCTTCAAGGAGAATGGTATTGCTGTATCTTGGAATAAATCTGTTTGGAAGAGTTGCATTGCTCCTTCCAAGTCTTTTGTGCTCAGGAGGCTTTTGCATAATAGAATTCCAACTGATGACAACCTTTGGAGGAGAGGATGCATTATTGTTTCCTGTTGTAGTTAGTGTGGTGTTGCTGCTGAGTCTTCTCAGCAATTATTTTTGTCTTGCCCTTTTGTTTATTCTCTTTGGAGCTAGCTAGCTGAATTGCTTGGTATTTCGATTGATTGCTCTAGAATCTTATGTGTTTGATTCTGTGAAGTCAGGCTGGAGTTCTCAGCTGCTGGATGTTGTTGAGGATGCAGTGATTAATCTGGTTTGGACAATTTAGAAATGTAGAAACAGCCTGAGATTTGATGATAAGGTAATTAATTTGTATAAGGCTAAAAATCTTATTATCTCTAATGTCTCCTTGGATGGCAATTCTAGCAAAGGTTCATGTTCAACTCTATCAAGGAGTTTAATGTCTTAAAGGCTTTCAAAGTGTATGGTCACTGTAATTGTGCTCCTAAAATTATTAAAGTGAATTGGGTTCCTCCTAGTATTTATATGATTAAATGCAATTCGGATGGGGCTGCAAAGGGATGTCCTGGTCAAGCCTCTTGTGGGGGAATTTTTAGAGATCATTCTTCAGCTGCTTTAGTTTGTTTTTCATTTAATCTGGGAATTATGAATGCTTTTCATGCTGAGCTTATTGGTGCTATGTATGCTATTGAAATTGCCTTTGACAAAGGTTGGAGATTGTTTTGGCTAGAATGTGATTCTAAGCTTGTAATTGCTGCTTTTAAAATTTATGATATTGTTCCTTGGAAGCTTCAAAATAGATGGAAGAATTGCATGGAGCTGACTAAGAAGATGATGTTTGCCTACTATCATATCTATAGAGAAGGCAATTCTTGTGCTGGTAGTTTGACCAATTATGGTCTTGGGGTTTCTGGTTTTCTTTGGTGGGATACAATCCCTAACTTTGTTGCTCATGATTTCCTTAGGAATAGGTGTGGTTTGCCTTGTAATATGATACGTCCTCGGCAAGTATACATAGTCGCAAACAAGTAATATTGTGGTAAGACCGGTTATCGTCCTCAGGGATCGCGGACAAGTACCACTTCGCAAATTGAACTACTATCTAGGCGATCATTTGGATGGAAGGGAGTTCTAACATGTAAAACAAACAAGAATAAAATATTTTTGTTCTTTTAGGAATTTTGACAAACACTTAACAGGCAAAAAGAGATGTGATAACAAAAGAATGAAATTGTCAGGGTTAGACTACGCTAATCGTCCCAGATTGCAATGACATGATTAATAACACAATTCCTAATTCAATTATGACAATCAAATCTTCTGAACTACTCAAACCCTAATGTCTTATGTGGAATGATCCTAAAACCCCAAATTAAACCCTAATGTCTTAGGTGAATTAACCTGAGATTTTGCATGAAGAAACAAGATTCAAGAGATTGCAAGCACCCCAAGACCTATGTCTAGGTTCATGAACTACTTGGCATTTGATTCATGAGCATGCCTTAACACCAATCTTTCAATTGTCTATCAAGGCAACAATTCATTCCTATGATGATCAGGCAAAGGAAAGCATTAAGCATGGAATCAAATACTCATAAAGAAATAGGAATATGTATTACAATCAAATCATGAGACAATCATGTTCAGAAAAGCTATCATCTAACCCCAACAAAAAGGGGTTTAGCTATACATAATCATATAGAAAACCAAAAGAAAAGAAATAGGGATGAGGGAAGGAAAGAACTCCATGGAAGGATCCACAGCAACCACAACAACCAGAGAGTATGTTCTTAGGTTTTTGGATCCATTTCTGCTCTTCCCAGATGTGTTTTTATAGAATAGGTGCGCGTCACAGCCGTGACGTGTTTTGTCTTTGGCGCGCATTCAAATTTTGGAGCATCACGTCCGTGATGCTCATCACGGCTAGGCCGTGATCAGTTCTGCCTCTTAGGAGTCTGGTTCAGCTGGCCTGTCACGGCTGTGATCGCCATCACGGCTAGGCCGTGACAGCTTCTGACTTTTGCCTTCTGTCTCTTCAGTTATTGCTCCATCACGGCCGTGATGGCCATCACGGCTAGGCCGTGATGGGCTCTGCTTGGTTCATTTTCTTCTCTTTTCAGGCTCTGTCTTCATCCAAGCTCCATCATGGCTGATTCTTGGGCATTTAATCATCAATTTTTGAAAAACAACACACACGACCGCCTTACCTGTTCCAAGATAAAAAATAACTAAAAACCAAATTAAATATGCCTAAACTATATGAAAGTGCATGCAAAATGTACATGGAAAATGAGGTTAAATCACACTCATCAAATCACCCCAAGCTTAAGACTTTGCTTGTCCTCAAGCAATCACCAAGGCCAGAAGAAACAAAAACAGAGCATGGATAGTGAACTAAGAACCCGAGTAACAACTAATCCAAGTAGCAGGCATTTTCAAATAAATCATCAAGGGACAATCAATTTCTAGTCCAATTAGAAGCTTAGGTTTCCTAGACTCATATTCTCACTGACTCGGGCACTCTTTCTCACCTCACTCAAGTGTTCAAGGATATAAGATAATTCGCTCAAGTTCCTCAAGGAATGAATTCTACCATAAGCTTGACTATTAACCGAATCTCTACTTTAATAATGAAAATAATTAAGAATCAAGATGTCTTTTACTTCGGTTGTAACGGGGCCATGGGATTAATCGTTAGGTGGGGAAATCAAGAAAAGTAAATTTCAAAAGGGCTAAACAAAATATCAAGCATTGCAAAGCATGACACCTTCTAAAATACCTTTTTTTGGGTTTCGATTCACTTTTCCACCTTTCTTTCTTTCTTTTCATTTTATTTCTCACTTCTTTTTGTCATCCCCTTCTCTATATAAATTTCTCTTTTTTTTTTCATTTGGAGAAGGGGAGATTTTCAATTCAAGGGAAATATTTTTCTGATTTTCTTATCCCATACTTTTTCAACTAGATTTCTACCCTTTTTGTAATACTTTAAAAGGTGTCATACCAAGCATATTCATCAAAGTAATTCAGGGTACCAAGAAAAGTATTTATTCTTTCAGGCTCAAAGTTGGGCAACTAAGGGGTAGCATTTAGTCAATCAAAGCTTAGAAGGCCGGAAGAATACCTAGTGCCTCAATCATTTTCAAAAATGTTTTCAAAAATTTTTAAGCTTCAAAACGGTTTCAAGTCAAGTTCTAGAGAAATACAATCCAAGAGGAATAACACTCTATCACAAAGAATGGGGTAGATTTAGTGAGTACCCCTTTTGGCTCAAAAATCTCACATTTTAGTAGTTCAGGAATCAATGAGAAACACAAATCTACGGAACCATATGCTAATTATCAACTATCAATGATCATCTCAAGAATTTTTTATTGGTAGCCTTATCACAAGAAAAAAAAATTGGGTTCAAAAATTCACTATCTCAATTTAATTGGCACTAAGTTCTTACAATTGGATGCATCATCTAAGCAAGGGGCAATTGAATCATGTGATCATGCAAAACTATGCCTATATGAATGCAACATGCAAAATAATTCAAAAATTTACAAAAATACCCCTACCCCAAGCTTAAAAACTTACATTGTCCCCAATGTAAATAATCAAGTTGGAGGGGAGAAAGAAAATTGGAACAACTCACCAAGGCGGTGGCGGGTGCTGGCTTACATTCCAGTCAAAGAATTGGTGGAAGATGTGTCACGGCCTTGACCAATTCTGGTCCACAGGAAGAAGCTTGTCACGGCCGTGACCTTCATCACGGCCATGCCGTGATGGTCTCTGATCTTCAGGGTCCTCTCATCACGCCCGTGATGCTGATCACGGGCAGGCCGTGATCCTTTCTGGTCTTCCTGGTTAGCTTATCACGGCCGTGATCAGTGTCACGGCCTGGGCGTGATGGTTGCTGACTTGTTTCTCCTTCCTTTTTGCTCTTCCTTCTAAGCCAGAAAGCACTTAACAAATCTATTAATTTATGATTTTTGTCCTCTTGATCTTCTCAAATTATTCAAGAGGTAAAATAAATCAAAAACAAAATAAAAGGAAAAGGAAACTTAGGTTGCCTCCCAATAAGCACTTCTTTAACGTCACTAGCTTGACGGGATACAGTCCTCTATGGGGGTGTTGTAAGAGGGATGGAGACTATTTGACGATCAAAGTCTCCTCCAAGGTAGTGCTTGAGCCTTTGTCCATTAACAGTGAAAGTGTCTCCAGATGATGGATCTACCAATTCAACCGCACCAAATGGAGAAACTGACTTGACATAGAATGGACCTGACCATCTTGATCTCAACTTGCCCGGAAACAGCTTGAGACGTGAATTAAAGAGCAAAACTGATTGGCCTTCTTCAAAATGCTTTGGACGAATGTACTTATCATGCCAAAACTTTGTTCTCTCTTTATAAATTCTTGCACTCTCATATGCCAAGAGTCAGAATTCATCCAACTCATTCAATTGCAACAGTCTCTTGTCCATGGCCAGCTTCGTATCAAAGTTCAAGGCCTTCACTGCCCAGAAAGCACGATGTTGGAGCTCTACCGGGAGGTGACATGATTTCCCAAACACTAATTGGTAGGGTGACATACCAATAGGTGTTTTATATGCAGTCCGATAGGCCCAAAGTGCATCATCCAGCTTCTTTGCCCAATCCTGCTCGCACTATTCACTGTTTTCTCCAATATCCTCTTCAATTCCCGATTGGACAGCTCCACTTGCCCACTAGTTTGTGGGTGGTATGGTGTGGCAACTTTATGATTGACCCCAAACTTGGTAAGCACAGCATTGAACTCTTTGTTGCAGAAATGAGTACCCCCATCTCTAATAATGGATCTAGGGGTTCCAAATCGGGTGAAGATGTTCTTCCTCACAAAACCAACCACAGTTTTTGCATCATCTTTCACAGTTGGGACAGCTTCTACCCATTTACTCACATAGTCAACTGCAACCAGAATATACTTGTTATTATAGGATGATGGGAAAGGACCCATGAAGTCGATCCCCCACACATCAAAGAGCTCCACCTCTAAAATACCCTTCAAAGGCATCTCATTTCTCTTGGATATACTTCCGGTTCTTTGACACTTATCACAATTCATTACCCAAGCTCTAGAGTCTTTAAAGATGGTAGGCCAAAATAGACCACTTTGCAAGATCTTCATGGCGGTTCTCTCACCACCAAAGTGTCCTCCATAAGGTGAGTTGTGACAATGAGTCAACACCCCCTTAATCCCTTCTTCTGGAATACATCTTCTCATAATTCCATCCGAACCTCTTTTGAAAAGGTAAGGCTCATCCCATACATAGTATTTAGCATCATGAATGAGCTTCTTCCTTTGCTGTGCATTGAAGTCCTTCGGAACCTTGTTTGCGGCCTTATAATTTGCAATGTCCGCAAACCAAGGTGCCACTTGCACCTTAAACAACCTCTCATCAGGAAATTCTTCTTGAATTGGCAACTCATCTTTTGCTTGAACATCTGCTTGTGGAAGCCTAGACAAATGGTCGGCTACCACATTCTCCAGTCCTTTCTTGTCCTTTATATCTAAATCAAATTCTTGGAGCAGTAGTACCCACCTAATGAGCCTTGGCTTGGCATCCTGTTTAGTCATGAGATACTTCAAAGCAGAATGGTCAATGTAGACAGTAGTTTTAGAGCCAATCAAGTAAGATCTAAACTTATCAAATGCAAACACCACAGCAAGCAATTCTTTTTCAGTCGTGGTATAGTTCAATTGAGCATCATTCAGCACACGACTGGCATAGTAAATAACATGCAACACTTTATTTTTCCTTTGACCCAAAATGGCTCCCACCGCATAGTCGCTTGCATCACACATTAGCTCAAATGGCAAACTCCAATCTGGAGGTGCAATGACCGGTGCGGTGGTGAGTTTTTCCTTTAACAGTTGGAAAGCATGCATGCAATCATCATCAGACACAAAAGGAGTATCAACTACCAAGAGTTTGCACAAGGGTTTCACAATCTTTGAAAATTCTTTTATAAATCTCCTATAGAAACCGCCGTGCCCTAGGAAGCTTCTAACACCTTTCACATTAATGGGAGGAGGAAGTTTTTCAATTACTTCAACTTTTACCTTATCAACTTCTATCCCCCATGATGAAATCTTATGACCAAGAACTATACCTTCCCTAACCATGAAATGACATTTTTTCCAATTTAGAACAAGGTTAGTTTCTTGCCATATTTTCAAAACACATGCAAGATTTTTCAGACAATCATCAAAAGGATTACCAAACACAGAAAAATCATCCATAAATACCTCAATGAATTTTTCAGTCATATCAGAGAATATGGAAACCATGCACCTTTGGAAAGTGGCAGGTACATTACACAACCCGAATGGCACCCTCCGGTATGCATAGACTCCATAGGGACAAGTGAAAGCAGTCTTCTCTTGGTCCTTTGGGTCCACCACAATCTGGTTATACCCTGAGTATCCATCAAGGAAGTAGTAAAAAGCATGGCCCGCCAATCTCTCTAACATCTGATCAATAAAGGGCAAGGGAAAATGATCCTTTCTTGTAGCCTCATTCAGTCTTCTATAATCAATACACACCCTCCATCCAGAAACAGTCCTTGAGGGAATGAGTTCATTTTTATCATTTGCAACCACCGTCATCCCCACTTTCTTAGGAACGACTTGGACCGGACTCACCCATGGACTATCGGAGATCGGATAAATTATACCCGCATCCAAAAGCTTCACGACCTCCTTCCTTACAACCTCTTTCATGTTTGGGTTGAGTCTTCTCTGGGGTTGTCTGACCGGCTTGAAGTTTTCTTCCAGAAGGATTTTGTGCATACAAAATGAGGGACTTATCCCTTTCAAGTCGGACATAGACCACCCAATTGTAGATTTGTGCTCTCTAAGCACTCTCAACAACTTCTCTTCCTCTAAGGAATTCAATCTGCTACTAATGATCACTGGGAGTGAAGAATTCACTCCAAGGAAAGCATAACGGAGATGGAATCGAAGTTCCTTCAACTCTAGCTTAGGTGTCTCACCCTTGTCTTCGATCCGCACATCTTCTACAACTTTGTCTTCATCATTATTCAGAACTAGACAAGCCTCAAGGGATTTAACCATGAACTCAACTTCTTCCTCACATACCTCTTCTTCTACATTCTCAACCATAAGAGCTGCTTCCAATGAATCTTCAAAAGTTTGTTGGACACTCTTGGCAGTTAATGATTCAACAAGGTCCACACTCATACATGTATCTTTGTCACTCGGATGCCTCATTGCTTCAAAAACATTGAAGGTGACCTTTTCATCTTGGACTCTAAGTACCAACTCCCCTTGATTTACATCAATCAAAGCCCTACCCGTGGCTAGGAATGGTCTTCCAAGAATCAATGGAGTCTCGCTATCTTCCGCAATGTCCAACACCACATAGTCTGCCGGAAAGATGAACTTGTATACTTTTACCAATAAATTCTCCACTACACCATAAGGATATGTAATGGAGCGATCCGCCAATTGGAGAGAGATCCCGGTTGGCTTGACTTCACCAATTCCCAACTTCTTGAAAATGGAGAGAGGCATAAGGTTGATACTTGCACCAAGATCACACAAGGCTCTTCCAATGTTCAAATGACCAATAGTACATGGAATAGTAAAGCTACCCGGATCCTTCATCTTCACCGGTAACTTCCTTTGGAGTATGGCACTGTATTCTTCCGTGAGCATGACCGTCTCCTCTTTCCACTTCCTCTTGTTAGTAAGAATCTCCTTCATAAATTTGGCATAGGAAGGCATTTGTTGAAGAGCTTCGGCAAAAGGGATGTTGATTTGCAGCTTTTTGAACACATCCAAGAACTTAGAGAATTGTTGATCCTTTTCCTCCTTCTTCAACCTTTGAGGATAGGGTATCTTGAAATATGGTGGCAACTCCTTAGGATTGTCAACTTCTTCCAGAATTTGCCTTTTTGTCTTCTTTCTTGCAGACTCTTCATCGACCAATTTTTCTCTCTGTGGTTTTTAAGCTTCCACAACAATAGGACTAGGGGTAGTGGCTTGGGAAGTCTCTGGTTCTTCATTGGCTGCATCTTCAACGGTTACCTCATCAACTCCCTCACCAATCCTCTTTTCTTCTCTCTGTTTTTGTTGTGAAACTACCACCTTCCCACTTCTTGTAGTAATTGCATTGCAATCCTCCTTTGGATTCTTCTCGGTATCTCCCGGCAATTTTCCTTGAGCTCTCTCCGTCATTTGTTTTGCCAATTGGCCTATTTGGTGCTCTAGATTCTTGATGGAGGCATCTTGATTCTTCATCATTGCTTCTTGGCCCTTGAAATTAGCTTGAGTTGCTTGCATGAACTGGCCTAGAATATTCTCCAAATTGCTTGAATTCTCTTGAGAAGGCTTTGCTTGAGAACTTGAGCCTTGTCCTTGCCTCCAACCAAAGTTAGGATGGCTACGCCACCCCGGATTGTAGGTGTTAGAGAAAGGATCATGCTTAGGCCCTTGGTTTCCCATGTAATTCACTTCTTCTTGCCCAGAACCTCCAACCACATTAATTTCACAATTGTCGTTGACATGGTTACCTCCACAAAAGTCACACACTGAGACGGCTTGAACTTGGACTGCTTGTAATTGAGAATTCTGCAGTTGAACGGAACCCAATTGCTTGGTAAGAACGGCCATTTGCGCCTTAAGAGCACCAATGTCATCAAGCTCTAAAACACCTCTCTTGGCCAATGATCGAGAACTAGGCATTTGATAATCATTATTAGCCATAGTTTCAATCAAGTCCTTTGCTTCATCAGGTGTCTTTTGACTCAATGTTCCCCCTGCAGCCTCTTCAATCATACTTCTAGAATTCCGGTTGAGACCATTGACAAAGGTTGCCACTTGTTGCCATGTTTCCAACTCGTGATTTGGACAAGCTGTGAGCAAAGATTTGAACCTCTCCCATGCTTCATAAAGTGATTCACCATCCCTCTGTGCAAAAGCATTGATCTCCGATCTCAACTTTATCATTCTTGATGGAGGGAAGAAACGAGATAAGAACTTGCTCACCAAATCATTCCAAGTAATGATGCTCCCATGAGGATGGGATTGAAGCCATGACTTAGCTCTATCCCTCAAAGAGAAAGGGAAAAGCCTTAAACGAATAGCCTCATCGGAAGCTCCATTCAGCTTGATAGTTTCACACAACTCAATGAATGTGCCAATGTGAGAATGAGGGTCTTCACTCTCTAAGCCTCCAAACTGATTTTGTCGCACAAGATTGAGAAGTGATGCCTTGATCTCAAAGTTGTTACAAGCCACTGCAGGTCTAACGATTGGAGTCCCACATCTATCGACTCTAGGGGAAGTATAGTCCCCCATTGTCCTTCTTTGTTCATTGTTGCCAGCCATGGTGACAATTGCTACTTCAACTTATGGCTCTTGCACACTTGGTAACTCAGCTTGCGGTTCTTGCACTGTAGAGGATGCTTCTTCTCTGTTCTGTCTTGCATTGGCTTCCTTTCTATTCTTTCTTCAAAGCCTCTCGATCTCAGGGTCGAATTGAAGTTCACCTAGGTCAATTGTACCTCGCATACAAGGAGCAAACAGAGCAGAACAGAAAAAGAACAGAAAAACAGCAAAAGAACAGCAACAAATACAGCAAGCACAAGTTAAGCAACACGTGGACAATTACACAGTTACAAAGAAAACAGAAAACAGAAAAAGAAAAGCAGCAGTAGAAAACAGAAAATAGTAAAAATGCCTAAATTAGGAGTCCCCTTTGGTACTCATGATATTGGCACACCGATCCCCGGCAACGGCGCCAAAAACTTGATATGTCCTCGGCAAGTATACCTAGTCGCAAACAAGTAATACGGTGGTAAGACCGGTTATCGTCCTCAGGGATCGCGGACAAGTACCACTTCGCAAATTGAACTACTATCTAGGTGATCGTTTGGATGGAAGGGAGTTCTAACATGTAAAACAAACAAGAATAAAATATTTTTGTTCTTTTAGGAATTTTGACAAACACTTAACAGGCAAAAAGAGATGTGATAACAAATGAATGAAATTGTCAGGGTTAGACTACGCTAATCGTCCCTAGATTGCAATGACATGATTAATAACACAATTCCTAATTCAATTATGACAATCAAATCTTCTGAACTACACAAACCCTAATGTCTTAGGTGGAATGAGCCTAAAACCCCAAATTAAACCCTAATGTCTTAGATGGATTAACCTGAGATTTTGCATGAAGAAACAAGATTCAAGAGATTGCAAGAACCCCAAGACCTATGTCTAGGTTCATGAACTACTTGGCATTTGATTCATGAACATGCCTTAACACCAATCTTTCAATTGTCTATCAAGGCAACAATTCATTCCTATGATGATCAGGAAAAGGAAAGCATTAAGCATGGAATCAAATACTCATAAAGAAATAGGAATATGTATTACAATCAAATCATGAGACAATCATGTTCAGAAAAGCTATCATCTAACCCCAACAAAAAGGGGTTTAGCTATACATAATCATATAGAAAACCAAAGGAAAAGAAATAGGGATGAGGGAAGGAAAGAACTCCATGGAAGGATCCACAGCAGCCAGAGAGTATGTTCTTAGGTTTTTGGATCCATTTCTGCTCTGCCCATATGTGTTTTTATAGAATAGGTGCGCGTCACAACCGTGATGGCCATCACTGCAAGGCCGTGACGTGTTCTGTCTTAGGCGCGCATTCAAATTTTGAAGCATCACGGCCGTGATGCTCAATACGGCTAGGCCGTGATCAGTTCTGCCTCTCAGGAGTCTGGTTCAGCTGGCCTGTCATGGCCGTGATAGCCATCACGGCTAGGCCGTGACAGCTTCTGACTTTTGCCTTCTGTATCTTCAGTTATTGCTCCATCACGGCCATGATGGCCATCACGGCTAGGCCGTGATGGGCTCTGCTTGGTTCATTTTTTTCTCTTTTCAGGCTCTGTCTTCATCCACGCTCCATCATGGCTGATTCTTGGGCATTTAATCATCAATTTCTGCAAAACAACATGCACGGCCGCCTTACCTGTTCCAAGATAAAAACTAACTAAAAACCAAATTAAATATGCCTAAACTATATGAAAATGCATGCAAAATGTACATGGAAAATGAGGTGAAATCACATTCATCATTATAGATTTGTTTAACTCTTCCAAGGGTCAGGTCAATGCCCCCCCCCCCTTGTTTTTTATTATTTGTATTCTTTTGTTGTTTTTCAATAAATATGGGTGCTCTTTTTCCTTCATGAAGCTTTTTCCCTAAGGAGGGTTTTGCATCATAAGGTTTTAATGAGACCCTTTTTTCCTCAAAAAAAAAAACTGTTTTGAAACGAATGTTTTTATGAACCTTGTGTTTTTATAGGGTTGTGTTTAATTTCTGGGGTAGTGTACGTCTTCTACGCGGACCTATATCTATTATAAGATAATTTCCTCGTTGGGCTTTTGATGATTAGTTGTGATTGAAAAATGGGAATTCATTTATGTGGCGTTAGGAATCTATGAAGCTTGATAAATACAAGAGTAAGAAGTAATAAAAGGATTATGTTGGTATCGAAATAGTGAGGAAACTGCTCTGGTGCTGCCCATTTTTGTTGGTTGTAAATTATAATATTCAAGGTCGCTTGATACTTAGGTATTAATTTTAATATAGTTTATTAAGTGTAATGATGAAACAATGTGCATAAAGTCGCGATGAGAAAAGTAATGATAGTTCAGGATGTATAAGTGTGGTAATAGTATGCTTATTATTTATGTAACTATGGATGGAGATTGGTGATGTCAATAGAGTGGAATTGTGAAGGTGGCCAATTATTGGTATGATAGGTGAGGATTAATAAAATGGTATGTTAGATCATATTATTTGTATGATGAATATTTGTAGGTATTGTTGATGTAGATTAAGTTTGAATTAATTGAAGACGGTCATAGGATTGGATGCCATCTACGTTAAATTCGGATTTAAAAGTAGACTTGTGAACTTCGAGTGAAAGGGGGAAAGAATAGTAACCATATCTCATTTGAGATATATCAAATTTCGGGGACGAAATTTCTGTAAGAGGGGTAGTGTTGTAACATCCCTTTTTTTACATATATGGTTAATTGTTTTATTAAGAGTGATTAATTTTCTAAATGTTTATTTTTTTTTTATGTTGTTTAGTCTGAGTAATTTTATTTACTCATTTAAATTATTTTATTGGATGCGTTAGAACTGCAATCCTACAGTGTATGCATGCTTGCTAGACAATAATATTACAATATTGTCACTATTATTATTTGTTTAGAAAAATATTTTAAACAATATGATTGAAAGAAATTTATTTTCAGATTTTACTCTACTTAATTTTAGATTTAAAAATATGTTGGTTTAAAATTAATCAGAGATTAATTTTGGATCATTGATTTTCTTAGTTGATCATTTCAACTATCAATCTTTACTCTATTTTGAATTTTGAAATTATATATTTGTCACTCATTGTTTTTAAATTCAAGAGCCAAAAATCTATTATTTTTCTAAACTCAATCCCAACCACTACTTTTTATTTGGTATCTATGAGACACCCCATTGGGCCCCGGTGTTTTATTAGCTTAAAACCTTATTAATTAATTCCTTAATTGCGCGCTTAGCGTGAAAAGTATGTAAAAAATTAAAACTTTATTTAAATAATCATATAACTTCTGTAAATTAAACACGCAAAGGTTGTAATATATATAAATACACACCTGTTTATTTATTACATTACCAAAACACTGTTGAGGGAATCCTCTTAGTAGGATCCCTCACAGGCATAAACTTAAAATAAAAGCCATACATAGTGGAAACATATAAAAATACTCCTTCTTAAACACACTGGGCATACTATCTATACTCTAGTGGCCATGGATCACAGCTCGACCTCCAGCGTCTAGTTCGTAAGGAGTTCCATCCAATTCCTCAGCAACCTCCGTTTCATACAAAGCTCCGTCCAGCTCCTCAGCAACATAATCCTCCATCGGGTCTTCTAATGTAAGTAAAGTAACCCACAAGAATACATAAACATAGGGGATAAGAAAACAGTTCTATCATCAAAAAGCAGAAAAGAGTCATAGTAGATCATACAGTAATTGTCACAGACAAACAACAAACATAACTAACAGATCACCCTCAAGTTAATATATCATCCTCTACCCCCAATCTCATGCTACTCAAAGACACCATAGTGGCACACCTATTTCCTAAGGTGGAAGTGGTCTCGCGAGAACTCTTGATTTTACGTGTATTATATTACCAATACACGGTGTACTATATTACAAATACACAGAAGTGTTTTACGTGTATAATATTACCAATACACGGTGTATTATATTATTACCAATGCACAGAAGTTTTTTACGTGCATTATATTACCAATACACGGTGTATTATATTATCAATACACAGATGTCCTTGTGTATTATATTACCAATACACTTTCGTCTTTGTGTATTATATTACCAATACACTTTTGTCCTTGTGTATTATATTTCCAATACACGGTTGTGGACAACAACACCTATACTTGAATCTCACCAACCCATTTTAGCAACATCCTAGTGCCTTAACCTTCCATTAGAACTTGACACATATTATATGCCATAACACCTCTTTAACATACATCATCTTGGTTAGGCACTTCTAAATCATCATCATCCTCACACCCAAAACAATCATCTCTTAGACAACATATATATATATATATATATATATATATATATATATATGTTTGCTTAAAAACCACTAAGCATAATAATACAAACCAGGAAGATCATGCATAACACAATATCAATCCAAATATTCCCATATCACCAATATAGCACAAAATCAATTCAATAAAGGTAATAAAATCAAATCAACCATCAACAATCTAAAAACAACCTAATATCGATAAACCTACAATCCCCGAATCGCCATTGGTTTTTCAGAAAAAGGTTTCCAATGTGATTTTGGTTTTGTCAATTACTCGACTACTAGTAGGGTTTAGGTCGCCCTACACAATTATTATATAATCTACTACTTATCCATTCCGGCGATAGGTTGGTTCTTTCCGCCACCTGGGTTATCACCTGACTCCCGAACTCGAAGCTGCTCGTTGTCACACCACAAAGTACTAACTCCACCTTCTGTGAAGGTAAGGAGATTAGATGCTCGAAGAGGCATACCATTCCTCCCCGATGGAAGTCTAAGGTTATGAACACAAAATCACAAGTTAAAATCAAACAAGAACACTAAATCATAAGGTATAGGTTCGGCCAAGACTAGTTCTTAGGGATAGAGATTCCCAAAAATTATACAACTCATGGATTTATGATCCATAAGTGTTAGGAGTTCATAAACAATGATCACTTAACAAAGTTGAATTAAAATCCCACTAAATTATAAACTTAGGGTATTCGAACAAGGCTAGTAAAATAGACAAGCATTCACTAAACTTTCCAATCTCTTAGGTTTAGCATCCATATGTATTAAGGAGCTCAAAACCATGATCATTTTGGAAAAATAAGAACAAAGTATCCTAGGTCCATAACCTTCTAGTTTTGGCCTTCATAGGATTTATAGGTTAGAAATCTTTAAACTTTCCAATCTCTTAGACCTAGCATCCAAATATCTTATGGAGCTCAAGTCCATGATCATTTTGGAAAACAATGGAAATTTAAACATTCCAATCTCTTAGACTTAGCATCCAAATATCTTACGGAGCTCTAGTCCATGATCATCTTGGAAAAATGAAAGTAATACATTCTAGCTTTAATAACATAGAATAAACAAGTTAGAAATCCTTAAACTTTCCAATCTCTTAGATTTAGTATCCAAATATCTTATGGAGCTCAAGTCCATGATCATTTTGGAAAACAATGGAAACTTAAACATTCCAATCTCTTAGACTTAGCATCAAAATATCTTATGGAGCTCAAGTCCATGATCATCTTGGAAAAATGAAAGTGATACATCCTAGCTTTAATAACATAGAATAAACAAGTTAGAAATCCTTAAACTTTCCAATCTCTTAGACTTAGCATCCAAATATCTTATGGAGCTTAAGTCCATGATCATTTTGGAAAAATAAAAAGTCAAACATACTAGTACCTAAACACTAAGTTTCGGCCATCATAGGATGATGAGGAAAAATATTCTTTGTTTAACAATAACTCTTAGGTTTAGAATCACAAGGAATTAAGATTTCTAAATCCATGATCATACTTGGAAAGTTGAAACATAGTATCCTAGGCTTACTTATTAATATTTTCATCCATCATAGGAACAAGCTATCAAAACTTCCAAGATTTATAGATTTAAGATCAATGGATAGTTAGAAAGTCAATCACATGATCATATTCCAAAAGTTGAAACAAAAACTTCCTAGGTCACAAATGCAAGCATTCAGCCTTCATTGGAAGAGATAGGTATAGATTTTTGTTTTACATAACCTCTTAGTATGTGAAAATATAAGTTAATAAAAGACTATAGAAAGTGGTTTCAACTCAAAAGGAGTTTTCTACCATTTTAGAGAGATTTTAGAAGTTTAAAGCATATAAAGAACACATAAAGTAAACTAAGAAACAAAAGATGAAACTTGAAAAAATATTCACATGAGAGCATTACCCTTAGTATAAGGAAGAAATTTAATGAAGAACTTAAGTAGAAAAGATGACTAAAAACTAAAGCTTTATGAGCTTGAACATTTAGAAGAAAGAAAAAGATGAAGGTTTAATGGAGGTTGAAGGAGGAAGATGATGAAGTGAAAATGAAAGGGGTATATATAGAGAGGGGAGAGAGTGGCACGAAATTGAGGAAAGAGGAATGAGCTTGGAGAGCAAGTTTTGACCTTGTGCCTTGTTTGGTTGAAGAGGAAAGAGAAAAATAGGTTTTTAGAATATAATATGATGTATTTCAAAAAGTCCATCATGACCACTTTTTAGGACGTAGCTTAGGCCATACCTCTAGTGAGTCACCTCACACCCTCATCTCACCTCAATCCTTTTATGTCTCCTATTCTGCTCCATTTCGTACCCGGTTGCATTTCCGATCGTAATTCTTCCGACGTTTTCGCCCGAATAAAATATTTTATTTTATTTTTGAAAGAAAATTTTCAAAATAACCAAAGTTGAAGGAAACATAATAAAAACACTAACTATCTAGTTCGCGGGTCAAAATTAGGTTTTCTGCATAGTAAACTTGTACCGGTAGTGAAAACGCAGACCGGCTTTCGTCTGAATTTTCAACCGAAAATGTTACCGTAACCCTCTACCATAAAGTAGACTATGAATATGATTTTATTTTAATCAAAAACACTTTCTGACTCTCAAATTTAAAATATAATTTAATTATATTTTAACCGGTTGAACAGCATAATTAAAATCAGGCTGTTACATTACCACCCCTCTTAAAAGAAAATTTCGTCCTCGGAATTTACGCACCTTAGAAAAGATGTGGATATTGTTGTTACATATCCTCCTCACGTTCCCAAATAGCATCTCCAGTAGTTTCATCCCATACGACATTAACCAAAGGAATTTGTTTACCGCGAAGCTCCTTAATCCGTCTATCTGCGATCCTTACAGGTAAAGCCTCATGCTCCAGATTCACTCTCAACTGTAAAGACTCAAACTCAATGACATGTGAAGGATTTGGATAATACTTTCTCAACTAAGAAACATGAAAGACATCATGAAGGTTGGAAAGATTGGGTGGTAAGGCAATTTGGTAAGCTACTGGACCAATTCGTCGAAGAATCTGAATGGATCCAATGAATCGAGGAGTAAGTTTTCTGGATTTGATAGCTCTGCCAGTTCCAGTTTTTCGAGTAACTCTCAAAAACACGTGATCGCCTTCCTAGAATTCTAATGGTCTCCTCCTCTTGTCACTGTAGCTCCTTTGCCTATCATGTGCTTCCTTCATCTTTTCTCGTATCTTCCTAACTTGCTCCGTAGTTTGTTGCACCACATCTGGACCCAAAACTTGGTTCTCACCAGTCTCATACCAACACATTGGGGTCCTACACTTTCTGCCATACAAAGCCTCATATGGTGCCATTTCGATACTACTATGGAAACTATTGTTATAAGTAAATTCAATCAATGGTAAGAACTCATCCCAACTGCCAGTGTGCTCCAACACACAAGCTCTCAATAGATCCTCCAATGATTGAATTGTGCTTTCTGACTGTCCATCAGTTTGGGGATGATAAGCAGAACTCATCCTCAACTTTGTTCCCAAGGAATTTTGCAATTGTCTCCAAAATCTAGATGTGAATCTAGGATCTCGGTCTGAGACAATGCTCGATGGCACACCATGCAATCTAACAATTTCTTTGATGTAAATCTGAGTCGACCTTTCCAAATTATAACTTTCACCAATAGATAAGAAGTGAGCACACTTCGTCAATCTATCAATGATAACCCAAATCGCATCATGCTTCTTAGGAGTTCGTGGTAATCCGACCACAAAATCCATAGCTATACTATCCCATTTCTACTCTGGGATATCTAAAGATTGTAGTAATCATGCTGGCTTCTGATGTTCAATCTTAGCTTTCTGACACACCAGACAAGATAAAACATACTCCACTACTTCTTTCTTCATCCTTGTCCACCAAAACATTTTCTTCAAATCATGATACATTTTTGTGGATCCAGGATGGAAACTCAACTTACTCTTATGTGCTTCCTCTAAAATCATCTTACTAAGTTCTGCATCTTCTGGCACACATATTCTATCTCTAAACCTTAACACACCATCCGTTCCTCTATTAAACTCAGAAATTTTACCTTCATCGATTCCTCTACTTACTTCCTGGAGGTATAGATCCTGAACTTGTTAATCTTTAAGATCTTTCATAAAATCACTACTAATAGTTATCATACTTAAGCAAATGTTATTCTCAACCAATTCCATTCCTAAGTTCAAATCCCTGAACTGTTCAAGAAATTCTAACTCCTTAACCATCATCGCAGACACGTGCAAGGATTTCCTGCTTAAAGCATCCGCTACCACATTGGCCTTCCCAGGATGGTACAGTAATTCAAAATCATAATCTTTGATAAACTCCATCCATCTTCGCTATCTCATATTCAATTCTTTTAGATCGAATAGATACTTCAGGCTCTTGTGGTCACTGAAGACATTAAACTTTGTTCCTTACAAAAAGTGTCGTCATATCTTTAATGCGAACACTATTGCTGCTAACTCCAAATCATGAGTCAGATAATTTCTCTCATGAATTCTCAACTATCGAGAAGCATAAGCCACGACTCTTCCCTATTGCATCAGGACACAGCCTAAACCTTGGTATGACGCATCACAATATACGTCAAATTGTCCTAGTGGATCTGGTAAGATCAACACAGGTGATGTAGTCAACTTGTCCTTTAGCTTTTGAAAACTTTGTTCACACTTGTCCGTCCATACAAAAGCTATATTTTTCCTCGTTAACTACGGCATAGGCAACGCAATCTTCGAGAATCCCTCTATGAACCTCCGATAATATCCAGCTAGTCCTAGGAAACTCTATACTTCACTTACAGACTTAGGTCGTTCCCACTTAAGAACTGACTCAATCTTAGCTGGATCTACGACTATTCCTTCTTTATTAATCACATGACCTAGGAATTGTACTTCTTCTAGCCAAAACTCACACTTGGAAAGTTTGGCATAAAGCTGCCTATCCTTCAAAACTCGCAACACCAATCTCAAATGTTCCTCATGCTCTTCCCGCATACGAGAATAAATAAGAATATCGTCGATGAACACAACAACAAACTTATCGAGGAATGGTCTGAAAATTCTGTTCATATAATCCATGAACACGGCTGGCGCATTAGTTACACCGAAAGGCATAACTAAATACTCATAGTGCCCGTATCTCGTCCTAAAAGCCATCTTGGGTATATCTTCCTTTCTTACTCTATTCTAATGGTACCCAGATCTTAAATCAATCTTAGATAACACTACTTCTCCTTTCAACTGATCCATCAAATCATCTATCCTAGGCAACGGATTCTTATTCTTAATCGTCACCTTATTCAACTGCCTGTAATCTATACACAATCTCGCACTTCCATCCTTCTTCTTAACAAATAACACTGGTGCTCGCCATGGTGAAACACTCGGTCTAATAAACTCTTTTCCTAACATGTCATCCAATTGTTCCTTCAACTCTGCCAACTCAACCGGTGACATCCGATAAGTAGCTATAGATATAGGCCATGTCCCTGGTACGAGATCTATAGTGAATTCCACCTCTCTTTCCGGTGGCAAACCTGGAACGTCTGGAGGGAAAACTTCAGGAAACTCTCTCACAATAGGCATGGAATCTATGCTAGGAGTCTCATTGGCCTCCACTGCGAAAAGCATCAGAAACTGTTGAGAGTTGTCACTCCTCGTAGAAACTCCTTCATTGGCAGATGCTACACTAAAAGGTTCAAGAAATGATAAAGTCTTGCTAGAACAATCTAGCACTACATGGTTAGCCGAAAGCCAATCCATGCCAAGAATAACATCTATCTGTTGCATAGGCAAACAGATAAGATCTACAATAAATGTCCTATTCTCAACAACGATAAGACACTGTAAACAAACAGACATAGTAGTCAAAGGATTACTGGTTGGAGTAGACACTGTGAGGGTATAAGGTAATTTGGAAACAGTTAAGTTCAAATGATCCACACACTCATGCAAAATAAAAGAATGTGTAGCGCCTGAGTCAAACAACACATACGAGAGTCTACCAGCTATCAAACACATACCTTGTATAAGATCAGCAGATTGAGAGGATTCAGCTCCCCTCATGGTAAACACTCTTCCAGTGGCTTGAGGTTTGGCCACTTGTGGTCTTGCTGCTGGGACTCCTCTTCCAGCTCCACCTCTATTGTCTCTCTCCAGTTCTTCTTCCTGCAGCTGTCGGTTGTTGCATAACCCTTTGTCTGCATTCTCGTGCCACATGACCTGGTTTCCCACAGTTGAAACAGCTAGGCCTATTTGTACAGTCTCTAGCATAATGAGACCCTCCACATCCGAAGCAAACTAAGCCTTGTGGTTGCTGACCCGTTCTAGGCACTGGTGCTAGTGTCGATGTTTTCCCGGGTCGAGCATATGGTCTCTGTCTCCACTGAGAACCACTTTCTCCGAGCCTCTGGAAACTTGATCGGTTAGGACCTCCACTCCTCAGTTGTTTCTGTTCATTGGCCATCCTTAGGTCTATACTTTCAATGGCACTGCATCTCTCGACTAGTTCTGGGAAATACTGTATGTCAAGAGACACTACAGCCCTCGACAGCTCATCTCTGAGTCCTTCCTCAAATATTCTACATTGCCAGTCCTCACTTGGAAACCTCTGATATAATTCTGAAAACTTTATCAAAGCTTCAAAATGTGATGCATACACACCAACAGACATGTTGCCTTGTTTGAGGTTTGTGAATTCCTTTTCCTTCTTGCGTCGAACTAGACGCGAAAAATATTTTTCGAAAAAGCAATCAACGAATAAATTCCAATTAATGTTTTTATCCTCAGCTTCCAACAGTCTTTTCTTTCCCTTCCACCAGAATTCTGCTCCTTCGGTTAACATGAAGGCAGCATAGGTCACTTTCTTCTCCTCGCTGCAGCACATAGTAGCAAATATCTTTTCGATCTCTTGTATCCACCATTCTTCTTTCTCTGGGTCATACTCTCCTTGGAATTGAGGTGGTTTTCCATTCATAAAATTAGTCAATCCAGCATCTTCAGCTGCTATCGCCCTTCTTTGATTCTTAATTTCTAGTTGTTCTTTGTTCATCTGCAGCATCTCAGCATTCTGTTGGGTTTGCAATAGCATAGCAGCGGCTAGGGTTTCCATTGCACTTGGAGTCGAAGATGATCCTCCTCCATTCTCGGTATTGTCGGCAATACCATTGACAGCTCCAATAATCCTTTCTGGAGTTTCGTCCCCACTATTAGTTGGACGTCCTCTTCCGTGAGCCATGATTCTGTTAAAAGAAATCATCCGCCCTTATTAGTATGACATATAATACTACATAGGCAAGTATATAAATACCATATGCCAGACTAATATTAACCTCTCACATCAGATTCTAACACACTACACAACTTCTAAGCATAGTCAACATCCGATGTGGATTCACCTAGACACGACCAGTAACAACATCCTAAACCTTGCAATCCTTGATTCGGATCACACATAACCCACAGTCCGTTTTAGAACCAAACTGCTCTGATACCAAAATGAGACACCCCATTGTGCCCCGGTGTTTTATTAGCTTAAAACCTTATTAATTAATTCCTTAATCGCGTGCCTAGCATGAAAAGTACGTAAAAATTAAAACTTTATTTAAATAATCATATAAATTCTATAAATTAAACACACCAAGGTTGTAATATATATAAATACACATCTGTTTATTTATTACATTACCAAAACACTGTTGAGGGAATCCTCTCAGTAGGATCCCTCACAGACATAAACTTAAAATAAAAGTCATACTTAGCAGAAACATATAAAAATACTCCTTCTTAGACACACTGGCCATACTATCTACACTCTAGTCGCCATGGATCACAGCTCGACCTCCTGCGTCTATTTCGTAAGGAGTTCCATCCAATTCCTCAGCAACCTCCGTTTCATACAGAGCTCCGTCCAGCTCCTCAGCAACATAATCCTCCATCGGGTCTTCTAATGTAAGTAAAGTAACCCACAAGAATACAGAAACATAGGGGATAAGAAAACAGTTCTATCATCAAAAAGCGAAAAAGAGTCATAGTAAATCATACATTAATTGTCATACAAACAACGCACATAACTAACATACCACCCTCAAGTTAATATATCATCCTCTACCCCCAATCTCATGCTACTCAAAGACACCATAGTGGCACACCTATTTCCTAAGGTGGAAGTGGTCTCGCGATAACTCTTTATTTTACGTGTATTACATTACTAATACACGGTGTATTATATTATTACCAATACACAGAAGTGTTTTACGTGTATTATATTACCAATACACGGTGTATTATATTACCAATACACAGATGTCCTTGTGTATTATATTACCAATACACTTTTGTCCTTGTGTATTATATTACCAATACACGGTTGTGGGCAACAACACCTACACTTGAATCTCACCAACCCGTTTTAGCAACATCCTAGTGCCTTAACCTTCCATTAGAACTTGACACATATTCTATGCCATAACACCTCTTTAACATACATCATCTAGGTTAGGCACTTCTAAATCATCATTATCCTCACACCTAAAACAATCATCTCTTAGACAACATATATATCTTTGCTTAAAACCCACTAAGCATAATAATACAAACCAGGAAGATCATGCATAACACAATATCAATCCAAATATTCCCATATCACCAATACAGCACAAAATCAATTCAATAAAGGTAATAAAATCAAATCAACCATCAACATTCTAAAAACAACCTAATATCGATAAATCTACAATCCCCGAATCTCCATTGGTTTTTCAGAAAAAGGTTTCCAATGTGATTTTGGTTTTGTCGATTACTCGACTACTAGTTGGGTTTAGGTCGCCCTACACAATTATTATATCATATACTACTTATCCATTCCGACGATAGGTTGGTTCCTTCCCCCACCTGGGTTATCACCGGACTCCCAAACTCGAAGCTCCTCATTGTCACACCACAAAATACTAACTCCACCTTATGTGAAGGTAAGGAGATTAGATGCTCGAAGAGGTATACCATGAACGTCCTCGTTTCCTCCGTGATGGAAGTCTAAGGTTATGAACACAAAATCACAAGTTAAAATCAAACAAGAACACTAAACCACAAGATATAGGTTCGGCCAAGACTAGTTCTTAGGGTTAAAGATTCCCGAAAATTATACAACTCATGGATTTATGATCCTTAAGTGTTAGGAGTTCATAAACAATGATCACTTAACAAAGTTGAATTTAAATCCCACTAAGTTATAAACTTAGGATATTCGGACAAGGTTAGTAAAATAGGCTAGCATTCACTAAACTTTCCAATCTCCTCCAATCTCTTAGGTTTAGCATCCATATGTATTAAGGAGCTCAAAACCATGATCATTTTGGAAAAATAAGAACAAAGTATCCTAGGTCCATAACCTTCTAGTTTCGACCTTCATAGGATTTATAGGTTAGAAATCTTTAAACTTTCCAATCTCTTATACTTAGCATCCAAATATCTTATGGAGCTCAAGTCCATGATCATTTTGGAAAACAATGGAAATTTAAACATTGCAATCTCTTAGACTTAGCATCCAAATACCTTACGGAGCTCAAGTCCATGATCATCTTGGAAAAATGAAAGTAATACATCCTAGCTTTAATAACATAGAATAAACAAGTTAGAAATCCTTAAACTTTCCAATCTCTTAGACTTACTATCCAAATATCTTATGAAGCTCAAGTCCATGATCATTTTGGAAAACAATGGAAACTTAAACATTCCAATCTCTTAGACTTAGCATCCAAATATCTTATAGAGCTCAAGTCCATGATCATCTTGGAAAAATGAAAGTGATACATCCTAGCTTTAATAACATAGAATAAACAAGTTAGAAATCCTTAAACTTTCCAATCTCTTAGACTTAGCATCCAAATATCTTAGGGGGCTTAAGTCCATGATCATTTTGGAAAAATAAAAACTCAAACATCATAGTACCTAAACACTAAGTTTCGGCCATCATAGGATGATGAGGAAAAATATTCTTTGTTTAACAATAACTCTTAGGTTTAGAATCACAAGGTATTAAGAGTTCTAAATCCATGATCATACTTGGAAAGTTGAAACATAGTATCCTAGGCTTACTTATTCATATTTTCAGCCAATAGGAACAAGCTATCAAAACTTCCAACATTTATAGATTTAAGATCAATGGATAGTTAGAAAGTCAATCACATGATCATATTCCAAAAGTTGAACCAAAAACTTCCTAGGTCACAAATGCAAACATTCGGCCTTCATTGGAAGAGATAGGTAGAGATTTTTGTTTTACATAACCTCTTATTATGTGAAAATATAAGTTAATACAAGACTATAGAAAGTGGTTTCAACTCAAAAGGAGTTTTCTACCATTTTAGAGAGATTTTAGAAGTTTAAAGCATATAAAGAACACATAAAGTAAACTAATAAATAAAAGATGAAACTTGCAAAAAGATTCATATGAGAGCATTACCCTTAGCTTAAGGAAGAACTTTAATGAAGAACTTAAGTAGAAAAGATGAATAAAAACCAAAGCTTTAAGAGCTTCAACTTTTAGAAGAAAGAAGAAGATGAAGGTTTAATGGAGGTTGAAGCAGGAAGATGATGAAGTGAAAATGAAAGGGGTATATATAGAGAGGGGAGAGAGTAGCACGAAATTGAGGAGAGAGGAATGAGCTTGGAGAGCAAGTTTTGACTTTGTGCCTTGTTTGGTTGAAGAGGAAAGAGAAAAATAGGTTTTTAGAATATAATATGATGTATTTCAAAAAGTCCACCATGACCACTTTTTAGGACGTAGCTTAAGCCATACCTCTAGTGAGTCACCTCACTCCCTCATATCACCTCAAGCCTTTTATGTCTCCTATTCTGCTCCATTTCGTACCCAGTTGCATTTCCGATCGTAATTTTCCGACGTTTTCGCCCAAATAAAATATTTTATTTTATTTTTGAACGAAAATTTTCAAAATAAAAAGTTGAAGGAAACATAATAAAAAAACTAACTATCTCGTTCGCGGGTCAAAATTAGGTTTTATGCACAGTAAACTTGTACCGACAGTGAAAACGCAGACCGGGTTTCGTCTGAATTTTCAACCGAAAATTTTACCGTAACCCTCAACCATAAAGTAGACTATGAATATGATTTTATTTTAATCAAAAACACATTTTAACTCTCAAATTTAAAATATAATTTAATTATATTTTAACCGGCTGAACAGCACAATTAAAATCAGTCTGTTACAATTTACACTAATTAAAAGAAAATGAAAAAATGTTCTCTCATCTTCTTCTCTTACGCGTACAATGCCACACCCACATCTTTTCTTTTCTTCTTCTCTAACAGAAACCACACCACACTCACATCTCACTTCCTTATCTCTCCCTTAGTCTCAAAGTTCTCCTCCATCCTTCCCTGAAGCAGCCGCACGACCACCACCCTTGGAGAATCGCAGGCTGCTGCTCAACACAAGAGGGAAGCACCGCACGCTTTGTTTGGATCCTCAGCCGCAACACGCGTCCTCCGTCGTGCGACGCCACCCTCCGCCGCATTCCATCCGGTAAGCAGCCATTTATGGTTATTTTCGAACTTAACCTTCCTAGTTTAAACTTCTTCTTCTCTTTGAGCTTACTCTATATTTTGGCTCATGGTTGCTCCATAAACGTCGTCGCCATCGCTGCCGCCGTCGCTGCCGCCGTCGTCGCCGCCGCCCACCGCCACTGCCAACACCACCATGAGTTCATCTCCTTCCTTGGGTGAGTGGTTTTTCACTTTCCCTTGTCTATTTTCAAGAATCCCAATTTTTACCCAATCTTAAACCCTAGCCATTTGATTTTGGAATTAATTGGTGTTTTATGCAATTGGGGTCATGATTAAGTGTTTCCCTATACCAGTTTTGTCAATCTCTTGTTAATTTGAATTTTCACCAAATTTTCATCATGAACCTAAAATCCCCAAATCTGTTTTGATTTAAATCAATGTGGTTTTTGTGAAATTAGGTATATTAGTGAGTTAAAAATATAGTGTTGATGTTGAGTAATTAATTAATTTTGTGTTTTGTTTGGTTGTTTCAATGCTTGGATCATCTCTCTGGGATTTTTTCATGTTCGTGCTTGCTCTTGGGAAGCAGGAATTGCTTTCAGGGCGCCAGAAATCTTCAAACGTCACTTTAAGGTGGGAGAAGATATTATGTTAGGTGTAGTATGGGGTTAATGAGGGTTTGTGTAACTTCTTAAGGATATTGGGAATTGTTTTAGTATGCTTGCTCAATATTTTCTTTTTAATATGGTGATTGTCTGTGTAATTTTAAGACCTTAGTTATACTTTGTTGTAACTGTTTAGAATTTGCGTTGTGCTAAATTTGAACTTGTTGAATTAGCGTAAGGTTCTAATTCGAGGACCTTACTTATTTTTGTAACTCGCGTACGCTTAGCGTTGGATATAATTCCATGTAATTGGGCTCTAAGTATAAGCCTTTTGGTACGATCATTAAGTCGTTTATGGACTTTTGTGAATTGCATTTGTTTCCGAACTCAGATTCGGGAGGTGTTGGAATGTATATATTTAGTTGGTATCAATTCTTTTTATTGAATTTATGAATTCATGTTCAAGGTTCATCCTTGTTTATATATTTTGCTAAGTCTTGGGCTCGATATTAATTTAATATACGGTATTAAGAATTTTGAAATGAAGCATATAGACCAATTATTGAGAAGTTAAAAGCTTTCAAAAGGTTCAGTCGTTTGATGTTTTAAATTTATGATTTTAACATGATTTTTTAGTTAGCAAATATTGATTTTTAACTATTGTTATACATTTTACACCAAAATAGTCAAACCATAATTTATTGAGATAAATCATTGTTTTGGTACTTGCACTTGAAAATAATTAATTTTAGCTTAAGTATGCTTTAATTAATTTTGAAGTGTTCAAATGAATTAAGTTAAAGAGAACGATTTGGATAATGGCCTATTCGAGCTCAATTCTTAACATTTGCTTTCTTTAAAATTGATAGCGGCGCTTTAGGGACTTTTTAGTTCCCACCTTGTGTTCTCGGAAAACATTCCAACCTAATCATAGTCGTTGTCGTTCTGGAAGCATAGACACCTATTTCAGGATTTTAGGGGACTGTGTGGGGCCACGAAGACCTCGTGGATAGTCAGGCATGGATGCTGTCAATGGTTCAGTGTACAGCTGCACTGCTCCGGTGGAGACCTGGACAGCAGAACTATCTTGACACTCCACTAAACTAAATCTTATTTAGATGTTAAGTACTCTCGTGTGAAAGGACCATAGAGATGGTTGTTAGCGTACTCAAATCGGGACTTGTACACCGAGTTGTTTACGCATATTACCCGAATGCTATCCTGACAGAGCATCATGACATCTCCTGGAGCAAAGTTAGGTCGAAGTCTTAGGCATGTATTCGAGTATAAGACCTTTCAAAAATTATATATTTATTTTATGAACGTATCCTTAAATATATGTATTCACTTTATTGATTGTTTGTCGCCGCATACCCATATCTATGTTATGAGCCCGGCATAGAATCTTACCTCCATATGTTGTTTCTTCTTTCTTCTTGTGTATGTGAGTAGTTGCTTCTGATGACTGCCCCTCACGTGGGACAGAGAATCCGTCGTGATTTGATGGACATCAGGGATGCGACTTCCCAAACTTGGAGGGCCTCACCTTTGATGATGCGTTGTATAAACTTTCATACTTTTGGAAGATCTTGTGTCTCGGGATATTTCGCGCACTTTGTTTTATGTTAGGTTATTAATGAAACTGTGTGTATGCATGAAAAATCTATTTGGGATTATTGTATCTATTTATTTTTCTAAGTCTTTATCATGATTGAAGTCTTTCTTTTTTTGCTCCTAGCAGTTGATGTAAGACCAGGGACCAAGTTTGGTTGTATAAAGTATTTTATTTTATAAACTGTTTGCAATTGCTAGAGGAGTGGGAATCCCTTTATCCTTGGATGATGCTACCAATAACAAATCTTTAGGTCATTATGAAAGGGTTTTTGGGGATATTGATTTGACTGGAACGTTGTAAGAAATTATTCTTGTTGAAAGGGAAGATTTTGCCTTCAAGGTAAACATTGAATATGAAAGGCTTCCTTCATATTGCTCTTATTGTCGCATTGTTGGCCATCCTTTAGTTAACTGTCGAAATAAGAAATATGGTGATTGTGTAACTCAAAAGAAAGTGGTGTAGGGGTTTTTGAAAAACCCTGAAAAAAGCCAGGTTAATGTCCATGACAAGGAGCTTGCCCCAGAAATTGTTCTTGATAAGTCAATATCTAATAAAGGTAAGGAGGTTGTTGTTGATCCTTGCTTTAATAATAATAACGCCTCACAAGGTGAAGCTAGTAATAGGCACGACCCGGTGGAGGGTCATGATATAGTGATTGCTGTCGATCTCAGAAGAGCTGACCCAGAGAATATTATCATCAGACCTGCTTCTGATTTAGAACAACAAAAGGTTGTAACTTCCCCAGATGAAGAGGAAGATGTGGAAAGTGTCTTTGATGAAACGAATGTCACAAGCCAACACAATGACAATGGTTTAAAGGATCTTGATAGAGTATCAAATACATTTTCTGATGCTACTCAAGAAGATACAGTGAACAACTCTAGTGATTCAATTGGTGGCAATAATTTGGTCACTCCTAATGTGCATCCAAACCCTGTGGTGGTTAAGGATCTGGAAGCATTGAAAGAAAGGTTATGGAGGGATGAAGTGGAAGAATCTGATGCAATTGAGAACAATTCTAAAGAACCTTCATCTAGAAATCCTGTGGAGGAAGAGCCTGAGTAGCAATCTGGTTAGACAAAAGTCTTGTCCAAATCTCAGAAGAAAAAACAGAAACAGAAGCTAAAAGCTAATCAGAATAAAGATGGTTATGTCACCCAATCGAGGGCAGCCTCCTCTAGCCTGGTTTTTTAATGAAAGTCCTCTACTGGAATGTGAGAGGAAATGGAAACCCTGAAACTAGGGTCATGTTAAAAAAGCTATGCTCTTTGCATAGCCCAGACTTTCTTTTTATTGCTGAACCTCGGATAGCTTTGGATCAGTGAACGCGCTATCGCGCACGCGCCAAAAAGCGAGCGATTTACAAAAATATGTAGATAGGGAGCGACAACTCGAGTATCGTCTCACAAGGACTCTTAGGTGTTGTTGTTAACAGAAAAGGTTAGTTTTGGGGGGTTTGGGATTTGAAATTAAACAAAAACAGAGTAAGAAAACAGAGCAGTTTAAGAGATTAACAAATAACTAAAGCGATTAACCTACTGTTCTCGGTTTCCCAACTATCATCGGTTCATGCAAATTCCAAGCCCTAAGTAGATTCTAATCCCCTTTCGGTTGTAGCAACAATTAACAAACGAAATCACTACTACAGATATATGTTCCTATTCCCAAATTAAACAAACGGGGTTAGGCCCTCATGAACTAAACGAACATGAATGAACACACGCGAATTAAACAAACGCGATTCAATATAGGAACATAACATCACCGAAATAAATCAACACAACACTATACACTCCTGAATTAAACAAACAGAAATATATAGCATAGTATTGAAAAGGAAAAAGCATACAAAACAGGAATTACAGAACCTCAAGTGATAATAGAAACCAATCGCAGTAGATTAATCAAGGAGACTAGTTCTCCATTACAAAGGAAAAACAAAGCATTAAACCTAAATTCGTAGCAGTCCTATTCTAAGAGAAAAGAAGATAAACTACTACTACTGACTAACTCCTCAGTTCTGCCTAAAACAGACTTATATACAGCTTCTGGAATCCGCGGACTCGCGAGGCGAACACACCTTCGCCAAGCGAATAATATGAACAGTCTTCAGCTTTTGGTTCTCTCGCGAGGCGAGCTTATCATTCGCGAGGCGAGACTCTTCAAATTCCAAACTGTCACAGCCGTGACCTTCAACACGCGTAAGCCGTGATGGCTTCTGGTCTTCCAGGGTTGGATTACTCGCGAGGCGAGTCAAGTGTTCGCGGGGCGAGACAGAAAGGATGGCAATTTCTGGAACAGTCACGCTTCAGGTTCGCGAGGCGAATGCCCTTTCGCGGGGCGAAAGACTCCAGAATTATTTCTTTTTATTATCCTGAAAACAGTAAATAGCATAAGTGCTTTATTTGACTCTAAATCAACTAAATTAACCTAAAAATACTTTACAGACTCAAATTGCTGCTTAAAGACAATCAAGTCTAATTTGGGCGAAAATGATATATAATTAGCACAAAACCACGGTCATACTAGCCATAAAACTAGATGAGCCAGCGGCTGATCAATCAGCTTCCTTTTGGTTTTATTGAAAGTTTGAATTTAAAATGCTTTTCCAAGAATGGGAGAGGTAACTTGCTACCAAATCGTTGGTGTTTCTGCAAAGATTCCTTCTCTCCTTCTGTTATTTCTGCTTCTAGGCAGCAAGTCTCTTTGAGTTTTGTGGTTGATCAGCAGCGGTTTAGTATGTCTGCAGTGTATGCTTCTACAAGTCATATGGATAGAAGAGAGATGTGGTCTGAGCTTACCAATTTGCTTTTGGTTCATAAGACTCCCTGGAATTTTATAGGTGATTTTAATGCTGTGTTGGGGACTCGTGAGCATAAAGGTAGAGGTTCTCCTTCCAGAATATCTTGTGAAAATTTTAATTCTTGGTCAAATCAGAATCAGTTGCGGCATATCCCTACTAGAGGATCTAGATTCACATGGTCTAATGGCAGAATTGGTAGGGCTTACACTTCTAGGAGACTGGATAAGTCTATATGCAATGAAGAGTGGATCAATTGTTGGTCTAGTGTTGATTGCATTACCCTGGTTAGAAGTAAATCTGACCATTATCCTATTCTCTTGAATATGCAAATCAGGTCAGACAGCATAGTTCTTTTAAATTTATGAAAATGTGGGCCTCTCACCCAGATTGTGAAAGGGTTATCTCTGAGGTTTGGAAGGAAACTGTTTATGGCTGTCCAATGTTTGTTTTGAGTCAAAAGCTGAAAATTCTTAAAGGTAGATTGAAAGATTGGAATAAGATTGTTTTTGGTGATGTTCATTCTCAGGTTAAGTCTGCTTATTCAGAGTTGGAGTCAATTCAACTTTAAATCAGTGAATCAGGTGGAGATGATGATGATGATGATCTTTTTTAGAAGGAAAGAGTGGCTGACATGAATCTTCAACAGGTTCTGCATTATGAAGAGGAGTTATGGCAAGAGAAATCTAGAGTTAATTGGCACATTCATAGAGACAGGAACACTGAGTTCTTTCACAAGATGGCTAAGGTCAGAAATGTCACTAAATAGATTTTAGTTCTTAAAAAGGATGATCAAGTTATTGATACTGCTTCTGGTATTGAAGAGCATGTCTTGGATTATTATACCAATTTGTTTGCTTCTGCCAATAATTGCACTTCTAATGATCTTGTGAGTCAGGTGATTCCCTCTCTTGTCTCGGATCAGGACAATGATATGCTGACAGAAATACCTAGTCTGGATGAGGTCAAGGAAGCAGTTTTTTTAATGAATGGGAACTCAACTCCAGGGCCTGATGGATATGGTGGATTCTTCTATCATAAATATTGGAATATTGTTGCTAATGATGTGCATAAGGCTGTTCTGCAATTTTTCAAGGAAAGTTGGCAGATGCTAAACCTGAACTCTAATGTGGTTGTGCTTGTTCCCAAAGTTGTTAATACTGATAGGATTGAGCAGTATAGGCCAATAGCACTTACAAACTTCCAGTTTAAAATCATTACAAAAGTCTTGGCTGATAGATTGTCCAGGGTTGCTCCTAAAATCATTTTTGGTAATCAGAGAGGCTTTGTGAAAGGTAGGAGTATCTCTGACTGCATTTGCACTGCCTCTGAGTGCATCAATCTGTTGGACAAAAAAGCTTTTGGAGGTCAATTGGCTATGAAAATAGATATTAAAAAAGCTTTTGATACACTTGATTAGGATTTTCTTCTCAAGGTTCTTAAGTCTTTTGGTTTTAGTTCAACATTCTGTCATTAGATTAGCCTAATTCTTTAGTCTGCCAAGCTTTAAATTTCCATCAATGGTCATGCAGTAGGTTTTTTCAGTTGCGGTAGAGGTGTTAGGCAAGGAGACCCCTTGTCTCCTCTTCTTTTTTGCCTTGCTGAAGAGGTTCTTAGCAGAGGAATTTCTAAGTTAGTTGATAAGCATTGTCTGGAGCTTATGTCTAGCCCAAGGGGTTGTAGGATGCCTAGCCATGTCTTGTATGCTGATGACATAATGGTCTTCTGCAGAGCTTCTAAAAAAAGGTTTAAATACTCTGTTGAATTTGTTTAGAGATTATGAACAAGTTTCTGGTCAAGTGATTAGTAAAGATAAATCAAAGTTCTTTCTTGGTAATGCTTTGCATAATAACAACAATAGAATTGCTGCCATCCTTGGGTTCTCTGCTGGTCATCTTCCTTTTAATTACCTAGGTGTGCCAATTTTCCAAGGAAAGCCTAGGAAAATCCATCTTCTTCCAATAGCAGACAAGATCAAAAGCAAGCTTTCTGATGAGTGTGATTACACCTCATATTTCTTTATCATATTGCATGCATTTTCATGTAGTTTAGGCATTTTTAATTTGATTTTTGTTAGTTTTTACCTTGGAACGGGTAAGCCGGTTTTGTGGTGTTTGTGTGAAGGAATTGAGGATTAAAATGCTCAGGATCATTTATGTTGGAGCTTACATGAATACGGAGCTTGAAAAGTAATAAAAATGAGACAAACAGAGCCCATCAAGGCCTAGCCGTGACAGCCATCACGGCCATGATCGAGCAAGGCTGAAAAGAAAAGAACTCAAAAGTCAGAACATGTCACGGCCGGGTCGTGATGGCCATCGGCCATCGATGCCAAGTTTTCCAAGACAGAATCTATCACGGCATGGCCGTGACAGGCATCACAGCCGTGACGAGCAATATCTGGAATTTCAATTGTTGATTTGATCTGATTTGGTAACAGCTTGGGATTCAAGTTACCCTACATTATAAATAGGACCTAGAGGCTCGAAAATAGGATCCTGGGGCTGCTACCTTAGGTAAAAATTAGGATTTCTCTTCTTCTCAATTTCTTCTCTTCTCTTAGGTTTTCTTTTATGCTTTTGTTAATCAAGCTTGATATGAACATGGCAATGCATGAATTACTTGTGAATCTGGTGCACACTTATTTGCATGTCATAGATACTCTAAGGTGGAACCTAGCGGTGAACTTAGGTATCGGATCTATAGGAATCAAACTTAGGACTTAAATCACGAGAGTTAGAAGCGGTCCTTCGAGGGTTCACTGAATTGTCACAAAGCTTAAAGGGTTCGATTTAAATTCAATTACCACGAGAGTAGGGGTTGGTTTAATCGGGCACGGTTCTTGTATCCTGAGAGGGAACATTAACTTATTTAGGATAAATTCACCTTCAAAGCAAATTTCGATAATTAACAAGAGGGTTAGTCAATTTAGTAACATGAGCAGTCTTGTTGGTAGCCCAATTCCTCGAAATCTCTTTTGATATTGAAAAATCCCATATTTGATTTGATTGCGATTTTGTTTGATTGCGTTTTAGATATTTGATTTGTTAGTTAATCTTTTAAAAACCAAATCTTTTCCAAATCTTTTTCTAGTCCAGTTTAATTGATTTAATAATTGATAGTTATTTAAGATCACGGTCCCTGTGGATTCAATCTTTTTATTACTTGACGACGAAGCCGTACACTTGCGGATTCGCACCCATCAACTTTTTGGCGCCGTTGCCGGGGACTGTGCTTTCTTGATTCTCAATTTAATTTTTAAATTTATTTTTCTGGACCTTTTTTTATATTAAAATTTTCTCTTTTTTTTTCATTTATCTCTTTTTCTTTTTCTAGAGTATCTATCTCTCTTTGCAAGTATTTTTCTGTTTTATGCGAAGATCCCAAAGTCTTGGAAATCTTGTTGAAGTTGACCCCGAGATCGAAAGGACCTTTCGTAGACGTGGGAGACTACAAAGACAAAGAGGTAAAGGGAGGTTGATTCCCATTCCACTCATGGCGAATCCACCGGATACCAAACCATTGAAGGACTACGCGGCCCTAAATGCTAGGGGTTTGCGAACTAGGATTTCTAGGCCAGAAATTGAGGCGGAGAACTACACTATACCGCCTATGTTAATTGGCATGATTAGGCAAAATCATTTTGGAGTATTACCCTCGGAGGACCCGACTGATCATGTGGAGACATTCTTGGAGTTAATCGATTCAATAAGAATTCATGGTGCCCCGATTGATGCTATTTGCTTGAGGTTATTCCCCTCCTCTCTGACTGGAAAGGCAAAAGCTTGGTTGAAGCAAGTACCCGCTAATACTTTGTCAACTTGGGACCAACTGGAGCAGGCATTCTTGGAAAAATTCTTCCCTCCATCCAAGACTACTTACCTACGAACTCAGATCACCGGCTTCTTCCAAAAGGATGGAGAATGCTTATCCGAACCTTGGGATCGTTACAAAGGATTGCTAGAGTCTTGCCCACATCATGGGCTCGAGAGGTGGTTGTTAGTGCATACCTTCTACAACGGATTGGACTGCTCTTCGAAGGTGTCACTTGACTCCGCAGTTGGTGGAGCCTTTATGAATAGACCTCTGACTGAAGCATTCAATATCATTGAAAACGTAGCCACCAACTATCACCAATGGGGTTCGGAAAGAGGTAATAACCCGAAAAAGCTTTCGGGGGGTAAGTTTGAAATGAATAGCACGGATCTAATTATTTCTAAATTTGAATCATTGAATAAACGCTTTGATAAGCTTGAAAAGGCTAATGTGAGTTCAATAGGTGCTACTAATGTTGTTTGTGAGATTTGTGGGATGCAGGGACATGACATAATGGAGTGCCCACATGGTATTGCTCCTGGATCCGGTGCTTCGAGGGAACAAGTTAACTCTTGTCACAACTTTTATGACACGAACCCGAAGTTACCAAATTATGCTCCTCCAAATCCTTACAACGAAGTAAGGAAGAATAATCATTATCTCTCCTACGGGAACTACAACAACACGTTGAACCATGAATTCCAGGAAGGCCAAGATAATAGGAAACCCGCATCAGGGTATCCTCAGGTACAAAAGTCTAAACTTGAGTCTCTTTTGGAAAATTTTGTAGAAACTCAAACAAAGCAAAATGAAGAGTTTAGGCAACAAGGTAGGGCAGTCAATGAGGCAATAAAAGAGTTAGCATCTAAGGTAGATAACTTAGCCATCCATAATAAGATGTTAGAAACTCAGATTGCCCAGCAAGCTAGTACATATTCTAGAACTAAGGGTACGTTTCCAGGAAAACCCTAAGTTAATCCCAATGAGCACTGTAATGCTATATACTTGAGGGATGATAAGCATGGGGTAGTTGAAAGGATGTAGAATGTGAGGAGGACATGAGTGAACATGAAAAGATAGAGCCAAAGTATGTCCCTCCACCACCTTACCAACCCCCAATACCTTTCCCATAAAGGTTGGTCAAGAAAAAGCAAGTAGAAAAAGAAACTAAGAGCTTAATTGACGAGCATGATGCCATGATAAAAACTAATATGCCTCATAAACTAAAAGATCCAGGGAGTTTCTCTATTGCTTGCTCAATTGGAGAAGTGAAAATAGACCAAGCCTTATGTGACTTAGGGGCTAGTGCGAGTTTGATGCCACATACCATCTTTGAGAGGTTAGGAACCAAGGAGTTGAGTCCATCCAAATTCTCTTTACAATTTGAGGATGGCTCAGCTAAAACTCATCTAGGCATACTAGAGAATGTTCCCATAAAGGTAGGGAAATTTTTCATTCCTACCGATTTCATGGTGTTGGATATGAATAGGAATTCTAAATTCACTATCATTCTTGGAAGGCCATTCTTGGCCACAGCTGGAGCAATAATAGATGTAAAAAATGGTAAGCTCTCCTTGAATGTAGAGGAAGGTAGGGTGGATTTTGACTTGACTAACTCATATAACAACCCTCCTTTTGAGAGTCATGTGTGCAGGATTGAGATAATGCCTCCAAAGGTGGAGGAAGAGCTTAACATGGAAGCAACTCCGAAACTTTGCATGACAAATAATGCACAAAATAGTGATGAAGTTGGAGCTGCTCAACATGTGGAGTTAAAACTTCCGCCGGAAGGAAGTAATGCCATGAAACTCGGAGTGAAAAGAACAAAACGAAAGCACATGTGGCCATATGAACAAAATAGGCTCTTTGATGGACTTCCTTCGAAGAGAGGTGTTCTTGCACTTCCAAGCCCAGCTGATCCCGATTGATCCAAGGGAGTATGGTCAAGCTTAAGACCGTAAATAAGCGCTTCTTGGGAGGCAACCCAAGCTTTCTTTCCCTTTTTAATTCATTTTTGAATTTTGTTTTTGAATAATTTGAGAAGATTAAGAGAAGAAAGATCACTAATTGATGGTTTTGCCAAGTATTTTCAGGTTATGAAGGCAGGAAGAGCAAAAAGGCATGGAAAAATAAAGTCAGAGGAGATCACGGCCTAGCTGTGAAGAGGATCACGGCTGTGATGGGCCAGAAGCTGGAAACCAGAAGGCATCACACCCAGGTCGTGATAGCCATCACAGGCAGTGTGATGTGAAAAAGCAGGAAGTCGGTATTTATCACGGCCCAGTCATGATAGCCATCACGGGCATGACGCGAAGGATCCTAACAGAACATAATTGATCATGGCCTAGCCATGATGAACGTCATGGTCGTGACACGTCTTTCAGCAGCTCTTTGACTGGCATGTGAGCCAGCACCCTCCACCACCTCGGTGAGTTGTTCCATTTTTCTCCTCTCTCCGACTTGATTATTTACATTGGGGACAATGTAAGTTTTTAAGCTTGGGGTAGGGGTATTTTTGCATTTTTTTTGCATTTTTACATTTTTCATGTTGCATTCATATAGGCATAGTTTTGCATGATCACATGATTAGATTGCCCTTGCTTAGAGTATGCATCCAATTGTGAGAACTTTGTGCCAAATGAATTGAGACAGTGAATTTTTTAACCCAATTTTTGTATTCTTGTGATAGGCTAAAAATAAAAATGCTTGAGATGATCTTCTGATGGTTGATAATTAGCATGTGGTTCCTTAGATTTGTGTTTCTCATTGATTTTAAACTACTAAATGTGAGATTTTTTGAGCCTAAAAGGGGTACTCACTAAATCTACCCCATTCTTTGTGATTGAGTGTTTTATTCCTCTTGGATTGTGTTCTCTAGAACTTGACTTGAAACCGTTTTGAAACTTAAAAATTTTTGAAAACATATTTGAAAATGATTGAGGCACTAGGTATTTTTCTGGCCTTCTGAGCCTTGACTGATTAAATGCTACCCCTTAGTTGCCCAATTTTGAGCCAAAAAGAATAACATACTTTTCTTGGTATCTTGATTTATTTTGATGAATGATGCTTGGTATGACATCTTTTAAAGTATTTCAAAAAGGGAAAAAAGGTGATTTGAAAAATAAATTGTGGGATGAAAAATTTAGAAAAATATTTCTCTTAAGTTGGAAATCTCCCCTTCTCCAAATTGAAAAATAAAATAAAATAAAATAAACAAAAAAAAATGGAGAAGGAGATGAGAAAGACAAAGTGAGGAATAAAATAAAATAAAATAAAATAAGAAAGAAAGAAAGGTGGAAAAGTGAATTAAAGCCCAAAAAGGTATTTTATTAGGTTGTCATGCTTTGCATTGTTTGATATTTTGCTTAGCCTTCTTGAATTTTCCTTTTCTTGATTTCCACACCTAACAATTAATCCCATGGCCCCATTACAACCAAAATAAAAGACCTCTTGATTCTTATGTGTTTTTATTAATAAAGTAGAGATTTGGTTAATAGTCAAGCTTATGGTAGAATACCTTCCTTGAGCAAATTGAGCGAATTGTCATATACCCTTAAACACTTGAGTGAGGTGAGAAGAGTGCCCGAATTAGTGAGAGATATGAATTTAGGGAACCTAAGCTCCTAATTGGACTCGAAATTGATTGTCTCTTGGTGACTTATTTGGATGTTCCTGTTACTTTGATTTGTTACTCGGGTTCTTGGTTCAGTGTCCATGCTCTGATTGTTTATCTTGTCTGGCCTTGGTTTTTGCTTGAGTGATTACACCTCATATTTCTTTATCATATTTCATGCATTTTCATGTAGTTTAGGCATTTTTAATTTGATTTTTGTTAGTTTTTACCTTGGAACGGGTAAGGCAGTTTTGTGGTGTTTGTGTGCAGGAATTGAGCATTAAAATGCTCGGGATCATTTATGTTGGAGTTTGCATGAAGACGGAGCTTGAAAAGTAAGAAAAATGAGCCAAATAGAGCCCATCACGGCATAGCCGTGACAGCCATCACAGCCATGATCGAGCAAGGCTGAAAAGAAAAGAACTCAAAAGTCAGAACCTGTCACGACCAGGCTGTGATGGCCATCAAGGCCGTGACAGGCCATCAATGCCAAGTTTCCAAGACAGAATCTGTCACGGCCTGGCCGTGACAGGCATCACAGCCGTGACGCGCAATATCTGGAATTTCAATTGTTGACTTGATCTGATTTTGTAACAACTTGGGATTCAAGTTACCCTACATTATAAATAGGACCTAGAGGCTCGAAAATAGGATCCCTGAGGATGCTACCTTAGGCAAAAAATTAGGATTTCTCTTCTTCTCAATTTCTTCTCTTCTCTTAGGTTTTATTTTATGCTTTTGTTAATCAAACTTGCTATGAACATGGCAATGCTTGAGTAGTTGTTTTTATTTCTAGGAATTGGGGCTATGCCCAAGATTCATTTTATGTTATGAATTGACGTTTTACTTCTTGTTAATTTCAATTTTGCTTTCGATTTAATTCCTATTGCATGAATTACTTGTGAATCTAGTGCGCACTTATTTGCACGTCATAGATACTCTAAGGAGAAACCTAGCGGTGAACTTAGGTATAGGATCTATAGGAATCAAAATTAGGACTTAAATCACGAGAGTTAGAAGCGGTCCTTCGAGGGTTCACTGAATTGTCACAAAGCTTAAAGGGTTCGATTTAAATTCAATTACCACGAGAGTAGGGGTTGGTTTAATCGGGCACGGTTCTTGTACCCGAGAGGGAACATTAACTTATTTAGGATAAATTCACCTTCAAAGAAAATTTCGATAATTAACAAGAGGGGTAGTCAATTTAGTAACATGAGCAGTCTTGTTGGTAACCCAATTCCTGGAAATCTCTTTTGATATTGAAAAATCCCATATTTGATTTGATTGCGATTTTGTTTGATTGCGTTTTAGATATTTGATTTGTTAGTTAATCTTTTAAAAACCAAATCTTTTCCAAATATTTTTCTAGTCCAGTTTAATTGATTTAATAATTAATAGTTATTTAAGATCACGGTCCCTGTGGATTCGATCTTTTTATTACTTGACGACGAAGCCGTACACTTGCAGATTCGCGCCCATCACTTTCTGGTTGGAAATGGTCCTCTTTATCAATCATGGGCAGAGTCCAACTTATTAAATCAGTAATTTTTAGGATGATGGTTTATAGCTTCAGAGTTTACTATTGGCCAGTGAGTCTGATAAAAACAGTTAATGGTTGGCTTAGGAATTTTTTATGGGCTGGTAACATTAGTAGTAGGAAAATATGCGCAGTTGCTTGGAAGTTAGTTTGCAAGCCTATGGTGGATAGTGGTTTGGGGCTGAGAACACTTCAGAATATAAACAAAGGTACTATTTTGAAGCTTGGATGGGATCTTGTCTCAACTGACCTGTAATGGAACACTATATTGAAGTCTATAGTTTTCAGAGCCAATAAACTGGTTTTGCATCATGTCAGCTCTTCTATTTGGCCTGGTCTAAAATCTCTCATTGGGTATGTTCAGCAGCATACTGCTTGGATTATTGGTAATGGTGAGTCTGTCAATCTCTGGAGAGACTATTGGCTTTCTTCCCCTATAATTAGTTTAATTGGCTTTGATCATAATGTTGACATTTCCTTAAATGCTAAGGTTAGTGATCTGATAGTTAATGGCAATTGGCTGATTCCTAGCAGTTTGGCTCTCATTTGGCATAATTTAGTTAAGGAGATCAACCAAGTTCACGTGTCTCAGGAAAAGGACAATATGGTTTGGTCTCTAACTGACTCAGGTTTACTGTCATTCAAAGATGCTTATCAGTTCTTCCAACCTGTGCATAACTCTGCTGCTTAGTCTAAGAAAATTTGGAATGCTAACATTCCTCCTTCTTGCTCTTTCTTGCTTTGGAGAATTATTCATGATAGGCTTCCTACTGATGAGTAGTTTGTTGGAACCAAAGTGGTTTTGGATTTAAGAATCTCTAAGTTTTGATGCTAACAAAAGGATTAAATTGGCTTGGTAAAGTGTTAGTTGAGATCTAACATGTGCTTTCAGTTATGCAGGAATACTTTAATATAAGTAAACATAGGATAAGTTTTCATTGAAAAATACGCGTCCACCCTTGAAGACGGGCTGCTTACCTTCGTAAAGTTGCTTGTTTATTTAATTTAGTAGACTGGTTTTCTTAAGTGAACGAGGCTCTAAATGTTTGCGAGACGAATACCAAAATAACTTGTTAGATACAGAAAGTCCAAAGACTTGATAATAAGCAAAGCAGACGGAAGTAATTAGTAGAAGTAAATGAACTTAAAAATAAAGTAATCCAGTAGACGAGCTCTAATCGCCATGTCACCAGATGAAGATCTTTATAACTCATTGAGGAATAGCAAGTCCGAAGACTTGATAAACAAGAGGATATGCCACGTCATCAGACGAGCAAAATAAAATATTGAATAGACTTAGTCTTTCATATAACTAAGTAGACGAAGTTCTTTTTAGACGAGCTCCATCTTAGAATGAATTAAATGCAATCCAAATCTCTTGAATTTATTTCAAATGATTGATATTTATTTCAATAGAATATTTGTTCTTCACATTTGTTTTATCTGCTTTAATGTTTCACCTTATTGTAAAAGAAACATAGTACCATCAAGAAATGCAAAAAGCAGAATCATACAATAAGATACTGCAAAACGATCTGTACGATGACAACTTTATGGCTGAAAAAACTGAATTATACACAAAGGAGGAATAACAAGTTCTCAAGCTATCAGTCACAACGGATATCATGCATTAAATGCTATCTCTAAACGGGATTATTCAAAGTAACCGTTGAAGAAATACAAGTGAAGAAGAAGGTCACTATAAATAGGAGACCTGAGATACTGAAACAAGAACTCTTGACTACACAACCTTACGAGCTCAACTTTTACTCATACTCATATTTCTTTAGAGAACAAGAGTCAGTATTTCTTAGTTTGAATATTGTGAAAATATTCATCTGATCTTAAATTGTCATATTCTCACACATAGTAAGTTAAGAAGATCAAACATTATATCTCTTTGTTAGAGTTTGAGCCTGAAAAGGCTTGGTAAGAAAGAAATACTTGTAGCCTGGAGAGGTGTTGAATACTTGGCTGTAATCTATTTTGATAATAGTGAAGAAAATCCTTCAAGTAGAAGGGACTGGACGTAGCTCTTGGTTGGAAGAGAGTGAACCAGGATAAAAACATCTTGTGTGATTTTTCTATCGCTTAACTCTTACAGCTTTATTTGTTTCTTACTAACCGAGGGGTTTTGAAATTTCTTTTGTTAAGTTCTTTTTAAAAGGATCTTTTTCTTTGTGCTTGCTTCTGTTTCTAATCTCCTTGAGTGAAAAGATTGTTTTAAAGGTTGTTTTCGAAAATTATTAACAAACACAATTCAACCCCCCTTCTTATGTTTGCCTGTGTCAACTTCAGTTGGTATCAGAGCTCAGCCTCGAAAGGGTTGAACATCTAACAAGTGCTGAAGGAGTACGATCCAACAACCATGGATGCAGAAGGACAAGCTATCAACGGACCTCCTCTCTTTGATGGAACAGGTTATGACTACTGGAAGAAGAAAATGATGGCCTTATTAGATGCACAGAATGTAGATATTTGAGAGCTGATTGAAACTGGCTATACTGAACCAAGAGATGAAGCTGGAGCCGCTGTTCCTAGAGCCCAATGGACTCAAGAGGAAAACAACCAACATCAGCTGAATTTGAAGGCTAAGCACTATCTCGTGTGTGCTATAACCAGATCTGAACATGAAAAGTTCACAGCTGCAATACTGCTAAAGAAATCTGGGATACTGTTGCCCTAGCTCATGAGGGTTCCTCACAAGTTAAGGAATCCAAGATCAGCATGTTGGTTCATCAGTATGAGCTGTTCAAGATGGGTGAACATGAAACAATAGACCAAATGTTTGGAAGATTCCAAACCATCACCAATAGTCTCAGATCTCTTGGAAAAGTTTATGAAAATAGAGATCATGTCAGAAAAATCCTGAGAAGTCTATCTAAACAATGGAGACCCAAAGTAACTGCTATTCAGGAAGCCAAAAACATGAATACACTCTCTCTGGAAGAGCTTCTTGGATCTCTCAAGGTTCATGAACTTGAACTTAATGAAGAAGAAAATTCTAGAAAAGGAAAATATATTGCCCTAAAGGCAAAGAAAGCAAGTTCATCAAAAGTTCTCAAAGTGCTGAGTCATCTGACGAGTCTGAATCTTTTGATATTGATGAAGGATCAGATGAGGATGAATTATCCTTTATCTCTATGAAGATTCAACATATGTGGAGAAAGAAAGGTGGTTTCAGAAGGAAGCAACTCAACAAAAAGTTTTCCAAGGAGAAGTCAGACTCCAAGGAAAAAGGTCCACCCTTGTGCTTTGAATGCAAGAAACCTGGTCACTTCAAAGCTGACTGCCCTGAGTTAAAAGATAAAAAGAAATTCTTCAAAAAGAAGAAAGGCTTAATGGCTACATGGGAGGATCTTGATCTGTCTTCATCAGATGAAGAAAATGAAGCTGAGGAAGAGGCAAATATTTGTCTCATGGCAGAAACTGCATCAGAAAGCGAATACACTGATGCTGAGGTAATGGACTCTGACCTGTCCACTCTTCAAAATGCTTTTGATGAATTGTTGCATGAGTCGTCTATACTATCACGAGAATATAAGAGTCTCAAAAAGAAGTTTTCTAAACTGACTAGAGAATATGATAGGGTCTGCACTGAGAAACAAAACCTTAAGGATGAAAATGACATACTAAAATCCGTGAATGTTAGTCTAACTGATAAAATGGTGTGTGAACCTGATGTTTCTTGTGAAGTTGCAAAACCGAAACAATATGTAACATATCTGACAGAATCTCTGTCAAAGCTTGTAGGTGGCTCAGATAAGCTTAGTCTCATTTTAAGCTACTCTAGGTCACTTTATGATAAATCTGGTCTTGGTTATGACAAAGAGAAGCAAGACGCATCTCACAAAACGACAAAACCACTTAAACAGCATAGAGCTTCAAAAGTTCCAAATCAATATACCAAAGCTAAGTCTAGCTCGTCCAACACCTTTTGTAAAGTGTGTGGAAAAAGTGGACATATTACATCTAGATGCATACACAATAAACATGCTAAGCATACTCGTCCAGTGATAACTAACAAGAAAGGACCCAAGTCAGGTTGGGTACCTAAAGATAAGATAATACCTGTTGCAGATTTGCTTAACAACAAGAAGAAAACAGATGTCTTGGTACTTGGACAGTGACTACTCATGACACATGACGGGAGAAAGGTCTATGTTCCCAAACCTTAAGCCCAAAGATGGTGGCTGGGTCACATTTGGAGGAAATCAGAAAGGGAAAATCATTTGTATAGGTAAAATTGGTAAACATCCATTTCCCTCCATTGATAATGTTCTTTTAGTAAATGGCTTGAAGCACAATCTACTGAGCATAAGTCAATTATGTGACTATGGATATGCAGTGTCTTTTGATAAGAGCATGTGTACTGTCAAGAAAGATGATGATTCACTTTTATTCACTACAAAAAGGTAAAACAATCTCTATAAGATTGACTTGGAGGACCTCTCAAATCGAAGTGTCTCATGTCTAGTGTCCATTGAAGATGAGCGATGGATTTGGCACAAAAGGCTAGGTCATGCAAGGTTGAAATTAATTTCAAAGCTAAACAAGCATAACCTCGTGAGAGGACTACCATACCTTAAGTTCAAATCTAATGCTCTTTGTCATGCATGCCAAAAGGGAAAACAAGTCAAAGGTTCTTTTGAATCTAAGAATGTTGTTAGTACCAATAGACAACTAGAGCTGTTATATCTTGATCTTCTTGGTCCAACAAGGACTGCCTCTGTCAGTGGTAAGAAATATGATCTTGTCATAGTAGACGATTACACTAGATGGACATGGGTTATGTTCCTAACTCACAAGGATGAGTCTTTTAAGGTCTTTTCTGTATTTTGCAAACGTGTAAAAAATGAAAAAGACATGTGTATCACTTCAATCAGAAGTGATCACCATGGGTGAGAGTTTGAAAATGAGATATTTCATAAGTTCTGTGAAGAGAGTGGTATCCTTCACGACTTCTCAATACCTAGAACACCACAGCAAAATGGTGTGGTAGAGAGAAAGAACAGATCTCTTCAAGAGATGGCTAGGACTATGCTCAATGACAACTCTATCCCTAGACACTTCTAGGCTGAAGCTGTTAATACTGCCTGCTACATTCAGAACATAATATACATTAGACCTATCCTAAATAAGACTCCTTATGAACTATGGAAAGGACGAAAACCCAACACATCTTATTTTCACCCTTTTGGTTGTAAATGCTATATACTTAATACTAAAGATCAACTTGGTAAGTTTGGTGCTAAAACAGATAGTGGAATACTATTAGGATATTCTGAAATATCACAAGGCTTTAGAGTTTATAATTCCAGGACTATGATAGTAGAGGAAAGTATTCATGTCAAGTTTGATGACAAATAGCCTGATAAGAAATTATCAGAGCTAGATGAAGCTTTTGCAGATCTTGATCTAAGCATTCCAGGAGACTCATCTGAGATAAAAGTTGATGATCAAGAAGATGACCCCACTCAACAACCAGAAACTTCCACTTCTCAACATGGTACAGTTCAAAAATCTTGGTACTTCAAGAATTATCATCCACAAGATCAGATCATTGGAAACCCCAATGACAGGCAAAGAACCAGATCAACCTTCAGAGAACAAGACAATTCTGCAGTAGTCTCTGATTTGGAACCAAAAACAGTAGACGAGGCTCTGCTAGATGATGGTTAGATTCTAGATATACAAGAAGAACTCAATCAGTTTGAAAGAAATGATGTTTGGACTTTGGTTCCCCTTCTTGAAGACAAATCAGTGATTGGAACAATGTGGGTTTACAGAAACAAACTTGATGAAAATGGTAAGGTAATAAGAAACAAAGTAAGACTTGTTGCTCGAGGCTTCTCTCAAGAAGAAGGTATAGATTATACTGAAACTATTGCACCTGTTGCTAGATTAGAAGCTATTAGAATTCTACTTTCATTCATTGCACATCATAGTATTATGCTTTTTCATATGGATGTTAAAAGTGATTTTCTAAATGACTTTATTAATGAAGAAGTCTATGTTATGCAACCTCCGGGTTTTGAGTGTGAAACTCATCCTGAACTCGTATATAAGCTTAAGAAAGCTTTGGACAGTCTTAAGCAAGCTCCTAGATCTTGGTACGACAGAATAAGTTCCTTTCTTATGGAAAATGGATTCAATAGAGGAAAGGTTGACACAACCTTATTTAGAAAATCCATTAAGTCTAACTCCATCTTAGAATGAATTAAATGCAATTTGAATCTCTTGAATTTATTTCAAATGATTGATATTTTTTTCAATAGAATATTTTCTCTTCACATTTGTTTTATCTGCTTTAATGTTTCACCTTATTGTAAAAGAAACATAGTACCATCAAGAAATGCAAAAAGCAGAATCGTACAATAAGATACTGCAAAACGATATGTACGATGACAACTTTATGGCTGAAAAAGCTGAATTATACACAAAGGAGGAACAACAAGTTCTCAAGCTACAATACTTAAAGAAGTAAGCCTCCAATTTCATGCTACCTCGATAACCAAGAGTACTATTCAGCTTTGCCACAATCAAGCTATCAATCACAATGGATATCATGCATTAAATGCTATCTCTAAACGGGGATTATTCAAAGTAACCGTTGAAGAAATACAAGTGAAGAAGAAGGTCACTATAAATAGGAGACCTGAGATACTGAAACAAGAACTCTTGACTACACAACCTTACGAGCTCAACTTTTACTCATACTCATATTTCTTTAGAGAACAAGAGTCAGTATTTCTTAGTTTGAATATTGTAAAAATATTCATCTGATCTTAAACTGTCATATTCTCACACATAGTGAGTTAAGAAGATCAAACATGATATCTCTTTGTTAGAGTTAGAGCCTGAAGAGGCTTGGTAAGAAAGAAATACTTATAGCCTAGAGAGGTGTTGAATACTTGGCTGTAATCTATTTTGATAATAGTGAAGAAAATCCTTCAAGTAGAAGGGACTGGACGTAGCTCTTGGTTGGAAGAGAGTGAACCAGGATAAAAACATCTTGTGTGATTTTTCTATCGCTTAACTCTTACAGCTTTATTTGTTTCTTACTAACCGAGGAGTTTTGAAATTGCTTTTGTTAAAGTCTTTTTAAAAGGATCTTTTTTTCTTTGTGCTTGCTTCTGTTTCTAATCTCCTTGAGTGCAAAGATTGTTTTAAAGGTTGTTTTCGAAAATTATTAACAAACACGATTCAACCCCCCTTCTTGTGTTTTCCTGTGTCAACTTCACAGTTGAGGAAAAGAGGTAGTTGTATAGTCTCTATATGTTGTCTCTGTGACAGAAATGAAGACTCTACAATGCACCTGTTCTTTGATTGCTCTTTTGCTAAGCATTTGTGGTTATGGCTTGGTGAGTTTTTGAATTGTCATTTTGACTGCTTTGATATTCATTCCATTTTGTCTATTTTGAGCAGGCAGTGGAGTCCTATGATGCAGGTCGTAGTGTTAGCCGGTATTACTTATGTCTTCTGGTGCATTTGGTTATGCAGGAAGACAGCCTATTTTGACAGCAAAATAATCTTGTTGGCTTCTGCTAAGAATATGATTGTTTCCAAAATCTCCTTGGCAACCAAGCCAAGCTCAGCTCTGGTAGTCTTTTCTCTGTTGATTCAGATCAGATTCTGCTAAGTAAGCTGTCTGTTGACAGACATGCTAAAAAAGCTCCTAAAATCACTGAAGTTCTTTGGAGTCCTCCTTTGCTTAACTTGGTAGAGTGTAACACTGATGGGGCTGCAAAAGGCATTCCTAGTCTAGCCTCTTGTGGAGGTATTTTCAGATCCAGAAAGTCAGTTTTGGGTTGCTTCTATGCCAAACTTGGTCAGTTTTCAGCTTATCAAGCTGAGCTTATTGGTGCTATGATAGCAGTTGAAACAGCAGCTAAGAATAATTGGCATGGTCTTTGGATGGAAAGTGATTATGAGCTTGTTATTTCAGCTTTTAGCAATAGTAACTTAGTTCCTTGGAGGCTTAGAAATAGGTGGTTTCATTGTTTGTCCTTAACTAGAAACATGAACTTTGTTTGTTTTCACATTTTTAGGGAAGGCAATTCTTATGCTGATAAGCTTGCCTCTTTTGGCTTTTCTGTTAATGAGTTTGTTTGGTGGGAATATGCTCCTAGTTTCATCTATGAAGATGTCTTTAGGAATGGGTTGGGTTTACCAAATTATAGGTTTTGTTGATTGCATGGGTAAGGCTTATACTCCCCCCCCCCCCCCCCCTGTTTTTGTATTCTTTTCTCATTTTTTTAATATTATGGGCACTCTTTTTCCTTCATGTTATTTTTTCCCTAAGGAGGATTTTGCAACATAAGGTTTTAATGAGGCCCCTTTTTGATTAAAAAAATTTTAATTTTATTAGTCTTAATTAAAAACTAGGCGTTACATTAATGGAATCAGAGCAGTCGAGCCAAACCAGATCTGAGGTTACGACCTGACTGCGTCTTCTCTGTGTGATCTCTATGTTTGTTTGAATTATTTTAATTATTTTAGAATAAGATAATATAGTTAGATCTAAGATCTCGTGAGAGATTTATCTTATGGTGTTAGTGTTACTGGCTACTCTTATGGTAACTAATAACTTGTGGAGGATGAAGTGATTCGAAATATTTATTTTATCCGCGGATTAAAGTTAATGATGATAATCTTGATCAGTATTAGTGTTTAATTTTCAAATTTATATTGCTTGGATGGATTTAGTGTATCCCTATCTTTGTTGTGGTATGCTTAGGGTTTCAATTAAAACCTTAATGTGGTATGTTGGAGTACCAATGGATTTGAGGAGTATAGTTGGTGTTGATGTGAAATTGATTTCTAACTAAGTATTTTGATTTTGGTTTATAAGTTACAATCAAATTAGGTTTGATTTGTGGATTCTAAATGATATTTTGAAGCTCTTAACAATTAGATTATAATTCCTCAATTTTAATGTTACTTTTGGATTTGAGTCGAATTCTAGGATTTTAGTGCTACTTCGAGGAAGTTCAAGCGTATAATTGATCCTTCCGAAGGTTATCTGTTGGGTTTATAGGTAGAGAGTAAATTTGAAGGTGTAATTATCATATTAGTGTTATAAATCGTGTTATTAAGGTTATGAATGATCCTAAGTATTTGATGGATTAGTGGGGTGATCACCTTAAGTTTATGTTATGAGTTTTTATTTAAGTTGTTAGAGATGATTTGACATGGAATTAACCCTCTTAAGTTGGTTTGAATATTTTGATGAGCGGAATATGATTAGGCTATGATTTTGCTAAAATTCGAATTTGGTGTTTAAGATTATGAGTTTTTGTGGATGGATTTTAGAGTGTATTAAGGTGAAATGAATGAGTTTAATTATGTGGTATATGAGTAAGATTTTTTGAATATTTGAGGATTATGCAAGTGTTAAAAGTCGTATTATAAGGGTTAATGTAAGTTGGAGCTGTTTGGTGATGGTAAATTAGTATTTTGAAATATTTGTTTGTTACTATGTAATTACTAATTATTATTTTGATTGTGAGGAATAATAAAATATTTTATGCTCTTTATATTTTTTGTTGTTGTTGTTGTTGTTGTTGTTGTTTATCTTTCTATCTTGATTATAGTTTTGTACTTTGTGTATGATGCAAAACGCGTTATTCTGTATCGCGTTTCAACATCATTTGTGTTTCTTTATAAGGTTCTTGCTTCTGGTTACCACCTTTGAGGCATTGTAGACTTACCAAGGAAGTGATGGAAGCCAAATTCTCCTTCAAGTATCTTACTGAAAAGAAAGGTTGTCGAAATCCAATTCAGTAAAGATTTTTCCCGAAAATTGATACTACCTCCGTTAACAACTCATCAATTAGTCATGCTAGTTTTGTTCAAGCTAAATTTCAAATGTCCCTTATACTCGAGACTTTCTTTCTCATTGATTTTATTACTCATGGTTTTATTAGACAATTGAGTTAAATGTATTCATGATCACCTATTAACCTGACTGTTCCACTCTTATTTCGAAACTCATTATGACTTATTCTCACTGAGTCATAAGGTGTATGGATTTCTAGGAACATAGATTTCTCGGTCAAAATAACTCTGAACACCTTTATTTCTAGATAGAAGTGATTCAGTCTGATCTTTAAGTCAAACTTGCCTTCTCTAAAATATGATTTGATTGATGTCCCATTTTATAACTTAAATCTTCTTGAAATCACAAACAACTCATTATTGATTTTTTGATCCAATGGAAGTTCTTGAGGAGAGAGGAACTTTAGTAGACTCATGATTGTAAATATGTGTTTGTACAACGCATTTTTACTCTCAGGAACCTATTGAAGATTCTTTTTGCATATTGAATATTCATTTATCCTTCTACTTAGTAAATTCTTCTTTGTACTTTCTTGTGAAAGTAAAGAATAGAAATCCTTTTTGAAAAGTTTCTCTTCAAATTTCTAAAAACATTGTCTCGTCATTTGTCTGTTGGGATTTGTTACTTGTTAACCAGTCTCAAACTTCTTCTTTTAAAATGTCATCTACGTCTGTTCTTCCTCATAGTATGAGAAATGTTTTATCGAACCTTTTATAATACAAAAATTTTTGGAGTACCTTCCAGTATCATTTCGAATTGAGATCCAAGGTCTACATCTTGATTTTGAGCAAAGTCGGCAAGAAGCCTTAGAGACAAAGTTGAGAATGAGTTAAGTTATAATTCTTAGACTGATGGACAGTCTGAACAGATAATTCAATCATTGGAAGACCCGTTGAGTGTCTGTGTTGGACCAATTTGAGAACTGGGATTAATGCGGGTCTTAGGGTGTATGCTTATGAAATTGCATGGGATGAATTGGATGAATTGCTTAATTATAATTTTTTTGACTATATGGTTTCTAAAATTGAGACTTTATTTGACGTTATGTGATGAATTTGTGTTTATGGGTGAAATTTCATGACTCTTGATTTCATCATATGGTTAGGGATTTATATGTTGAATGGTGAATTTGTGGGTTTGAACCTATTTAGAGTTGAAGTGTATAAATGCATGATCAATACCTACTTTATGTGTTCCTAATTCTGTTTTGAAATGAATGTTTTTATGAACCTTGTGTTTTTATAGGGTTAAGTTTAGTTTCTGGGGTAGTGTACGTCTTTTGCACGGACCTATATCTATTATAGGATAATTTCCTCATTGTGCTTTTGATGATTAGTTGTGATTGAAAAATGGGAATTCATTTATGTGACGTTAGGAAGCTATGAAGCTTGATAAATGTCAGAGTAAGAAGTTATAAAAGGATTATGTTGGTACCGAAATAGTGCTGAAACTGCTCTGCTACTGCCCATTTTTGTTGGTTGTAAATTATAATATTCGAGGTCTCTTGATACTTAGGTATTAATTTTAATATATTTTATTAAGTATAATGATGAAACAATGTGCATAAAGTCGTGATGAGAAACGTAATGATAGTTCAGGATGTATAAGTGTGGTAATAGTATGCTTATTATTTATGTAACTATGGGTGGAGATTGGTGATGTCAATAGAGTGGAATTGTGAAGGTGGCCAATTATTGGTACAATAGGTGAGGATTAATAAAATGGTATGTTAGATCATATTATTTGTATGATGAATATTTGTAGGTATTGTTGATGTAGATTAAGTTTGAATTATTTGAAGACGGTCATAGGATAGGATGCCATCTATGTTAATTTCGGATTTAAAAGTAGACTTGTCTTATGAGTGTTTCTTTGTTAAGATAAAAGAGAGAATGGCGAAAGAACTTCGAGTGAAAGGGGGAAAGAATAGTACCCATATCTCTTTTGAGATATATCAAATTTCGGGGACGAAATTTTTGTAAGAGGGGGAGTGTTGTAACATCCCTGTTTTTTTTTTTTTTACATATATGGTTAATTGCTTTATTAAGAGTGATTAATTTTCTAAATGTTTATTTTTGTTTATTTTTATGTTGTTTGGTCAAATTAATTTTATTTACTTATTTAAATTATTTTATTGGGTGCATTAGCACTGCGATCCTACATTGTATGCACGCTTGCTAGACAATAATATTATAATATTGTCACTATTATTATTTGTTTAAAAAAATATTTTAAATAATATGATTGGAAGAAATTTATTTTCAGATTTTACTCTATTTAATTTTAGATTTGAAAATATGTTGGTATAATATTAATCAGAGAATAATTTTGGATCATTGATTTTATTAGTTGATCATTTCAACTATCAATATTTACTCTATTTTGAATTTTGAAATTATATATTTGTCACTGATTGATTTTAGATTCAAGAGCCAAAAATCTATTATTTTCTAAACTCAATATCAACCACACCCACATCTTCTATTTTCTTCTTCTCCAACAGAAACCACTCCACACTCACATCTCACTTCCTTCTCTCTCCCTTAGTCTCAAAGTTATCCTCCTTCCTTCCCTGAAGCAGTTGCACGACCACCGCCCTTGGAGGATCGCTCAATGCAAGGGGGAAGCACCGCACGTTCTGTTTGGATCCTCTGCCGCGAAACGCGTCCTCCGTCGTACGACGCCGCCCTCCGCTGCGTTTCATCCGATAAGCTGCCATTCATGGTTTTTTTAGAACTTAACCTTCATATTTTAAACTTCTTCTCTTTGAGCTTACTCTCTCATTTGGTTCATGGTTGCACCATAAAAGTTGTCGTCGCCACTGTCGCCGCTGTCGCCGCCGCCCACCGCCACTGTCAGCACCACCACGAGTTCATCTCCTTCCTTGGGTGAGTGGATTTTCACTTTCCCTTGGAAGTTGACACAGGCAAACACAAGAAAGGGGGGTTGAATTGTGTTTGTTAATAATTTTCGAAAACAACCTTTAAAACGATTTTTGGACTCAAAGAGATTTGAAACAGAAGCACACACACAGACAAAGATCCTCTTTAAAAGATTTTAACAAAAGCAATATCAAAACCCCACGGTTAGTATAAGCAAATAAAACTGAAGAGTTTAGGGATAGAAGATTCACGCAAGAGATTTTATCCTGGTTCACTCTCTTCCAACCAAGAGCTACGTCCAGTCCCTTCGACTTGAAGGATTTATCCACTATTTCTCCAAATAGATTACAACCAAGTATTCAACACCTCTCCAGGCTACAAGTATTCCTTTCTTACCAAGCATCTTCAGGCTCTAACTCTAACAAAGAGATTTAATGTTTGATCTTCTTAACTCACTATGTGTGAGAGTATGACAGTTTAAGATCAGTTGAATATTACAACAATATTCAAACTAAAGAATACAAACTCTTGCTCTTGAAAGAATAATTGAATGAATGATTATTGAACGCGCTGTCGCGCACGCACCAAAAAGAACCAGCGGTTTATAAAACTGTAGTTTAGGGCGACAACTCGGATGTCGTCTCACAAGGACTCTTGAAGTGTTATTACCACAAAAATCATTTTTTTGGGGGGGGGGGGGGGGGTTTGGAATTGGATGCAATCAAAGAAAATAAAGCAATGAAAACAAGGAAGTTTAAAGAGATTATCAAGTAGCAAAATACGATTAATCTACTATTCTCGAATTCCCAACTATCATCGGTTCATGTAATTCCAAGCCCTAAGCAGATTCTAATCCCCTTTCAGTTGTAGCAACAATTAACAAACGAAATCGTTACTACGGATATATGTTCCTATTCCCGAATTAAACAAACGGGGTTAAGCCCTCATGAACTAAATGAACATGAATGAACACACGCGAATTAAACAAACGCAATTAAGTATAGGAACATAACATCACTGAAATGAATCAACACAACACTATACACTCCTGAATTAAACAAATAGAAATGTATAATATGGTATTGAAAAGGGAAAAGCAAGCAAAATAGGAATTACAAAACCTCAAGTATATGGAATTCTCATACAGTAGACTAATCTAAGAAATCTAGTTCTCCATGGAAAAAAAACGAAAATACACAGAATATGTAAAACTATGGAGAAGCCAAAAGTCCTTCCAAACTGTTCAGAACAGAAATTTTATACTATTCAGAAATTGAGCCCACTCGCGAGGCGAATATTGTGAAAAGTCAGCAACGTTTGGTCTTCTCGCGGGGCAAAGTACTGCTCGCGAGGCGAATCTCTTCAATTCCCAAACTGTCACAGCCGTGACCTTCAGCATGGTTAAGCCGTGATGGCTTCTGGTCTTCCAGGGTTGGATTACTCGCGAGGCGAGTCAAGTGTTCGTGGGGCGAACCAGAGAGGATGGCATTTTTACTGTTCTGCTGGCTTTCAGGTTCGCGAGGCGAGAAGACTCTCGCGAGGCGAACTCCCTGTTTCTTTATTCCCTCAACTTCTATTTAACCTGAAAACAAAGAAATAGCTATAAGTGCATTATTTGACTCAAAACTGGCTAAATTATCTAAAACTACTTTAGAGACTCAAAACCTTGCTTGAGGACAATCTAATCTAATTTGGGTGAAAATAGGATATAATTTGCACAAAACCCTGGTCATACTAGCCATAAAACTAGATGAGCTAGAGGCTTATCAATTATCAAATGGCAAAAGTTCAGCTAGCAAGATTGTGCAGGCCAGAGTTATTCTTCAGTATCGGAGGTCTTCAATTTATAGTGACCTTCTTCTTCACTTGTATTTATTAAACGGTTACTTTGAATAATCCCGTTTAGAGATAGCATTTAATGCATGACATCCGTTGTGATTGAGAGCTTGATTGTGGCAATGCTTGAATAGTACTCTTGGTTATCGAGGTAGCATGAAATTGGAGATTTACTCCTCTGAGTATTGCAGCTTGAGCACTTGTTGTTCCTCTTTTATGTATAATCCAGCTTTTTCAGTCATAAAGTTGTCATCAAACAGATCGTTTTGCAGTATCTTATTTGTATGATTCTGCTTTTTGCATTTCTTGATTGTACTATATTTCTTTTACAACATGGTGAAACATTAAAGCAGATAAAACAAATATGAAGAACAAATATTCTAATGAAATAAATATCAATCATTTGAAATAAATATAAGAGATTCGGATTGCAAGATGGCGCTCGTCTAAAAAGAAACTCCGTCTATTCATTCATATGAGAGTCCAAGTCTGTTCTATATTTTACTTAGCTCGTCTGATGACGTGGCATATCATCTTATCAATCAAGTCTTCAGACTTGCTATTTCTTAATGAGTTTATAAAGATCTCCATCTAGTGACGTGGCGGTTAGAGCTCGTCTAATAGATTACTTTGTGTTTTAGTTCATTTTCTTCAACTAATTACTTCCGTCTGCTTACGTGGCAAGATGGACGTGCTTATTATCAAGTCTTTGGACTTGCTGTACCTAAAAAGTTCTTTAGGTATTCATCTAGCAAATATTTATAGCCTCGTCTACTAAAGAAAGCCAGTCTACTTAATTAAATAACTAAGTAACTTTACCAAAGTATTTGAGCAGCCCGTCTACAGGGGTGGATGCGTATTTTTAAATTGAAACTTATCCCATGTTTCTTATATGTAAATATTCCTGCATAACTGAAAGCACATGTTAGATCTCAACTAACACTTTACCAAGCAAATTTAATCCTTTTGTTAGCATCAAAACTTAGAGATTATTAAATCCTAAACCACTTTGGTTCCAACAATCTCCCCCTTTTTGATGATGACAAAACTAATTAAATTTGAAAAGCAAAGTCTAAGAGAGCTTGCAGGACTCCCCCTAAGACAAAGCATTCAAATACTTAAGCAGACTTATGAGCTAACAGATAGGTGCAACCGCTTATCATTCTTAGAATCTATATAAACACAAGTATCAGAGCAGCAGATATCAAAGAAAATAAGTAAACATAAGTATATTAGAGCAATTTATCAAGTAGAAGAGAATATGCAAGTGCAAACATATAAGAGCTTTTCAAAAATAGACTTTATATATACAATTCTCTTTTCTTTCCTTTCTCCCCCTTTTTGTCATCAGCCAAAAAAGGTAAAAGGAGAGGACCATCATTGTCAGTACAAAAGAAGGAAAAAAAAATATAGGCTAAGCTGAAGGAGGTGGTGGAGGAGGATGGTTCTGAGTATGACTCTTCTTGAAGTCCATGAGAAATTCAAGCATTTTATTCACAACCTTTAAGGTTGGAGCCATTGAAGTCTGAACTTGCTAATGAACATCCTCCTTGATCTTTTCAGCTATCTTGTCAACCTTTTCATCAACTAACTTGTCAACCCTTTCATCAACCAGTTTTCCAAGAACTTCTTCAATATTAGATGGCAGAGTCTGTTGCCTTGAGCTTTCTGCAGACTCTTGAAAAGTGCTTAGAGTTCTTGAGTGATCTTCAGGGTGCATTACAACCAGTGCTAAAGGTTGATAAGATTGCCTTTTTGATGAGCTTTGTTGGTGACAGGATTCAGCAGTATCTTCTAAATTATCAGCAATGACAATTTGACCATTTTCTTCAGCAACAAGTTCATGTGTGATAAGGTTTGGAGTAGGTTTGGGTTTTACTGTGATTTCCTTTGCCCATCTAATGGGGTAGATGAATTCCACAATCCTGTTGTTTATTGGAAGTCCCCAGAGGTCTTTATATATCATATATCTAAAGTGTGAGAGACCACACTTTCCTCTGACCTTGGGAATATCTTTCTTTTCTTCTTCAGATAAACCAGAGGAAGATGCCTCTCTGGTATAGTGAATTATGTGAGACTTCTAGAAGTCAACAGCTCTGTGCTCATTGATCAACTCAATGGATTCAGTATTTAGAAGGAAATCCAACATTAAGTAGTCAAAAGTCTCTTGATCAAGATCAAGCAATGCTGAATCAGCTTCAGGCATTATTCCCTTGAATCTTCTGTTCTTCAAGTCCTTGTCCTTATTAGGATCCAGCATTGGCAATCTCGGACAGATCCTGTAGGGCTTGATTCCAATCCTGGTTGCTTCATTATGCCTCAGCAAGGATGGAGGGACAAAATTTACAGCTCTATTAGCTCTGATTTGACTGAACTGCCACTTCAGCATATCATAGCAGAGCTAATCCAGAAACAAGTCAGCAGCCCTCCCATAGATTCTGGGATGCTCAAAGGACACCCATTTTGTGTCCCTTGGCATGATCATGGGTACATGCTTAGACGATCTTGCTCTTTTCTCGGGAATAGTGGGAAGATTTTTCCTTTTGGGGTCAGTCTCCCAGACGGGTATAATGTGTCTCTCAACTCCATCAGTAAGTGGTATGAGTGGAGGAGTTTTGACAAGGTTTGGGAAAATTTTTTCCGAGGGGGAGGGGGGGGATTTGGTTAAGGGTAGTTGAGTGACTAAAGGTCCTAAATCATTGTAAATTTTAGAAGGCACATTCTTGATTAATTGACACTCGGGGTGAGGTAAGTAGAGGGGTTCAACATATTGGCTAACTTCTTCCTCATATTTAGGTAGAGGATACCATCTGTCTAGGACTTCAGCATTATTTTGTTCAACCATCTCTTCTTTAGCCATCATTAATTCCTCAGTCTTAGCCATTGCAGCAGCAGCATACGTACTGAGGTTCATGTTGGCTATGTTCATATTTCCAAAGTCTGCAGCAGACATTGGTTTATCAGTTAATAACCTAGCTTGCTCCTCAGGAGACTTAGCAACAAGAAACTCATGTACTCCTTGAGCCTTGAAAATCTTTGAGAGAAGATGGCAGAAAGGAAGTGTAGAGAGTCTTTTCTTGTTCATCACAGTGTCTCTGAATCTTCCATATAGGATTCTTGGAAGATTGATTCTTATTTCTGTGAGAAGATGGCAGAGACAGAATTTGTGAAGAGATGAGAAGTTGTCCATGGATCCAACCTTATCAAGCACCACCTTGTTGAGAAGCTGGTGAAGGATACGAATGATGTCCTTCATTTCAACAACCTTCCAAGAGTGAGTCCTGACTATGTCCTCTTTCATGAGACAGACTTCTATAGTCTCATAGCCACCCAAGTCTTCTTCCCTTGACTCAGTGAAGACTAGACCTTCCTGAGCACAGAAGATTGCATCAGCAATAGTATTCTCCGAGACTGTAATTTTCTTTCATAATACTGTTGAGTAGAAGTTAGTTTCTGTCAGTTGGATGTTTCTCCAGAAATCCCTGACTAGATTGGGAAAGACAGAGACTTTCTCCACGAAGAGTCCTTCCCACCTAGCTGCATTGACATATTTGCTTATGTCAAGATTGTAGTCTTTCTTCACACCAAGATTGAAATGATGCTCTGTAGCTAAGTTGAGTTTGTCCACGTTGAATGTTGAAGAAGCCATTGTAGATGATCAAAGAGCTTAGGGTTTGAAAGCCAAGAGAGGTAAAGCGAGAGATAGCTCGAGAGGTTATGGAAGCGTAAAGTTTTTCTCAGAGGGAAAAGATTTCTTTTAAAGGAATTTTGAATAACAAAGGTTTAAAAAAATTGACATGACATGTCATTATGATAAAACGGCGTTGGTAACTTGGGACCATAAAATGGTATTGATGGGATTGATGGAAGTACTGACTCTGCAAAGAGAATAAAGGATAAATTCTTCTTGTGACAAAATAAATGCATTTATTAACACACAAAAAGAATATTTTTAACCATGGGCAGATGTGAACTCGTCTGAAACTATATAATGGATGTGATAAACAGTATCAGTGGACGCGTCATATGGTCTGTATCTACAAATTGAATATCAATCACACCTTTTTGCACATAATCCCTAATAAAATGATGTTTAATCTCTATGTGCTTAGCTCTAGAATGCAAAATTGGATTCTTAGATAGATTTATTGCAGCAGTATTATCACACATAAGCTGAATACTACTTACAAATACATTGTAGTCCTCCAATTGATGTTTGATCCAGAGAAGTTGTGAGTAGCAACTTGCAGCTGATATATACTCAGTTTCAGCGGTTGATAAAGCAATGGTACTTTGTCTTTTGCTTGACCATGAGACAAGATTAGCTCCAATGAAGTGACATCCTCCACTAGTGCTTTTTCTTTCAATTCTATCTCCAGCATAGTCAGCACCACAGAAACCAACTAATCTGTAATCTTCATTTTTCTTAAAGCACAAACCAAGATTAGTAGTACCTTTTAAATATCTAAAAAATTCTATGAACTGTTGATAAATGAGATTCTCTAGGATCAGATTAAAATCGAGCACATAAACATACACTGAACATAATATCAGACCCAGACGCAGTAAGATATAAGAGAGATCCTATCATACCTCTGTATACCTTTTGGTCTACCTTTTTCTCTTTATCATCTTTGTTCAGTATGGAGGTAGGGTACATATGATTATTCATTGGTTTACAATCATTCATCTTAAACTTCTTCAGAAATTCTTTTGTATACTTAGTTTGATGGGTGAGCACCTTGTCCATGGTTTGTTTTACTTGAAGTCCAAGGAAGAATTTGAGTTCTCCCATCATGCTCATTTCAAACTCTTTCTGCATTAACTTAGAGAATTCTTTGCATAGAGACTCATTAGTAGTGCCAAAAATAATATCATCAACATATATCTGTACAACTAGGAAATTAGACTTAATGGATTTTCTAATCAGTGTATTCACTTTCTGATGCAGTGTCTGCCATAAGCCAGTTATTTTCCTCTTCCGCAGCTTCATTTTCTTCATCTGAAGAAGACAGATCAAGATCCAACAATGTAGCCATTAAGCCTCTCTTCTTTTTGAAGAACTTCTTTTTGTCCTTTAGCTCAGGGCAGTCTGCTTTGAAATGACCAGGTTTCTTGCATTCAAAGCACAAGGGTGGACCTTTTTCCTTGGAGTCTGACTTCTCCTTGGAAAATTTTTTATTGAGTTGCTTCCTTCTGAAACCACCTTTCTTTCTCCACATATGTTGAATCTTTCTGGAGATAAAGGATAACTCATTCTCATTTGATTCTTCATTATTATCAGAAGATTCAGACTCATCAGATGACTCAGCAGCTTTGAGAACTTTTGATGAACTTGCTTTCTTTGCCTTTACGGTAATAGATTTTCCTTTTTTGGAATTTTCTTCTTCATTGAGTTCAAGTTCATGAATCTTGAGATATCCAAGAAGCTCTTCCAGAGAGAGTGTATTCAGGTTTTTTGCTTCCTGAATAGCAGTTACTTTGGGTCTCCGGTGCTTGGATACACTTCTCAGGATTTTTCTGACATGATCTCTATTTTCATAGATTTTTCCAAGATATATGAGACTGTTGGTGATGGTTTGGAATCTTCCAAACATTTGGTCTATTGTTTCATGTTCACCCATCTTGAACAGCTCATACTAATGAACCAGTATGCTGATCTTGGATTCCTTAACTTGTGAAGAACCCTGATGAGCTAGGGCAAGAGTATCCCAGATTTCTTTAGCGGTATTGCAGCTGTGAACTTTGTCATGTTCAGATCTGGTGATGGCACACATCAAATAATGCTTAGCTTTAAGATTGAGTTGATTCTTTGCCTTTTGGTTTGCTGTCTAGTCTGCTCTAGCAACAGTAGCTCCATTTTCATTTTTGGGTTTAGTGTAAGCAGTTTCTATGAGCTCCCAGATGTCTAGACTTTGTGCATCCAAAAATGCCATCATCCTCTTCTTCCAATAGTCATAATCGGAACCATCAAAGAGATGAGGTCTATTCATAGCTTGACATTTTGCATCCATGGTTGTTGGATCGTACTCCCTCGGCACTTGTTAGATGCTCAACCCTTTCGAGGCTGAGCTCTGATACCAACTGAAGTTGACACAGGCAAACACAAGAAGGGGGGTTGAATTGTGTTAATAATTTTCGAAAACAACCTTTAAAACGATTTTTTCACTCAAAGAGATTTGAAACAGAAGCACACACAAAGACAAAGATCCTTTTTAAAATACTTTAACAAAAGCAATATCAAAACCCCACAGTTAGTATAAGCAAATAAAACTGAAGAGTTTAAGGATAGAAGATTCATGCAAGAGATTTTATCCTGGTTCACTCTCTTCCACCCAAGAGCTATGTCCAGTCCCTTCGACTTGAAGGATTTATCCACTATTTCTCCAAATAGACTACAACCAACTATTCAACATCTCTCCAGGCTACAAGTATTCCTTTCTTACCAAGCATCTTCAGGCTCTAACTCTAACAAAGAGATTTAATGTTTGATCTTCTTAACTCACTATGTGTGAGAGTATGACAGTTTAAGATCAGTTGAATATTACAACAATATTCAAACTAAATAATATAGACTCTTGCTCTTGAAAGAATAATGGGATGAATGATTATCAAATGGCAAAAGTTCAGCTAGCAAGATTGTGCAGGCCAGAGTTATTCTTCAGTATCTGAGGTCTTCAATTTATAGTGACCTTCTTCTTCACTTGTATTTCTTCAACGGTTATTTTGAATAATCCCGTTTAGAGATAGCATTGTTGGAATATGTGGCTTCGACTTAAGAGGGGAGGGGTGAATTGAGTCTACAAATTTCTTTTTAATTTTTCAACAAACAATTTCTTTGACAAAATTTATCACGCAATCAATTATATAAAAGAAATAAATTAAAAGAGAGGTAACGAGAATACTTACGCGAGGATTTTATCCTGGTTCGGCCACCAACCACCAGTGACCTACGTCCAATCCCCACTCCACCTGTGGGATTTTCTTCCACTAACAAACAAGCTTATAACTGGTGCTTGTAACCTTTGTACACAACAAATCCCTTCTCACTAGGGATACCCCACCCTTGTGTAGAAGCCTCAATCACAACAAAGAGGGATACCACACCCTCACACAAAGTTTCAGCAAAGGAAGAACAATATGATACACTCTTCCAGTGCATATGATTACAACTTGAAGCACTATGAGTATGATGATAATAACACAATTTGGCTCACAAATAATTTTCAGATCAAAATGTATTTTCCTTGTGTTCTGTCCTCTTATGAATTTTCAACAAAAACCCCTTTTCTAGCCTTTTTGAAAATATGATCGTTGCACCTCAAATAAGGAAAGGACTTATGTCATTGAAAGCTAGTCGTTGCACCTCAAATAAGGAAAGGACTTATGTCATTGAAAGCTAGCCGTTGCACCATTAAATTTAATGTGCAATTCAATTGGGTGGTTTAAAAAAAACATTTTTCACATGTTAAAATCGGTTCATGCCTTGAGATATACATACAGATTCCAATTCAAATTTCACACACTGAAGCTTTCTTTATTCAAGATCAATATCATTTAATTTCAAAAAGAAAGCTTTAAGTTGCACCCAAGTTTCACATATATATGTAAAGAACAATGTACTATTATTTTGGTCATTATTGAACAAATTACCGTTGCCAATCAATTAGCAATATTTAGTCAATCAATTTATTTCATTCCAAACTCAATTAATCACGTTTTTCAATTGAGAAGAAAAGCTTAGTCAATTGAAAATAAAATCTCAATCATAATTAAATTGAATCAAAGGCTCAAACGGTTGAAGCTTTAGTGCAAATCAGTTTTTATAAGATTGACAAAATTTTTCCATTTGCTATATATTTTATGTTGACCAAACTCTGCACACGGTTTGAAAAAGAGAAAAATTGATCATTTCAATTGAAATTGCATCATTTTGAAATTGCACTATTTGATATGTTGCAACGTATTGAATAAATTGATTGCACCTTGAAAATTAATAATTGCATGAGTTTGAAAACTGATTTTATATTTTGAAAATCTCAATCTATTTTTTTTTTGTTAAATCAGATTTCTATTTATTTTTTTTAATTTAAAATCAATTTGAAAAATACTTTGTTAATCAAAAGCTTAATTAAAAACCTTTTATCCAAAAGTGTAGTGTTTTAGTTAAATTGATTAAATGAGCCAAAGTGAGTTTTAGCCATCATACCCTTACAAGATAACTAAGACCTAGTATATATACTCAATCTTGCTTGAGGTCTTGATACCTGATTTTCTGGTACACCATAATAATTTGAATTTGTGCACGCGGTACCTGCATGCTATGAGAAAAATTATCTTGCCTTTTTGTTAGTGTTTGTCATTCATCAAAATATATAAATGTGTGATTACATACTCCCCCTTTTTGATTATGACAAACCTTACCTTCTTACCTATGTAATGTGGTGTCAGAGTCATATACGCACTGCATGAGCGTGGGATGGATTTCCCCCTATCTAAAACATATTACTCAATAGATACGTCAGTTAAATTCAGAAGGCATAAATTCAAATTGTTAGGCAATGGAATATTATAAGCATGATCCCCCTGAATAGTTCAATTACATTTATTTTATGCAAGATTAATATTATAAGGCAATGGAATATTATAAGCATGCTCCCCCTGAATAGTTCAATTACATTTATTTTATGCAAGATTATTATTCCAATTCTTCTCCCCCTTTTGGCATGATAAAAAAGAAAGTTTATGGATAAAAGGTAAAAAAAAAAGATGATAACTTTCATTCATCAAAATAGATGAAAAGTGGGACATTAATAGCGTTAATAAAATAAGTATGTGTAGTAGCCAATATGGAGGTTGATTTTATGATTTTATGATTCACGATATCCAAGCTAACAAAATCAGACTATCACAATAGAACGGACGGTGCATGAGCACACTGACCAACTGGATGCAATTCAGTTTATGCGATTAATTTGTAAATTTATTATCTAAAAGTTTAACAAATAGTTACAGGAACTATGATAAAATTAATTGTCCTGCACACATATTTATTAATAAAATTATCGACAGAGAGTAAATTTGATAGATATGTGAGAATAAAAGTAAACATGTAAGATTAATTGATGTAAGATAAATCTAGGATGCCTAATTCTCTTCTGATGTAAAAGAAACTCTCTTTATTGAGGGGTTTAGTAAGGATATCTGCTAATTGCTTAGTTGTACCCATATGCTCCAAAACACAATCTCCATTTTGCACATGATCCCGAATAAAATGGTGTCTTATCTCAATGTGTTTTGTCCTAGAATGTTGAATGGGATTCTTAGTTAAGTTAATGGCACTAGTGTTATCACATCGAATGGGGAAATGATCTAATTGGACACCATAGTCTAACAGTTGTTGTTTCATCCAAATAATTTGGGCACAACAACTCCCTGCTACTATGTATTCCGCCTCAGCGGTTGACAATGCCACACTAGCTTGTTTTTTGCTAAACCATGAAACTAAGGCACTACCTAAAAAATGGCATGTCCCACTAGTACTTTTCCTATCTAACTTGCAACCTGCAAAGTCAGAGTCGGAATACCCAACCAAATTGCATGTGTCGCCTTTGGGGTACCACAAGCCCATGTCTTTTGTCCCAACTAAATATCTCATTATTTGCTTAACCGCCGCAAGGTGGGATTCCCTAGGACTAGCCTGATATCTAGCACACATGCAAACACTAAACATGATGTCAAGCCTACTTGAAGTAAGATACAAGAGGGATCCAATCATACCTCTATATTTTGTCAATTCAATAGGCTTACCATTTTCATCCTTATCTAAGTAGCATGAGGTGCTCATTGGTGTGGCTATCTCTTTGGCATTGTCCATTCCAAATCTTTTTAAAAGTTCCTTGTAGTATTTTGTTTGACTTATGAATATGCCGTTGTCTGTTTGTTTGATTTGAAGCCCAAGGAAGAAACTTAATTCTCCCATCATCGACATTTCAAATTCTTCCTGCATATGCTTAGAGAATTCTTTGCAAAGAAACTCATCAGTAGCACCAAAAATTATATCATCCACATACACTTGTACAAGAAGAATATCATGTGATTTTCGTTTAATAAATAAGGTTGTGTCAACCTTTCCTCGTGAAAAACCTTTTTCTAAAAGAAACTTGCTTAAGCGCTCATACCAAGCTCTAGGAGCTTGCTTTAAACCATAAAGCGCTTTCTTTAAGCGAAACACACGATTGGGTAGGTCAAAATTTTCGAAACCAGGAGGTTGATTTACATACACCTCTTCTTGAATAAAGCCATTTAAAAACGCACATTTTACATCCATTTGATACACTTTAAAATTCACAATGCAAGAAAATGCAAGTAACATGCGAATGACCTCAAGTCTGGCTACGGGTGCATACGTTTCTTCATAATCTATGCCCTTCTCTTGAATGTACCCTTTAGCTACAAGTCTAGCCTTGTTTCTAACAATTATACCATTTTCACCTAATTTATTTCTAAAGACCCATTTAGTTCCAATTGTTTGATTTTTTGATGGCCTAGGGACTAGTTCCCATACCTGATTTCTTTCAAATTGGTTTAATTCCTCTTGCATGGCTAACAACAAAAATTCATCACAAATAGCATCATCAATGTTCTTAGGTTCTATTTGAGAAACAAAAGCCATGTGATTGCAAGCATTTTTAATGGAGTTTCTAGTAATTACCCCTTTAAAAATATCACCAATAATGTTGTCCGATGGATGATTTTTGGAAACTCTCCATTCTTTGGGAAGATCTTGAAGTTCTTCTTCCTCTTGCTTGATCTCATCATCATTGCCTTCTTTGTCCTCTTGATTTTTCTTTTCATCCAAGTGGGTATGTTCTAAGGAATCTGCAAGGTCATCAACAATATCCTTTCCCAACCTTTTTGGGGTTAGTCTCATCAAAAGAAACATGCACTGATTCCTCAACAATTAAAGTTCTTTTATTGTATACCCTGAAGGCTTTGCTAGATGATGAATAACCTAAGAATCTCCCTTCATCAGCTTTGGCATCAAATTTTCCTAAATTATTTTTACCATTATTAAGCACAAAACATTTGCATCCAAACACACAAAAATGAGAGATATTGAGCTTCCTTACTTTATATAATTCATATGGGGTTCTCTTTAAAATTGGACTAATTAAGACCCTATTGAGAACATAGCAAGCAGTGCTAACTGCATCCGCCCAAAAATATTTTGGGAGGTTTGCATTGCTTAATAGTGTTCTAGCGAGTTCCTCTAAAGCCCAATTTTTTCTTTCTACCACCCCATTTTGTTGTGGGGTCCTAGGCGCAGAAAAATTAAGTTTGATGCCATTTTCTTCACAAAAAATTTCAAATGTTTCGTTTTCAAATTCCCCGCCATGGTCACTTCTAATAGATACAATTTTTAGATCCTTTTCATTTTGAATTACCTTGGCTAATTTTTTAAAAGCTTTAAAGGTGTCACTTTTGTGTGAAAGAAATAAGGTCCAAGTTAACCTAGAGTAGTCGTCAACAATTACTAACGCGTAAAAATTGCCGCCAAGGCTTTTAGTTCTAGAAGGCCCAAAAAGATCCATATGTAGGAGTTGCAAGGGCCTCTCCGATGAAACAATATTAATTGGTTTGAAGGAAGCCTTTGTTTGTTTACCTTTTTGGCATGCATCACACAATCCATCCCTTTTAAATTTCATTTTGGGTAAACCGATAACAAGTTCTTTTGAAATAAGCTTGTTTAAGTGCTTTGTGTGTATGTGTGCAATCCTACGATGCCAAAGAAAACTGTCTTCTTCTCTAGAGACAAGACAACATGCATCATTTGAAGAGATATCATCTAAGTCTATCATATAAATATTATTAATTCTATGTCCAATTAATTTCTTATTTTTATCATGCAAATTTTCAATTAAACAACTTTTAGAATCAAAGCTAACCTTGTTACCTTTGTCACAAAGTTGACTTATGCTTAGGAGGTTGTTCTTTAGTCCTTCCACAAAAAGTACATTATCAATTGATGTTGTCGGACTTTTACCAACACTTCCAATCCCAAGAATTTGCCCTTTGTTATTGTCACCATATGTCACATGTCCTCCAACTTTTGGTGTGAAGGATGTGAACTTGCTAATGTCTCCCGTCATATGCTTAGAGCAGCCGCTGTCAAGGTACCAATTTGTAATCTTGGCTTTCAAGCATACCTACAAAACAACAATTATATTTTGTTTTTGGGTACCCAAATTTTATTGGGTCCTTGGTTGTTAGTGCCATATGATGTTCCCTTAGGAACCCATTTTTTCTTTTCATTCTCCTTTCTCATATTACAAGTTGATGCGGTATGCCCTTTTCTAGCACAATAATAACATTTGATGAAAGGACTAACAGATGTATGAGTAGGCACAAATGTTTTCTTCAAAAAAGATTTTTCATGATCATTAGGCTTATATCCTAAGCCAGCCTTATCATATACACCTTTTTGGATTCCCAAAAGAACATTCAAGTTATCTCTACCATTGGTGAATTTTGCAAGAGTGATCTTCAAATCATTTACTTGTTTTTCATATTCACTGCACTTTTTGCATGTAAAATTTCCTAGAGTATATCCAATGCTATGGTTTTCCTTCTCTAATTCCAACCTTTCTTTTGTTAAAGTAATTACTTGGTTTTGCAGATAATTAACCATTTTCTTGGATTTTTCTAATGCCTTAGCCAATCTCATAGAGTCATTGTGTAGTTCAAGAAAGGCACCATGCAATGCATCATATGAGCAAGAAGAAGAAGAAGAGTTAGAGGTTACCTCATCATTGCTTTGTGTGGCCAGCCATGAGACATAAGTTAGCTTCCTCATTGTCTGAATCATCGGTGGTATCCAAATCATTTTCATGCCAAGCTATGTAAGCTCTTCTAGGTTTGTTTTCCTTCTTTTCTTTTCTTTCGAATTTGTCCTTCTTTTTGTAATTTAGGGCAATCATACCTCATGTCATAGGGCTTTCCACATTCATAGCAAGTAGGTGTGGAGCTTGGACCATCTCCCTTATTGAAACTCTTTTTGGGAAAGGTTGATGATCTTCTTGAGTTAGCTTTCTTTTTCACAAATCTTTTGAATTTATTTACTAGCATTCCCATTTCATCATCTGAAGTGTCTTCCTCTTCTTCATCTTTTTCACTCTTTTCCTCATTTTTGGAGGAGCATGCTTTCAAGGCTAGGCTCTTCTTTTTCTTGTCTTTTTCTTCGTGTTCCGACATGGTAGACTAAGTTCTAGTTCATGCTCTTGTAATTTTCCAAATAGTGTCGCTAAGTTCATTGTGATGAGATCTTTAGATTCAGCAATTACTGTAACCCTTGGCTGCCATTCCCTGCTTTCAAACAACGTAAAACTTTATTAATTAAATCTTCATTATCAATATTCTTACCCCAGACCAGCAAGCTGGTTCACAATGTGAGTGAAGCGTTTCTGTATGTCTTGGATGGATTCTCCTTGCTTCATCATGAACAACTCGTATTCTCTTATCAGAGTGTTTGTCCTTGCGCGCTTGACTTCACTCGCTCCTTCATGAGTGACTTGAAGAGTATCCCACATTTCTTTGGCCGTCTTGCAATTTGAGACCCTGAAAAATTCTCCCCTACTCAAAGCAGATGTTATCATATTTCTAGCACGTAAATTTAATTGTACTTTCTTTTTCTCATCCTCAGTTTGTTCACTTCTAGGCTTAATAACAGACTTACCATCTACATCTTTCATAGGGACAAAAGGTCCATTTTCAATAGCATCCCACACATCATAATCTTGTGCTTGAATAAAAATTATCATGCGTTCTTTCCAATATGCATATTCTTCACCATTAAAGGCAGGGGGTCTGCCAAGAGAGGCTCCTTCAGGTAGGAAGTCATTCGAAGCCATTTCTCTTGAAGCTGCTAAGCTCTTTATGCAAGAGTCTAGCTCTGATGCCACTTGTAGGAATATGTGGCTTCGACTCAAGAGGGGAGGGGTGAATTGAGTCTATAAATTTCTTTTTAATTTTTCAACAAAAAATTTCTTTGACAAAATTTATCACGCAATCAATTATATAAAAAAAATAAATTAAAAGAGAGGTAAAGAGAATACTTGCGTGAGGATTTTATCCTGGTTCAACCACCAACCACCAGTGACCTACGTCCGCTCCCACTCCACCAGTGGGATTTTCTTCCACTAACAAACAAGCTTATAACTGGTGCTTGCAACCTTTGTACACAACAGAGCCCTTCTCACTAGGGATACCCCACCCTTGTGTAGAAGCCTCAATCACAACAAAGAGGGATACCACACCCTCACACAAAGTTTCAGTAAAGGAAGAACAATATGATACACTCTTCCAGTACAGATGATTACAACTTGAAGCACTATGAGTATGATGATAATAACACAATTTGGCTCACAAATAATTTTCAGATCAAAATGTATTTTCCTTGTGTTCTGTCCTCTTATGAATTTTCAACAAAAACCCCTTTTATAGCCTTTTTGAAAATATGACCGTTGCACCTCAAATAAGGAAAGGACTTATGTCATTGAAAGCTAGCCGTTGCACCTCAAATAAGGAAAGGAATTATGTCATTGAAAGCTAGCCGTTGCACCATTAAATTTAATGTGCAAATCAATTGGATGGTTTAAAAAAAACAATTTTCACATGTTAAAATCGGTTCATGCCTTGAGATATACATACAGATTCCAATTCAAATTTCACACACTGAAGCTTTCTTTATTCAAGATCAATATCATTTAATTTCAAAAAGAAAGCTTTACGTTGCACCCAAGTATCACATATATATGTAAAGAACAGTGTACTATTATTTTGGTCATTATTGAACAAATTACCATTGCCAATCAATTGGCAATATTTAGTCAATCAATTTATTTCATTCCAAACTCAATTAATCACGTTTTTCAATTGAGAAGAAAAGCTTAGTCAATTAAAAATAAAATCTCAATCATAATTAAATTGAATCAAAGGCTCAAACGGTTGAAGCTTTAGTGCAAATCAGTTTTTATAAGATTGACAAAATTTTTCCATTTGCTATATATTTTATGTTGACCAAACTCTGCACACGGTTTGAAAAAGAGAAAAATTGATCATTTCAATTGAAATTGCATCATTTTGAAATTGCACTATTTGATATGCTGCAACGTATTGAATAAATTGATTGCACCTTGAAAATTAATAATTGCATGGGATTGAAAACTGATTTTATATTTTGAAAAACTCAATCTAATTTTTTTTTTGTTAAATATGATTTCTATTTATTTTTTTTAATTTAAAATCAATTTGAAAAATACTTTGTTAATCAAAAGCTTAATTAAAAACCTTTTATCCAAAAGTGTAGTGTTTTAGTTAAATTGATTAAATGAGCCAAAGTGAGTTTTAGTCATCATACCCTTACAAGATAACTAAGACCTAGTATATATACTCAATCTTGCTTGAGGTCTTGATACTTGATTTTCTGGTACACCATAATAATTTGAATTTGTGCACGCCGTACCTGCATGCTATAAGAAAAATTCTCTTGCCTTTTTGTTAGTGTTTGTCATTCATCAAAATATATAAATGTATGATTACAAGCATTTAATGCATGATATCCGTTGTGACTGAGAGCTTGACTGTGGCAATGCTTGAATAGTACTCTTGGTTATCGAGGTAGCATGAAATTGGAGGTTCACTCCTCTGAGCATTGCAGCTTGAGCACTTGTTGTTCCTCTTTTATGTATAATCCAGCTTTTTCAGTCATAAAGTTGTCATCGTACAGATCGTTTTGCAGTATCTTATTTGTACGATTCTGCTTTTTGCATTTCTTGGTTGTACTATGTTTCTTTTACAATAAGGTGAAACATTAAAGCAGATAAAACAAATATGAAGAACAAATATTCTAATGAAATAAATATCAATCATTTGAAATCAATATAAGAGATTCGGATTGCATTTAATTCATTCAAAGATGGAGCTCGTCTAAAAAGAAACTCCGTTTATTCATTCATATGAGAGTCCAAGTTTGTTCTATATTTTACTTAGCTCGTCTGATGACGTGGCATATCCTCTTATCTATCAAGTCTTCGGACTTGTTATTTCTTAATGAGTTTATAAAGATATCTGTCTAGTGACGTGGCGGTTAGAGCTCGCCTACTAGATTACTTTGTGTTTTAGTTCATTTTCTTCAACTAATTACTTTCGTATGCTTACGTGGCAAGATGGACGTGCATATTATCAAGTCTTTGGACTTGTTGTACCTAACAAGTTATTTAGGTATTCATCTAGCAAATTTTTATAGCCTCGTCTACTAAAGAAAGACAGTCTACTTAATTAAATAACTAAGTAACTTTACCAAAGTATTTGAGCAGCCCGTCTATAGGGGTGGACGCGTATTTTCAATTGAAACTTATCCCATGTTTCTTATATGTAAATATTCCTGCATAATTGAAAGCACATGTTAGATCTCAAGTAACACTTTGCCAAGCAAATTTAATCCTTTTGTTAGCATCAAAACTTAGATATTATTAAATCCAAAACCACTTTGGTACCAACACCCTTGTCTATTTTCAAGAATCCCAATTTTTCCCCGGTGTCAAACCCTAGCCATTTGAGTTCAAATTTTGATTTTGGAATTAATTGGTGTTTTATGCAATTGGGGTCATGATTAAGTGTTTCCCTAAACCAATTTTGTCAATCTTTTGTTAATTTGAATTTTCACCAAATTTTCATCATGAACCTAAAAACCCCAAATCTGTTTTGATTTAAATCAATGTGGTTTTTGTGAAATTAGGTATATTAGTGAGTTAAAAGTATAGTGTTGATGTTGAGTAATTTATTTTGTGATTTGTCTGGTTGTTTCAATGCTTGGATCATCTCTCTGGGATGTTTTTCATGTTCGTGTTTGCTCTGGGGAAGCAAGAATTGCTTTTTGGGAACTGACGGGAGCTGACTGCATACCTTCAAGGCGCCAAAAATCTTCAAACGTCACTTTAAGGTGGGAGAAGATATTATGTTAGGTGTAGAATGGGGTTAATGCGGGTTAGTGTAACTACTTAGGAATATTGGGAATTGTTTTAGTATGCTTGCTCAATATTTTCTTTAATATGGTGATTGTCTGTGTAATTTTAGGACCTTAGTTATACTTTGTTGTAAATGTTTAGATTTAATTTAGCATTGTGCTAAATCGGAACTTGTTGAATTGGTGTAAGGTTCTAATTCGAGGACCTTACTTATTTTGGTAACTCGCGACGCTATGCGTTGGATATAATTCCATGTAATTGGGCTCTAAGTATAAGCCTTTTTGGTACGATCGTTAAGTCATTTATGGACTTTTGTGAATTGCATTTGTTTCGAACTCAGATTCGGGAGGTGTTGGAATGTATGTATGTATATATATATATATATATATATATATATATATATATATATATATATATATATATATATATATATATAGTTGCTATCAATTCTTTTTATTGAATTTATGAATTCATGTTCAAGGTTCATCCTTGTTCATATATTTTGCTAAGTCTTGGGCTCGACATTAATTTAATATACGGTTTTAAGAATTTTGAAATGAAGCAAATAGACCAATTATTGAGAAGTTAAAAGCTTTCAAAAGGTTCAGTCGTTTGATGTTTTAAATTTATGATTTTAACATGATTTTTTTGTTAGCAAATATTGATTTTTAACTATTGTTATACATTTACACCAAAATAGTCAAATGATAATTTATTGAGTTAAATCATTTTATTGGTACTTGCACTTGAAAATAATTAATTTTAGCTTAAGTATGCTTTAATTAATTTTGAAGTGTTCAAATGAATTTAAGTTAAAGAGAATGATTTGGATAATGGTCTATTCGAGCTCAATTCTTAACATTAACTTTCTTTAAAATTGATACCGGTGCTTTTGGGACTTTTTAGTTCCCACCTTGTATTCTCGGACAACATTCCAACCTAATCATAGTCGTTGTCGTTCTGGAAGCATAGACACCTGTTATAGGATAATAGGGGACTGTGTGGGGTCACGGAGACCTTGTGGATAGTCAGGCATGAATCCTGCCAATGGTTCAGTGTACAACAGTGCCTTTGCTCCGGTGGAGACCTAGACAAACAGGACTATCTTGACACTCCACTAAACTAAATCTTATTTAGATGTTAAGTACTCTCGTGTGAAAGGACCACAGAGGTGGTTGTTAGCGTACTCAAATCGGGACTTGTACACCGAGTTGTTTACACATATTACCCGAATGCTATCCTGACAGAGCATCATGACAACAATAGTCTCTTGGAGCAAAGTTAGGTCGAAGTCTTAGGCATGCATTCGAGTATAAGCCCTTTCTAAAATTATATATTTATTTTATGAATGTATCCTTAAATATATGTATCCACTTTATTTATTTTTTGTTGCCGCATACCCATATATACATTATGAGCCCAGCATAGAATCTTACCTCCATATGTTGTTTCTTCTTTCTTCTTGTGTATGTGAGTAGTTGCTTCTGATGACTGCCCCTCACGTGGGACCGAGAATCCGTCGTGATTTCATGGACATCAAGGATGCGACTTCCCAAACTTGGAGGGCCTCACCTTTGATGATGCGTTGTATAAACTTTCATACTTTTGGAAGATCTTGTGTCTCGGGATATTTTGCACACTTTGTTTTATTTTAGGTTATTAATGAAACTGTGTGTATGCATGAAAAATCTATTTGGGATTACTGTATCTATTTATTTTTCTAAGTCTTTATCATGATTGAAGTCTTTTTTTTTCTTTTAGCAGTTGATGTAAGATCAGAGACCAATTTTGGTTGTATAAAGTATTTATTGTTATAAATTGTTTTATCTGGTTTTTCTGACTTCATCCAAACCTCCATTTTCCAAAAGAGACATTTCAAATTTTTATTTGAGAATTTTTACCTTAATAAATTTTATTAGTCTTAATTAAAAACTAGGCATTACATTAATGGAATCAGAGTAGTCGAGCCAAACCAGATTTGAGGTTAAGACCCGACTGCGTCTTCTTTGTGTGATCTCTATGTTTGTGTGAATTATTTGAATTGTTTTAGAATAAGATAAGATAGTTAGATCTAAGATCTCGTGAGAGATTTATCTTATGGTGTTAGTGTTACTGGCTACTCTTATGGTAACTAATAACTTGTGGAGGATTAAGTGATTCGAAATATTTATTTTATCTGCGGATTAAAGTTACTGATGATAATCATGACCAGTATTAGTGTTTAATTTTCAAATTTATATTGCTTGGATGGATTTAGTGTATCCCTATCTTTGTTGTTGTATGCTTAGGGTTTCACTTAAAACCCCAATGTGGTATGTTGGAGTACCAATGGATTTGAGGACTATAGTTGGTGTTGATGTGAAATTGATTTCTAACTAAGTATTTTGATTTTGTTTTACAAGTTACAATCAAATTACGTTTGATTTGTGGATTCTAAATGATATTTTGAAGCTCTTAACAATTAGATTATAATTCCTCAATTTTAATGTTACTTTTGGATTTGAGTCAAATTCTAGGATTTTAGTGCTAGTTCGAGGAAGTTCTAGCGTTTAATTGATCCTTCTGAGGGTTATCTGTTGGGTTTATAGGTAGAAAGTAAATTTGAAGGTGTAATGATCATATTAGTATTATAAACCGTGTTATTGAGGTTATGAATGATCCTAAGTATTTGATGGATTAGTGGGGTGATCACCTTAAGTTTGTGTTATGAGTTTTTATTTAAGTTGTTAGAGATGATTTGACATGGAATTAGCCCTCTTAAGTGGGTTTGAATATTTTGATGAGTGGAATATGATTAGGCTATGATTTTGCTAAAATTCGAATTTGGTGTTTAAGATTATGAGTTTTTGTGGATGGACTTTAGAGTGTATTAAGGTGAAATGAATGAGTTTAATTACGCGGTATATGAGTAAGAGTTTTTGAATATTTGAGGATTATGCAAGTGTTAAAAGTGGTATTATAAGGGTTAATATAAGTTGGAGCTGTTTGGTGATGGAAAATTAGTATTTTGAAATATATGTTTGTTAGTATGTAATTACTAATTATTATTTTGATTGTGAGGAATAATAAAATATTTTATGCTCTTTATATTTTTGTTGTTGTTGTTGTTTATCTTTCTATCTTGATTATAGTGTTGTACTTTGTGTGCGATGCAAAACGCGTTATTTTGTATCGCGTTTCAACATCATTTGTGTTTCTTTATATGGTTCTTGCTTCTGGTTACCACCTTTGAGGCATTGTAGACTTACCAAGGAAGTGATGGAAGCCAAATTCTCCTTCAAGTATCTTACTGAAAAGAAAGGTTGTCGAAATCTAATTCAGTAAGTCTTTTACCGAAAAATTGATACTGTCTCCATTAACAACTCATCAATTAGTCATGCTAGTTTTGTTCAAGCTAAATTTCAAATGTCCCTTATACTCGCGATTTTCTTTCTCATTGATTTTATTACTCATGGTTGTATTAGACAATTGAGTTAAGCTGTATTCATGATCACCTATTGACCTGACTGTTCCACTCTTATTTGAAATTCATTATGACTTATTCTCCATTGAGTCATAAGGTGTATGGATTTCTAGGAACATAGATTTCTCGATCAAAATAACTTTGAACACCTTTATTTCTAGATAGCGGTGATTGATCCGATCTTTAAGTCAGACTCACCTTATCTAAAATATGATTTGATTGATGTCCCATTTTATAACTTCAATCTTCTTGAAATCACAAACAACTCATTATTGATTTTTCGATCCAATGGAAGTTCTCAAGGAGGGAGGAACTTTAGTAGACTCATGATTGTAAATATGTGTCTGTACAATGCATTTTTACTCTCAGGAACCTATTGAAGATTCTTTTTGCATATTGAATGTTCATTTATCCTTCTACTTAGTAAATTCTTCTTTGTACTTTCTTGTGAAAGTAAAGAATAGAAATCCTTTTTGAAAAAATTCTCTTCAAATTTCTAAAATCATTGTCTCATCATTTGTCTGTTGGGATTTGTTACTTGTTGACCAGTCTCAAACTTCTTCTTTTAAAATGTCATCTACGTCTGTTCTTCCTCATAGAATGAGAAATGTTTTATCGAACCTTTTATAATACAAAAACTTTTGGAGTACCTTCCATAATCATTTCGAATTGAGATCCAAGGTCTACATCTTGATTTTGAGCAAAGTCGGCATGAAGCCTTAGAGACGAAGTTGAGAATGAGTTAAGTTATAATCTTTAGACCGAGGAGTGGACAGTCGAGCAGATAATTCAATCATTGGAAGACCTGTTGAGTGTCTGTGTTGGAACAATTTGAGAACTGGGATTCATGCGGATATTGGGGTGTATGCTTATGAAATTGCATGGGATTAATTGTATGAATTGCTTAATTATAATTTTGTGGACTATATGGTTTCTAAGATTGAGATTTTATTTGACGTTATGTGATGAATTTGTGTTTATGGGTGAAATTTCATGACTCTTGATTTCATCATATGGTAAGGGATTTATATGTTGAATGGTGAATTTGTGGGTTTGAACCTGTTTGGAGTTAAAGTGTAAAAATGCATGATCAATGCCTACTTTATGTGTTCCCTAATTCTGTTTTGAAATAAATGTTTTTATGAACCTTGTATTTTTATAGGGTTAAGTTTAGTTTCTAGGGTAGTGTCGTCTTCTTCCGCGGACCTATATCTATTATAGGATAATTTCCTCGTTGGGCTTTTGATGATTAGTTGTGATTGAAAAATGGGAATTCATTTATGTAGCGTTAGGAAGCTATGAAGCTTGATAAATGTAAGAGTAAGAAGTTATAAAGGATTATGTTGGTATCGAAATAGTGAGGAAACCGCTCTGGTCTTTCGCCCATTTTTGTTGGTTGTAAATTATAGTATTCGAGGTCTCTTGATACTTAGGTATTAATTTTAATATAGTTTATTAGATATTAATTTTAATATAGTTGGTGTCTAATGGTCCTTTTATATCTATTAGGGCCCTATCATTGTTTAGCTTGACATTTTTCGTCACTTCAACAGTTTCTAGTTTGTATTACATTAATACATGTAACTCATGAAACTCTTTCTCAAGTCCTGTGTTTTGCAGACGGTCAACGAACGATGTTTTCTTTTCTGGGCAGCTGTTGTGCTTATCAACCCTTCAACTTTTTTGTCATGAGTTCCAAGCCATATATCAAAACCATTATATGTCCCTACAGGAATTTGCCACATTTCTTTTGGGTGCTGGGTGGGCTGCTATCTCACAGATACAAATAGCTACATGCATTTTATTGGTGAATTTTCATTGAGTATCATCATATTCAAACTGGAACTTGGAACAAGATTTTGTACCTAACTTAATGTCCAAGTAAAACTTTGGAGCTGTCAGATTTTTAGACCATACACAGTGCCGTTTAAGCATAAAGGGACTGTTCACTTTGATTATAAATTTTGATTGGCATGCATAATGCACAATGTAATGTTTCTCATGTGAGCATAATTGTTTGTTTAGTGGAAATTAACGACCCCCGCTTCTTACTTCTTAGACAGAAAACTCGATTGCTTTTATGTTGTCTTTTTTTTCCTTGTAAGAATTCCATGCTCGTGATAATTAAAAAATTTAGTTGGCTTGCTCATGGGGTGGGTTACGGCTAGCTCATTTAATAGGTAGGTCAAAGTTATTTTTTAGTTTTAATGTAGTGTGCTAGCCCTGCCCCTGCCAGCCCCACTTGGTCTTGTGGGCTTTTTAGACCTAGCCCACATGGGGTAGGGTTGAGTGGGGTGAGTTGGGCTTTTTTTATAGCTCTAATTGTTGATTAAACGTACCTTGTTAGTTTGGGTTGGACTGGACCCAGCTGGATCTGAACATGATCAACCGACATCTTTTTCCATTGTTTAAGTTGCAGAGGAACCAGAAGCAAAAGAAGAAAGATGGAGCACAAAGATTTGAACCTGCTGGATGAAGCACTTGGCCTTCACAACAATAAGGACAGGCCATGGCCTCTATGCGGTCGCTTCATGCTTGTGGAGGACTGTGTTGGACACAAGCGGTGCTTTTGTCCTTCACCACATCATAAGCGCTCCCTCTCTTCTCACCCTTTTTCTTGTGTTGTCTACCTTGCCTTCTCTCACCCTTTTCCCATTATGACCGCATTCTTAGAAAGCTTGTATTTAACTCTCTCTCTCTCTTTATGCATTTATCTTTGCTGTTTTTATTGCATCTGGGTTTTTAAGTTTTATGAACTGTGTATCTTGTTTATTGATCAAAATGTTTGATTTGTTATTTTTACTTGTGGGTTTTAATTCAATTTGTTATATTAGTGTTTGGTTTGTTTACTACTTTCATTCTCAGTTAGCATGTTTTTATTAATAATTACAAAGATGTCTTTTATTCGGTTTCCTGTGTTTAAAGTTCTATAAAGGAAATGGGGGACGAGAAAGGGTAAAAGCAAGAAAGTGTCGTTTTCATTATATACTTTACAAACTTTGAAACACTGACAAATTGAAAGCGGAGTGCCATTTTTTTAATTATTAATGAAAATATATCAGCTAAATAAAAACAAAAACCAAACTAAACACCATACCATTCTTTTTGTTCAAATGGATGTCAGTGTCATGCTTGTGTTATACTGTAATTAGTTTTTTTCTCTGAACTATTGTTAATAGATGGTAGATACTAGATATTAAACTGACCAAATATCATAGTACTTAATTACTTATGCTGTTTGTAATTCTGTTAGACACCAGTGTCTTTAAAGACAAGAGTGCGGGAAGGCACTAGGATAGATTTTCTATCACCCATGTTCTATAATTTTTCTCTACCTCAAAGTTTGTTTCCATTACATTTCAGTCAGTTGTTTGTCAGATTATTCTGTATTATATTATAATTGTTTTTTATTTTAGTTTTTATTGATGGACGGTATTTGGCAATCTTCACATGTGCCTGTGGCTGTGGTAGGGGTTGCAACTTAGCTGCTCAAAGGGATAATGGTAGATTCTTTTTCATTGACATGCTTATGTTGCAGTGTCCAGGTGAGAAAATCAGGTATTGATGTTTGGTTCTTTTAGCTTCATTATACCTTGTTGTGTGACCATTTGTTTGATGAAATTCCATGATGTAAGAACCGATGCTGAGATAATTAGTATTTAATTGTTTTAGTGTACTATGTATTAAATTTAGAGCAGAAACTATATTTGCTGGAGTATTTTTGCTACCAGTGGAAACATAAAATTCTCATCAGAAAACATGAATACAAGGTAGCGCTTTGACTCTCTTATTAGAAATATAGCATTCCTCCACGACCAAATATGTTGGAAAGTCAAGCGAGGGCACATGTTTCTTCAAAACTTTGTCCAGCCCTTTCCAACCACATACAGCAAAGAACTGCAAATTGTCGCTTGTTTTTGCTTCCAAATCTAAACCCTGCTAAATAGCATCCACTATCCACAACAACTCCTTTCAATTTGTGTGCAAACAAACCCTGTGGTCAACAAAAATACAAAGTTTAGCAGACATTGAGGAAACACAATGATTGTTCAACTTTGCAACTCCTATTCTGTCTGTAGGTTTTATGTTTTACCTTGTATGGAAGTTTCTAAAAGAAAATCAGTGATGTCATCATAAAAGAGTGTGTATTGAAGGAAAATAGCATTCCCTATGTGATTCTCTATTATCTAGGATGGCTTATTTAGCATCACTTGTCCGAGAAATCTCAGGTTTCCTGGAAGATAAAATCTATTTTGATTTTTGAAGAAGTCTTTGATCCTAAGAATAGTGTTATAGGCTTATGCCACAGGGTCTAATTTTGGTAGTTCACATTAGCATCCAAGAGGTTCAAGAGTACTTTTCCAATTCCTATTTTCTGTACCAGTTTGATTAATGTCTAGTCTATCGGGTCTACCTTGGCTTATAATTCAGTAATAATAATAATAATAATAATAATAATAATAATAACATTGCTACAGTATCCATGATACAGTAGTATAAAATATATGGTGCTACAGTAACATGAACATTAAAATTCTTAGTTCGATAAGTGTCCTGATGACAATCCAGTAACAAGGACCTACTACAGGACAAAATATAAAGCCACTTAGACCCTAGGTGGAAATAGCCAGTTTAACATGAATAGATCAAAGATTCAAGTTAATAAGTATTTGTAAAATCTCACTCACAAAACACAAGTATATAACAGTATATGGAGTTATAGATGAGTAAGTACAGTCTAACCGGGATTGATTGGGTCTACCACTTCCTCGTAAGCCTACATTCAAACTCCCACACCTTGTGGTTTTCTCCACTATAATCACAATTACAAAAATTCCAATTACAAGAACACAAAAGAATAACCTCCTTGCTCAAGAATTCACCCAAAAGCACACTTGTTTTTTATACCCAAGGATCCCTTCCATCCTTGTTCAACCTAAGAGAGCCTCTTCTCTAATCACACTAATTCACGAAAGAATTGAGTAGAAGAAAGACTCTAAAAGTCTGATTATACAAATTGAAGTTCTAAGTAATATCACACTTTTCTCTTTAAACTTTAAGCACCTTTTTTGAAGCTTCTTGAATCTTTCAAACATTCTCACCTTTCTAATCAGTATAGTGGTTGTTCTTCTTTCTTTCTATTTCTTTTACATTTCAATGTTCCTTTTGATCCCTCTTTATATATAAAACAAATTATAATCGCTGGGATCATTCAAAACAGACTTGGATCCGATTTAACAAAACCGCTTTTTTGATTCTTGTTCTTGAAATAAGATTCTATTGGTTCTCGAGAGTTTGGCGCCCTTCTTGAAAAATAACTGTTTCCATCTCAAAGAATACCGTAGTCTTATTTGAAGAGAAAAAAACAAACAATTCATCTACCACGCAACAGACGGAGTACTAAACAAGGTAATCGATGTGCCCAACCGGTAGACGAGCTTATATGCCATGTCCTGGGTGGGACTGTTTTTTCTCATTAAGACTTAGTAAGTCAAAAGAGCGTAACCTGTGATGAGCCCACGTGCCACATCGTATCAGGTTGTTCTTTATAGACGCGCGTCGTATTTTCATACGAGCTCCATGTGGTACTTCGCACGAGCTATATGTGCCACACGCATTTGAGCTCCATCTGTGGTTGAGCCCATATTGTAGTTCAAGAGACGAGCTCTGTTACTCAAAGGGACGTGGGTCGCTAAGTCACTTTTAGTGCGCCGCCATATTTTTTTTTTTTGCTAGTTCATTGACGTCAATTGTTTTATCCTTGGATTTTTCTTTTTTCACGAGTGATCTTGCATGCAACTTAACACGTAATAAGTACATAGTCAAAATCAAAAATCTTATGCAAAATACACTTTGTTTGTCATATATCAAACATGAATGAGGACTTAGTGTTGCTGGTGAGAGGAGAAGGAAAGGCATGCAGAATTTGTATTTTGGAATCGGGAGTCTATAGAGTATATGACTTGGGCAGAGAAAAACCTTTCTTTTCTCAAGAGCTTTTTGCTCTGGGATTATCGGAGTTTTTCTATAGTTCTCACTTTTCAATTAGTAATACAGTTTTTTGGCTTCTTAAATCAGGTTCCTACCATAGTCCAAACAGCTAACCAACATTTAATTATAATTTTTCACTTTTGCGCAGCAGGTCTCCGAGGTGCTTAGCACATGGTCTCTTTAGGAGAATAATTCCATCTAAAGACAGACAAGAGAATAGTGGAAATCCGCTGAAAATGATAATGGGAGACCAAAGCAAAGTCAACTATATCAAAGCAAGGTTAAAGAAAAGAAACCATGATCCAATGATCCACCGATGGTATACCTGAAAAGAATATCCCAAAATGAATCCATAAATTAAGTTCGTGTCGTTCCTCAACTTTGAAACCTTTCAAGTTTGGAGCCATAAAAGTCATAGGGTCAAAAAGCTATTAGAAATAACCCTAATGTTTAGCGCAAGTCATACCATTTAGGTTAAGAAATATGACATATCATCATAGTTTTAAATTACGGTTACATGATGACTGCGAATGAGATTGTGGCTTCTCAGGGACGCACGTACATTGTCATCGAGATGCGGATTGCAGCAATTGCAACAGGAATTGTTTTTTAGCTGAAGATTGGTTTTAAAACATATTTCAGTCCATGACACCTTGTAGGGCCATAACGCATTTTAGATGTGGGTGCATGCACTATTGTCTCATTGCAGTCTTTTCTTGTGATATGGAACTAAGCTGGCACTTAGAGTGACGCATGTTGAGGCAGTGACCACTGACCGCAACCGCAACATTGCGGCCTCATTAGGGGGATGCAATACAATGTTAGAACCATGCATTCTATACTTACTAATTTTTTTCAATTGTTTTGTGCTTAAAGCACAACCTGACTCTGTCCCCCTTTTATGATTAGGGATATTTTGGTAAAACAATTTATCTTACCCTAGGGGCAGTAAGGAAATTACGATATTTATATTGTCTCTGATGTATTGTATACATGGCTGAGTTATATCATTGCTATTGATGACTAGATGAAGGAAAACCCAATCATGATGGGCTTGCTGCTATATTTGAGAAAGTGGAAAGAGTGATCAGCACATTACACCCAGACAACAGGAAGTTTGTCACTATCATGATGGATGACATCTCTTTGCTAGAAGTTGCTACAATGGCTCTTCAAATGATGTTTTAGATTTCCGCATTATTGCCATACGCTGACATCAGAATATGTAAGATAATACTAGTTTGACTGTTTCGAAATCTGTCTCAATGTTTTTTGTTCTTATATTTCTCTGATTCCGGTCACAGGGCGTGCATTTGTTGCACTTGACCATAAGTGATATTTGTTCCAATGGAGAGAGGCGTTCCTTTATCTTAGAGGTGGAGTACCTTTTGTAGATATTCTGTCAATGCTGAACCATTGGCCACTGGTTTGGCAAAGGATGTGCATGGACAGGTACAGTTGTATGCTTGTATCATTGTACATAGTAAGTTCATACTTCACCTATTTATAAGTTGATGAGTAAGGTAATCTTCTAACTGAGAACAACCTCTCTTTTGACTTTTCATTTGCAGAGTTTGACACCCATGTAGAAGAAACCAGCAGTTCCTATCTTTCCACTATTAGTAGGTCTTAGCCTATGACAAAACTGGCATTTCACATTATTTCATTCTGTTGATTAAATAGGATAGGAATACATGAAGGCAATTCTTTTAGAAGACTTTTGCTATATAAGTAGTCTGTTTTTCATTTTGGTCTTTCTATTCTCTTCTTTGATACGTAAAATTTCTTCCATATATAAGGAGCTCCAATCTCCGAGGGTTGCTGCTAGTATTTCATGGTCATTCAGTCTGTATTACATTCCAATGACTGAGGAAAGTTGTCTTGA